>CM076578.1:127501812-127916834 GCA_034641835.2 Pinus albicaulis | reverse complement strand
TTTCAGAAGCAATCCTTTGCATATAGCTGCAACCCCTCTCTTTAGGTGTTTTTCAGCTAGACTGGGTTGTGGGAGATCTGTTTAACCCAACTAGTTTAATTTGTTTTTGGTCTCCTTTTGGATTTAGATCTTAGACGAGCTGATCTAAGGGATCCAAGAGCTGCAAACTCATTTCTATGCATATATTTCTTAAGAGTGCGTTATTTCAACAAGCTTGTTGTGCTATCCTGATTTTGGGATATTACAAAAATATCATCCAGCACTTGTCCTTTCATGCTCATTTCAACCTGAAAGTGGTAGAGTCACCTTTTGCTTGTTTCTCAACTCTTAAAATATGAAATGAAAGATTTTTGTTTCAATGTCTTTAAAATTAACTGTCCACAAAATATTCTTGGTTAAAGTTATCATCCTTAGGGTATTGTTTTAAGGTTGTTTCTGATGGCAACATTTTCGGAGTTCACTAACCAATGAATCCCCTCCGAAGAAAATCCTTGTCCTTTTCCTACTTTTGGGAATCTTGGTGCTCCTTATATGGAAAAATTGTACCTTCCTGGGTTAACTGTTGGGTTTCCTGTGTGGTTATTTTCAACCTCAATGGTCCCAAGCGCTCTGGCCTCTGTTCGACCATCTCCTCCACCTGAACAACATCATGTTGATTATAAGGTGGACATCTCCCCTTATTCACCTATTTCTTCATCCTCCTCTTCTACTTCACCTGGTAAAATTCTGAATTCCAGTAACCAGGTGGCTAAGAAGAAGAAGAAGAAGAGGACAAAGAAGAAGAAGTCGGACAAGTGAGAGGCTAATGCTCCAGCTATTGTCCCTAAGAAACCTTCCCTTGAGAAACCATCCAACCTTCCTCGGAAAGTCAAATTCCCTTGTATGTTGTGCAAAAGAGACCATCTTCTTCGAGACTGCCCTAGCATTCCCAAGGTACTTGAAGCATGGTTCGACGATCCGCCATTGCCTTTGGCTTTTGGAAGTCATATTGGTGACACATCTTTGACTAGTACTGATAAGATTCATAAGAAACAGGGTAAGATTACCAATCCCTGTAAGTTGTGTGAAAGGCATCATCCCATTCACCATTTACTGTACATGGATGAGGCCAAGAGAGTGTTGGACAACTCTACTGTTTTTGCACCCTACCTTCCGGCTGGTTACCAGAAGCTTTCTTCGAGTCCTCCGTTGGTTGATTCAACAATCAGTCAAGAGTCATCCTTGGTTGATCCCATTCCTTCGGAAATTCAAATTCACGAACCCATTCCCCACCAACCATTGGTCACGAAATCGGTCGATCTGACCCCATCTATGGTTCATCAGGTCTTTTCCGTTGAGAGTGGATCTCATTCCCCTCATGTTCTTATTGTTTCTTTAGATTCTTCAGACTTGGGGAAATATTCTTTCGTACCTATAGTTCAAGAAGTTGCTCCTCCTACTCCCATAATGGAAGTCTCGGAGGATTCTCCTCTTGCTTCGATAACTCCAGGAGAATACCATCTAAGTTCAATGGTACCTCCTCTAAGTAGTTTGGTCGCTTCCTTCGATTGGAGTCAATTTGCAGAATACTGCCTTCCTTATTATGTGCCTTTTGAGGTCACGGTGCAGATATTTGATATGGTCATACCTAGCATGATTATAGATGAAGGTGCATTTGTTAGTGTTTTGTCTTCCACTACTTGGAAAGCTTTTGGTTCTTCACCGCTTATTCCTGTTACCCAGAATTTGTTGGCTTTTAACAGAGGAACCAGTCAACCATTAGGGATTTTTCCGAGGTTGCCTGTTACTTTGGGGAGGAAAATTGTCTATATAGATGTCATGGTTGTTCCAGGCCCCTTAGATTTCAATTTACTCTTGGGGTGCGACTATACTTATGTCATGGGCACGGTGGTCTCTTCCCTCTTTCATGTGATCTATTTTCCACACAAAGGTTGGATCGTGACCATTGATCAACTTTCATTATTTGGTCCTAACGTGACATCTAGTCCACCATTGTCCCTTTCGGGTCTTTATTCGCCAGTTTTATCATTTGCACGGGTTATTTATGTGGATACCTGTCTTGTGCCTGCATTCAGTGATGGTGCCATTGTGCATCATGTGCTGGGGGCATTGGGTCCTGATTTTCAAGATGTTGTTCGCCCATTAGAAGTGAACCTCTTAGAATATATGACCTCTTATTCGTCGTAATGAAAGGTCTTTGAAGAAGAATTAGTTTCCTTGTGTCAAGCTCCTTAAAAAATTAAACAAGATGTCATGGAGCACAGTTCGTTTCTTTGTGTCAAGCTCCTTAAACAATGAAACAAGGTTGTTGGAGCACAGTTTGTTTTCTTGTGTCAAGCTCCTTAAAAAATGAAACAAGCTCTTCTGAGGATAGTTCATCTTCTATGTCAACCTCATTAAAAAATGAATTAGGTCATAAGGATAGTTCTTTTAATATGTCAACCTTGTTAAAACAATGAAACACGTTCCCATTCAATTCGAGTCTTTGCCAAATCTTGTAAAATCCCAGTCGAGTCTTTCTATTGATTTCATAATTTGAACCTTGAATCCATCTTCCGTTCATATGGAATGAAGCTTGGGGGGCATGTAACTCAAATTGAATCACCATGATGGGGGCATGTTTACTTTTTCAAGCATAGTTTGTTTCCGTTTCAAGCTTTTGTAAAAATGAAACCGGTTTCAAGCATAGTTTGTCTTTGTTTAAAGCTTGTGTAAAAATGAAACCAAATTCAAGAAGAGTTTCCTAATTTCACACTTGTGTAAAAATGAAACCATTCCCATTTTACCTCTCGTGATTTCCATTTTATCATTCTATTTTTTCCAGATGAGCCTTGGTTTTCTCACTCCATCGTCACTATCTGCTTGCCCGATCAAATGCCTTCACTTGGTTGTTTCACCCATTTGTGAGGAACCATTGCAATGAGTGGTCTTGTTAACCCACCTCTTGACCTTTACTTTTTCTTAGTAGTTCCTCAATTACTGGAACTAGTATCTACCCTTAATACCACTCATTCCTCCAGGAGGAGTCATCTTTCAGCTCTATTCTGACTCTCGAAAATTGAAAATATTTTCGAGACTCTTGTCGTTTTGAACTCGTTAAATGGCTGCGAAATGATATCTACCCAGTATATGTTTACCCCTTTTTCGGGCTGGGATAGATTATTTACGAAAAAGGAATACCTTAGCCTATCGTGACTAAAAGGTTATCTTGGATGATTTTTTCTTCCTTTTCAAATATGAGAGACTATTTATGAAAAGGGCCTTGCTGGAGTTTTCTTTTCCGCTTTCTTTTCAAACTCTCTAAACATGAAAAGATGCCGAGTTCTCCCTTTGTCAAACTCGTTAAAAACTGATGACATTGGACTCCGTCATTATGACATTACTTGAGTTCCTCCTTCCTAGGGCTCGTAAAATGTACTAGGTTGGGTTTGTCTGAAGGAAAAAATTACATCTCAAGCATATGCTATCCCCTCAAGCTTGTTTACAAAAATAATCGGGGTTCTTGCCAGAAATGGTGGGAGAAAATGGAACCAGACTTTAGTCGGCAGTATGTCACTCTTGAACATGGCACTTGTCTGCATTCGTGTCGGTTTGGGGACATCTCACTTCATCATTTGTTTGCCTCCATGGGTTTTGGTAATCTCTTTTGACCACTCATCTTCTCTTTTCTACGTCACTATGACCTCAGATCCTTTGATGTCAAATACTGCCAAATCTAGTGTCGTGCCACCGATATGTTCAAGAGAAGTTTTGCCTCTGAAATTTTCAACCTCACTCTGATTCTCTAGTGGTCCTAATTCACAAATCATCATATTCCTTTGTCTTGTGTCGATGATGTGGGAAACATCATGGCCCTCCTTTGATCGGGTCGCTTCCTGTCGACTTCAGCTCATTTTCCAGGAAGCTAATCTAGAGACTCCCTTCAGGTACCTTGGAACCTGCATGCCTTAATGGCAGGTTCTTTGCATCCAATGCAAGGTTCACATCATCGGCCTTCAATCAGATGATTCTGTAGGTGTTCGATGCCAAATCATTGTTCAAATTCCGTGGATTGTACCTTTTATACCTTGAGAGCCATTGTCATTATTGGTGATTTATCTCGCATCTGTTAAAAACTCTCATTATTGGCTAGTAATCAGACAATGTTCCTGCATGTTCGAATTCAACTCGTCTATTCGCATGCTTGAATTTGTAGTTCGTTCGAGTCGAGATGGAGCGCAAGACCCGGGGTTTTGTCTGATGAAATCTAGGCTACGGGTTCTTTTTGGATTACTATGACTTATTACATGAATCTTCTGATTGGATGGCTACGACCATGCCTGAGTCTATCTGTTGATCCTTATTGCTAGATGGCTGCGTCCATACCTCAGATCTCACTTTTTATATACTCTATTATGGATGGTTGTGCCCATGCCACATATCATGTATCAGAGATATCAATTGTATTTGTACTTGCAAGTTTTCTAACAACAGTGTTTGGGTTGAATGTGTTCTCATAAAGCATTTCACCCCTCGTTCTCTCTCGGACCTCATGCTTTAGGGGTCATCTGTTACACAACATTTTGCCACCAAGAGTCATTCCCGTGACTTGTGAGCAGTGTCATACTTATCAAACACCTTCTTTGCATCCTTCTGCATAAGGACATCATTTCTCCTGTTGGACATTTCCTAAAAAAAACACACAAAACCTATGTTTTGGCCTTGGTGCGGGTAGCCAGTTCACCCCTCGCACCAATGTGGAATATTTGCACTAGAGCCCATGCCATCTGGTGCTCTGTCTCAGTGCAGTGCCCATGCCGAGCTGTTTTAGGAATGTTTTTAAAAAAAATAGAGGTGGAAGTTTCCTTCTAACCACCTCAGGGACAAGTCACTGGAAGTGGTTAAGTTGATCAGCCACAGATCTCCCTCTTTAGGCAGTGGTTTCCACCTCCCATGGAAAAATCCTTGAAGACAGGCGTCCCTTCCATAATTATAGGGATCCTAACCTCTCCCTCTCCCTCTATAAAAAAAGGCCTTCTCCCTTTATGAAAGCTAGTTGAACTTGGAGAAAAATACTATAGCTAAGTAATTGCTATTGAGAAGGTAGAACCAAGGAGAACTCCTTAAAGAGAGTCCTTGTCCCACTTGCTGCATTTTCAACATTTTCCTGTAAATGAATATACAGTGTATATATGGTCAAACAGATTGTATTGCAGCTAAAGATGTAAAGGAGCAATGCTTCTTAGCAATTCTCAGATAAGTATGAGACCCATATGTTTAATTCTGTTGTTTACACCTATAGATGCAATGTTTGTGACATGTTTGACGAAATTCCTTTCATGTCTGGGTGGGGTTAGATGAGTTCTTGATGATGTGATTGCTTCCATGTCTTTGTTTAAATGTTATTTATCCTTTCCTGAAGTTTCAAGAAGTTCTGGGCAGTGACTTGGGCTCAGGGGCTAAAAATGTGGCACAAATCCCAGAGCTGCAGGCAAAAAATTGACCTTTTGGGGCCCTTGCTGCTACCTTAACAAGGCAAGCCTGCCTCTAAGGGTATATAGTCTCTCCCTTGCCCTTACATGCCCATGGCTTAGGCTCAAGAGGGTCAAAATTCAGTCCCCCTTTAGGTTTCAGGGTTCTAGGAGCATGGTATACCTCTTGGAGGTGTTTTTGGTGTTGTGTAAGGTGTGTTTGTCATGTTTCCATCGGTTCCAATTCCTTAAGGTCATATAGGAGGTTGAATCTCATATTAGTAGCCTCTCGTCGCATGTTTACCCCGGTTGGTCGATTACTTGGGTACCAAAGCTAGAGAAAGAGTTGACATTGAAAGAACCACTTTCCCAAGCAAAGCAACAACTGTGGGCCAATATCATTGACTCTGTCAATGATATTTGGCCATCCATTCAAGTTTTTTTGAGCGAAATTATTTGATTAAGGCAGCAAGTGAATCCATTCAGAAAATCAAGGAAGAACTTGGTAAGAAGCCAAAGGAGTCCAATGAAATCATTAAGTTTCTTAATTCCAAGAACAACTAGGAATTGGAAGAAATTGGCATTAGTGACAGAACTAAAAAAATCCTAGAAGTTAGGAAGGTTATTTCCAAGAGGAACTTAATGGTACAACTTGAAGAAAAGTGTCAGAACATGGAAATTGCCATAACTAGATTCATGGTGAAATTTGATATTTTGAGGCATAAAGGCCTTCAAAATCCATTGGTTATCAATGACAGGTTGATGAAACATGAATATTATGATAATAAAATCAGAGAAGTGGCAAAGGAACAAGCCAACAATTCCTCCATGAAAGGAATTCCTACAGGAAAAGTGCTTTATCAGAGTTTTGAGAACCTCTTTTACCTACAACATGAGGTAAAACATCTCAGTCATTAACAATCCTACTTTTGCAAAGTACACAGAAGCTGATGAAATCTTCAGAAGAATGGTGAAAATCAAGTTACTAGATGTAGAGGCTTGGGAGAAGTTGATTTATTTACTTTGAAAAATAAAAGAAAAACAAGTAAAAAGTAGTCAAAAGATAAAGGTAAATAATAGAGCATTTTAAAGTGAAAAACAATAGTAGTAGTGAAAGGTAAAACAATAACTGAGCATGCAGTTAAAGAGTATCACAACAGTTAAAGAGTATCAGATGAAAGACAAACTTTAAAGTTAAAACATAAATCACAAAGTAGAGTGAAAGACAGCCAGCGTTGGGCAACAACAAAAGAGAGAAACAAGCAAAATATCAACCAACAAAGAGTAAATCCAAATAAAAGAGGGACAACTTGCATTAGTTAGATAACTGTCTCTATCTTCTTGCATGAAGATATTTATTTTTCCTTGAATAATTCCTAAGTCAGTTTAGGATATTTTTGAATAGTTTTTGTATAAATACTTCACAATTTGAAGTATTGAGTGTGGATTGCTAAACATTTCTATAGTTGCATTGATCTGAAACTTGAGTGTTCATTGTACCATTTTCAAGTCAGCAGATTGGATTGAGCAATAAAGGAATTATATTACAGGATTCATGTGTTGATCCACTTTAGTGAAGTACTTTCAACTATTATTTGTTATTATTTTAAGTTTTTTCACATACTTGCATGTTTTCTGAATCTAAATGTATAACAGGAATTTTATTTCAGCTTTTGTTTAAAAACACTCTGTCTTGACCTGTTATTTCATTTGCATGTTTTCTTTTGATATCCAGATTAGAGAATTCTTAACTGCTCCCTAGTTTCTATTGACCTCTGCTATTTTATTCATTATCCGGATATGAGAATCCTTAATTTCTCTCTCATCCCGATTGAAACCATTTCATTATCCAACCTAAAGATCTGAACCAACTCAGCTATCTTGCCCTGTGAACACTTCCTTTAGAACTTGATCCCACCCTGTTGCTTGATACATTGACTCCATTAGCCCAATGGAAAACAAACCTACATCTATCCATATGAATTAGTAATTCCACCACCAAACCAAATCAAAACCAAAACCAATCAATCTCGCATAACTAGCCTAAAATCAACTAAAAATAATAAATTTAAATCATAAAGAGAGAGCCCTCTCTAAGCATTAGGAAGGCTAGATCCTAAAACTTAAAAGTAGGTTTGTGGTTACCTCTAATATTTCTTGAACTAAAAAGCATAACAACCCTAGGAAATTATTGGAGTGATAACATACTGGCAACTCCACTGGGGAAGAATCAATCCTTAGTTAAATAAACCTTAAAGGAAACTTTTATACTCATCTTTTCACCTTAATTTTTATTTAGGGTTGTTGCAATCTTTCATTAATAAATTAAATTCTGGCTTCCAAAAGAATATACTATACCAGGTCTCATCCTGAACCCAAAGAATTATCAAGCTTACATGACATTGAATTTGATTTATCTTTTGAACAATCTTTGTTTAAAACTACATTTGAAAGTTTGATTTATGATAGTGTAATAGATCCTAATTTCATTCAATTCATTGAAACACAGAAGGAGATTGTTTCACTTGATTCAGATCAACAAGCTCTAGAACCATTTGATAAACTTGAAGCTTTAACCGCAACTTTGATTAAGGACATTGAAGAAGCCTATCTTCAACATTATGTTGAGTTAACTGCTTTATCTTCTTATACCCCTAAGCCTTCTACCATTCATTCAGAATCTGTAAATTCATCTTTGTTTAGTACCACCTCATCTATTATTTCCACTACACTTCATTCCACAGATTCATTCATCCCGAAGCTTCCCCTTCAACCTAGAGTTTTATTTCCATCTCCAAACAGTTCAAGTTCATCTCCTAGCATTTCTGCTACATTTTCTAGTACTTCAAACTCATTTCAAAGCACCTCTTCTAGCATCCCAACTACATCCTCCAGTGTTCCAACTTCATCTGCAAGTACTTCAAGCTCATCAACAAGTACTACCACTTTACCTCCTACCCAAGCAAGAATCTTAGCCACGACAACCGGATATGCTCCTTTGGTACTCCCAGCTCAATTACATGCCATGCCCCAAGACTACCAAAGTAAAATATTTCAATTTGATGGTACTGGCCAATACACTGCACAACAACATGTTAACAAAATGACTGATTATTTTGAATTGCATGAAAGTGATGAATCTGATGTTCAAATGAGACTGTTTGCCCAAACTTTAGCTGGAGATGTAAAGAAATGGTTTAAAGCTTTACCTACCAATCTGTAATATTCCAAAATTTGCACATAAGCAAATTGGAATATTAGATTTTTCTACTTTCACCTAGGAGGAGAATAAATGGGTAAGGAGGCCCATGAAAAATAAAATATGAATAAATTCCACCTTAGTAAGGGAATAGATCACCTTAGGAGCTGGTTTTACACTTCCAAGTGTGAACAAGGACATTTTAGATGGAGACATAGTCATGTTTGACTAAGTCAACAACCATTCTTGAGGAGGAAGAAATACTCAAGTAAACCGGTTCAATGTGAACAAGGATCAGCCTAAGACACATATGTAAACTAGATTGAAGATCCATAATGTGAAAAGAGGCATTAGAGGTGGATTAGTTGACCAAGTCAACAACGCAACCACAAAAGGAGGGAAGCTAACTAGGGCAGTGCAGTTTTGAAAGAGGAAGATTCATGAAGAAGTCACCTCAACTTTGTGTGGGGTCCGGGGTGAGGAGGCTCACCAAAGATAAAAGGAAGGCATAGCATCAAAGGAGATTAATTCATGTATTCAGATATTTTGGTCTAGAGACCATTTGCATACTTCAGTTGTTTAGCCAGAGTTGCTGCACTGCTTAGTGCAAAGAATTCCCGTGCGGGAATTCCATCCCCTCTTTGGATCAGATTGCTTAAGGGATCAATAGAGAAGGATTTGAGCTTCATTTCAGAACTTGTCTTGGGGCCATTCATCCACACACACCCACAACACATTCTCTTTCAGAAAACTGCATCCTTGATGCAGAGGCAGCAACAACAATGTTGCATCCTTTGATATTGTGCTTGACTTTGAGAAGGAGGTGCTCTTTTCCCTCCGGGAGTTTGTTAGAGAGGCCTTTGGCCCTATTTCTGTATTATTCAGCTCCTTTCATGTAATATTCATCCATGTATAGTACATAGAAGTAGTGACTGTGTTATTTCTGCAATGCTGTTGTTTTTCATGCATTTTGCCGGGATCCTTTGATAGTTATCTTATTTTGTTGTATAAGAGTGTAAACCTCCATTTCTCTATTATTTGATTAATATAAGTGGCATATCAAAATTATCTCATCATTTTTTTCAGAAACCCTCATTAGAAAAACATAGTTCTTGCTTCAGCACTTCCGACATTATCTAGACTATGGGGTTTTGAGCTTATTTTAGCTGTATATCCTTAGGAGATCTGTTTATATGAACTAGAGTTATTTCTTTCACCTATAATTCTGCATACAAGTTTTATATCACGTCTTCTAAGGGATCCAAGTCCCATTTCTCACTTGTATAGCATTATTTTCTGAAGGCAACAGTTTATGCCCAGTATTGCTGCATTTCCCCACCCGGGAAGGAGAATATTGGTCAATATCTTGTTGAGGTTCTTTCTTCTGCTGATGTGATGTTATTTGAAATCTAATGAGCTGTACTTCATTACCATGCTCATGGTTTGCTGAAGCTCCACATTGGTAATAACTCAAATTATTCCCAATAGTGTAGCTGCTCCAATTTTGGAACATTATAGTGGTATCAGAGCAAGATCTTTGGCTTAGCCTGTAGGCTTCAAGCCAAAGTGTTGTACAGCAAGGAGCAAGGTCAAAATTATGGAGAGGATGAGCTTACTCTCATCCATTTTCAGATCTAAGACGAAAGAAGAAGAGAAATGCATTGAAACTCTAAGAGGGTTTCAAGGAGGAGAGAATTGCAGTGAGACCTCTAGAGGGTTTCAAGAAGCAGAAGTAGATGCATGCACTTCCTGTTCTTGTAGAGGAAGTGAAGAGAAAGGAGATCATTTAGAGCATGAAATCTTGAGTGGATATTTGGCAGAATACAAGTGCCAACCTAGGGTTTTCAAAAAGACCCTAGATTTTCCTCAGTTTATTCAACTGATAGAAGAGAAAAGACCTTGCAGCAAAGGAGAGATTAGAGGCAATAGATTCCTATTGTCTAAATTTGATGGGTCAATTACAGCAAGAGCTTGGGCAAGAAAGCTTGAGGCATTCTTCATACTTCATCCAGTGGAAGAGAGAGAGGCAACAGAAGTTGCAGCGCTGCACCTGGAGGGTGAAGCCAATGCTTGGTGGTGCAATCACTTGAACCACACAAGAGTGAATTCTATTTCTGAATTCACTCAAGAGCTGATTAGAACCTTTGATGAAGGGAGATCAGAGGAGAGAAGATCCACACCACCATGGGAGGAGGCAAGTACTAGCACTGCCATGACCTTGAGAGAGCAGCCTTCTACACCAGCAATTGGATCAACCAACATATTGAAGAGAGGACCTCTTGCATCCATAGAAGATGTCCCAAGGGATCACAAAGGTATGCATAAGTTTCCATGTCTTAAAATTTCAGAAAATTTTATGGAAAGGGTTGGAGATTTGTTTGCATATGGCCCAGGTTCAAATAATATTTCTGAGATAGAGCAACAGGATTGCACTGCGCTGTGCAAGCTTGAGAGGGTCAAGGGAGATTTGAACCCTCAACCCCATGTATCATTGATGAGTTACACACAACCCTTGAGGTTGAAGTGTGATATTTTGGAGGGAGTCATGAACATTGAGATGGGGTATGAGGCAGCAACTTTACCCTGGAGGAGGGTTATAGCGCTGTCAAGAAGCTACAGCAAAGAGGCTTTGTCTTCGAGTCACTTGGATCCTTATGGGTTCAAGATAATCATTGATGAGAGATATTTTCTTGGAGGTCTCCAAGGAGTTGCATTTCAGCATATTATGAAATGCAAGGAGGAAAACTTGATATGGGAGGATGGTAGCCTCTTTTGGAGGAGTGCCAAGATGGAGAACGCTCGAAGGCATTCATCAATAGATAGGTGGATGTGGATAGAGAGCAAGAAGCTGGAAAGTTACTTGCAACTCTATGATACTGGGCAACAGGAGGCAAGACTGCGTTGGCTACTCTTGAGAGAGTTTGGCCATCATGTGGCATATCCTTCTTCTAAGGGTATGAGGGAAGAGGATACTTGGTAGAGTACTTGCATCATGGGGCAGCAAGGAGTGTGGATGCATTATGATGGTACGGTCATTTTGTTTTCACTACATCAGTTGTATGATGGAGGTATGATGAGGCAGCAAAGACATTTGTTGCTTTGGAGGATTGAGAGAGAGCAAGGGAAGAGTTGAACTCACATTTTGCATGATGTTGCAATGGGAGGAGATGGCAACACTGTGAGCAGAGTCTTTGACATTGAACATGTTAGAGGATGGATTTATGAGTTGGCATGAGCCTATTTTCATAGGCCAACAGTGCTGTCACTTGGGAGCATGATCTTATTGGTGGAGTGTTCCCAGGATCACTTCATATTTGATGCAATTGGTGGGCATAAAGGAGGTGAGTTTGATAGAGTGGTGGATGGACTCATTGGTTGCTATGGTATGCTCTCCTTGACTTGGATGTCCAATCATAAGAAGGAGGATTCTCATGGTGCATGTGATTCACTCCTCTTCAGATTGATATGCCATACCACTATGGAGGATTCATCTATGGATCTTGTCACCATCTTGCTTCCATCACATGGAAAGAAATTTGTTGTCGCACTTATTGATTGTTCATCACTATATTTGTATACTCTTACCATGTCCTTGCAGTGCATTGCTCTGTAAAGGGGCAAGCTTTTCTTTGGGCTCCACGGTCCATATTTGGCCAGCTTTTATGATGGAGACAACCATCTAATGTATGATCCGGGGCAAGTATATGGTTGCTTCTTATGTGCTCAATTGACATATTCAGCCATCTATTATTTACTAGTGGGTGTGATGGCTTATACAACAAGCCATATGTCAAGAGACAACTTGCCATACCATTTTTTGAAGTTGCAGTGGGGAAGACTGCGTTGTGACCACTTGGGAGACTATTGGTACACTCCAGCACTACATAGAGCCTTCAAACTTCCTATTATTATGATGCTGATCATGATCCTATGTGCTGACGTTATTATTGCCTATATGAGGTGCATGATTGGAGGAGGAACACATGGAGTGGGTGTGTTCTTGGGGGGGAGCATCCCCACACTTTCTGCATTACATGCCCTAAGAGAAGCATGGGAAGAGACATGGCCTCTACAGCAAAATATTTATCTCTTTATGAGGAGGACCATGAGATGGATGGAGTGCCATATGATGATGGTCTCTTATCCATCATGTATGAGATAGTTTGGGCCAACTTGATCCACAATGCTGGGAAAGGGACCTTTGGAGGTCTAGCTTCCTTCTTTCCATTTGAGGGCAACATGATGGCAGCTCGAGATCAGCAAATCCTTTACACTTGTCTTAAGTGGAGAGGAAAGCAGCATGGGGTAGACTACTATGTATACCATGACCAAAATTTCAGCCCACCTACTTTGCCGGAGCTTCAGGTGGAGGATGATTTGCATGAGTTACCATTTTGGAGGGTAGCTCATCTTGTTTGGTTGATAGCTTGGGGAGGAGAGATTCAAAGGGGGATGATGAATCCAAATCTATATCAGCCCTCATGCTTCAAGAGGACCTAAAAACAGCCCATTGTTGCTTCCATGGATGTTCCATTGTCACACAACGTTATCTATTTGGGATGTTCCCCAATAGATGGCTTGCACACTTGGGAGGGGCAACTTGGAGATATATTGATGGTACAACACCTTGATCCTTGGAGGATTTCATCTTATGAGGTTGTTGTAGGGGAGAAGAGGGTGCTCTTCAGTCCTATCCTTGCAGTTGCTTGAGGACAAGCAACATTTGGGAGGGGAGAACTGTAATATTCCAAAATTTGCACATAAGCAAATTGGAATATTAGATTTTGCTACTTTCACCTAGGAGGAGAATAAATGGGTAAGGAGGCCCATGAACAATAAAATATGAATAAATTCCACCTTAGTAAGGGAAGAGATCACCTTAGGAGCTGGTTTTACACTTCCAAGTGTGAACAAGGACATTTTAGATGGAGACATAGTCATGTTTGACTAAGTCAACAACCATTCTCGAGGAGGAAGAAATACTCAAGTAAACCGGTTCAATGTGAACAAGGATCAGCCTAAGACACATATGTAAACTAGATTGAAGATCCATAATGTGAAAAGAGGCATTGGAGGTGGATTAGTTGACCAAGTCAACAACGCAACCACAAAAGGAGGGAAGCTAACTAGGGTAGTGCAGTTTTGAAAGAGGAAGATTCATGAAGAAGTCACCTCAACTTTGTGGGGGGTCCGGGGTGAGGAGGCTCACTAGAGATAAAAGGAAGGCATAGAATCAAAGGAGATTAATTCATGTATTCAGATATTTTGGTCTAGAGACCATTTTCATACTTCAGCTGTTTAGCCAGAGTTGCTGCACTGCTTAGTGCAAAGAATTCCCGTGCGGGAATTCCATCCTATCTTTGGATCAACTTGCTTAAGGGATAAATAGAGAAGGATTAGAGCTTCATTTCAGAACTTGGCTTGGGGGCATTCATCCACACACATCCACAACACATTCTCTTTCAGAAAACTGCATCCTTGATGCAGAGGCAGCAACAACAGTGTTGCATCCTTTGATATTGTGCTTGACTTTGAGAAGGAGGTGCTCTTTTCCCTCCGGGAGTTTGTTAGAGAGGCCTTTGGCCCTATTTCTATATTAGTCAGCTCCTTTCATGTAATATTCATCCATGTATATTACAGATAAGCAGTGACTGCGTTATTTCTGCAGTGCTGTTGTTTTTCATGCATTTTGCCGAGATCCTTTGACGGTTATCTTGTTTTGCTGTATAAGAGTGTAAACCTCCATTTATCTATTTTTTGATTAATATAAGTGGCATACAAGAATTCTCTCATCATTTTTTTCAGAAACCCTCATTAGAAAAACGTAGTTCTTGCTTCAACACTTCCGGCATTATCTAGACTATGGGGTTTTGAGCTTATTTTAGCTGTATAGCCTTGGGAGATCTGTCTATATGAACTAGAGTTATTTCTTTCACCTCTAATTCTGCATAAAATTTGTATATCATGTCTTCTAAGGGATTCAAGTCCCATTTCTCACTTGTATAGCGTTATTTTCTGAAGACAACAGTTTATGCCCAGTATTGCTGCATTTCCCCACCCGGGAAGGAGAATATTGGTCAATATATTGTTAAGGTTCTTTCTTCTGCTGATGTGATGTTATTTTAAATATAATGAGCTATACTTCATTACCATGTTCATGGTTTTCTGAAGCTCCACATTGGTAATAACTCAAATTATTCCCAATATTGTAGCTGCTCCAATTTTGGAACATTACACAATCATATTGTTGATTTAGAAAATTTCCATAGATGTTTATCAATAGATGGGAGAAAAATAAAAATCCTTTACAAATAGTGTCTGAATATGAAAACATAAGAAGAGCAACTAATGAATCTGTTCACGACTATTGTACTAGATTCAATAGTATTTGCAATGCTATTCTAGCAAACATCAAACCCCCACCTGATCTAGCTTTAATCAAATTAACTGATGGTTTTGATACTAATATGTCATACCAACTGAGGGAAAGAAACCCGAAAACATTATAATAGATTCAAAGTAATAATGTTAGTGTAGAAGAAAATTTGTGAGCTAGAAGAGCTAGAATAAGAAATTTAAGAAGAGTAACAATTAAGGATGAACACTCCACATCAGACAGTAAGATATATAGCTTAGAAAAAACCATGGAAATAATGATGGATAGATTAGAAAATATGGAAAGGAAACTACAATGGGATAATCAACAACAAGGTACTCAAATAAGAAATCCAAACTTTAGAAAGAATCCCAACACTGGTAAATCTAGAGAATCGACACCTGATCAAACAATAAGACCACCTTTCCAAGAGAACTATGCTGAATGTTCTCACCAAAATGAAGAAGATGAAGACACTCAGATTAATTCAATGGGAATAAATGATTATAATACTATTTTTCTTACACAATAATAACATGAATTATACATGTTGCAACAACTACAATTAGAATCTGGAGAGTCTTTTGATTATAAGCAAGGTTATGAATATGCCATTATTGAAGTTCACAAGCAATATAAGCTTAGGAGTAAGAAAAATGTAGAAGCACCTACTAAGAAAACAGCCCAAACTCAGATCAAGAAAACAGTAGAAGCTCCTACAAACAAAGTACTGCAAATTCTCCCTAGAGAAACCCAACGAAACTCTAGTTCAATTCAGAAAAATTCCAGTCCTAATCAGAAAATTTCTAGTCAAAACATTGCACCCAGTCCTAAAATTGTAGATATTACAGATATTGTTGTTCAAACATCAGCTGATCCTAAATAATCTGCTGCTGCTAAAAAAACAGCTTCTGCTAAAACTTTAGCTGATCCTAAAACATCTACTGCTGATAAAAAATCAGCTGATTCTAAAACAACTGCTGCCAAAACTACCACAGCTACCACCCAAACTGTTCCACAAAAGAAGATTGAAAACAACAAAACTGTGGAAACATAGACTAAAAAACAAACTATAGATAAAGAAGAGAAACACACTCAAACTTCAATTGGTAGAGAGGAAATCATTCAGTTAGGTAAAACACAAGCTCCATTCAATATCCAAACTGAAAATACCAATTCCTTTAACATAATTGGTAAAATATGATTTATAAAAATCACAAATCACTGAAACACTAAACATAAATGAAGGAGAAGACTCTAAAATCTAAATGAAGACCAACCATAATTACTATTTGGTCCTGAGGTAAATGGAAAACATCAAGAAGGTGGTGTTCCTCCTTTCTACATTAGCTTGAGTATTCATGATCAAATTTCACACAATGCTATGCTAGATTCAGGAGCATCACACAACTTAATGCCAAAGGCCATCATGGAAACGTTGGATTTAGACATCACTAGACCATACAAATATATTTCTCTTTTGATTCTAGCAAATTTAAATATCTTGGCCTAATAAAAGACTTGTGTGTCACTCTAGTCCAATACCCAGGTAAGAGTATTGCAGGGATCTCTATAGTTAGACATTTCATATTCCACAATTTCAGTATTTGGGAAACCTAAGAAGCTTTATAGAGAAACTTTAATGAAATACATGGTCAGTAGTGTAGAAAAACTACAAAACTATCCTATTTATTCTGTACCTTCTGATATGGATTCTTTCATTTTATGTAATACAGAAACTGGCATAGATAAAAAAACAGCTGTAAAACAGAAACATAAGGAAGTTGACAGTGATAATATATTTTATGAGCCTATGTGGCACCTAGACTTTGATGGCTCAGTGAACAGGTTAGGAGCAGGAGCAGGAGTTTGGATTCATAACATGGAAAATAATAATTCTTAAGGCCATGCCTTTAGATTAAACTTTAAAAGCACCAATAACATGGCTGAGTATGAAGCTTTAATCTTAGGACTACAGATTGTTAGAAATTTAGGAGGCAAAAGAGTTTCTATCATGGGAGACTCAAAATTAATCATAAAACAAATCAGAGGAGAGTATTCTGTGTATAATCCTATATTAACCCAATACAGAGAAACAATTTTAGATCTGTTGAAAATGCAACAAGATGATGGAGCTTAGTGAAATGAAGTCGCCTTCACTAAGTGGGCCCGCAGGCTATTTTTGGCGCAAAGTCTGTTTTTAGACTATGTCTATTTTTAGACATATGGAGCATGGTCTAGGAGTTGCAGTATGCTATTCTTGGATGATTGGTCGAGTTGGTAAAAATAGATGGACCTCTATTTTTAGACATATAGGTCGAAGTCTATTTTTAGACTGCCTGTCTAAAAATAGGTCAGTCAAATATTATTATCCCTTAATAATATTTAGACTCTAAACTTCAGTTTATTCTCTTGGAGCACTTCAGTTGGAGCTACGGATGTGGCCCATGCATATGACAGAAGGAATTACGCTATTCCTTGGGGTTTGGTGAGCTCATGCATGGTTGAATTCAGTTAGGACTTCAGTGGCAGAAGTTTGGTGGAGTTGATGAGACAGTTGGTGGAGTTGTGTTCGGTTTAACTTAGTTGAACTAGTTGTGATTAGTTTAACTAGCTAATCAAATAGTAATGAGTGGAGTGAATTAAATATTATTTAATTCACTAATTATTAACTCATTATTCAACTCAAGAACACATCAGTTCACTACAGTGCATGGACAGTTCAGTGAAGACTAGTGAAAGAGGTAGGTGAAAGGGTTGAGATAGCTATCGGTTGTGACATTAGTTGTGCATGAGATTTGCACCACACTTGGAGGAAATTTCCCATGAGGATTGCGCTGTCAAGCCAAGGAGATTCGAACCTTGGATCTCTCATTAGACCAGCCTTGATTGCGCAATAGAGGCAGGCAATTAGTGGATGAGTTTTGAACCTGTGACTTGTTCAAAACCAAGCTAGGTTGTGTGTAACTTTATGAGATAATACTGATTACTTGTGAGGAGTATTGTGCTATGTACTGTTACATGTTCTCTCCATATAATATACAAAATAGCTGAGGGTTTTTCAGCTATAAGCTTTCCCCATTACATATTGTGTTTATGTGCGCATGCGACTGTTTCCATTTCCGCAAATTGATGATTGATTGTAGAAGAGATTATGTGTTGCATATGAATTCGAATTAGTATGTGATCGGGATAATCTCGGTGGATAAATCTTCATTATTCAGCAAATTTATACATGGTATCGGAGCGAATCAATCATCGGGATCTATTGCAGTGATTACAATATTATTTCGGTAGACAGAGTCTGTAACGGGCCAGGTAGCCTCTGGATCCATCCTTTCTCTGAAAGGTGATATATCCAGTAAATGCCCTTCTATGCTAGAAATAATTTGTTCTCACAGATCCAGAAGCAGTTGAGTTTTGAGTTTGGAATTCAAATTTTGCAGCAGTTTGTTTTCTTGGTGCCGGAGTTGAAAATGTCTTTCAACGGTTTGCGACTCGAATATGCTCTTGAAGGCAGTTCAAATTATGTTGCATGGAAAGATCGGATGGAGGAAGTATTAGAAGATAATGGGCTGAAGGAGTTCATAGATACGGATGTCCAAAAGCCTACTGATCCTGCTGAAGTTGAAGCTTGGCAAAAGAAGATGGCGAAATGTCGAAGGATTCTGTTGGAGGGCATGAAGGATCACATTGTATCCAGCCTGCATGGAAAAGCTTCTCCATATTTGATGTGGAAAGCGTTGATAGATCTATTCCAGAGTAAGAGCGACCAAAGGAAGATGGTGCTCAAGGATAAGCTCAGAAACATTAAGATGGAGAAAGGCGACAGTATCGCCAAATACCTCACGAAGTTCACTCAATGCAAAGATGAGCTGGGAAGTGTGGGGGTGACTGTCGAAGAAGAGGATATGGTGGACCTGGCTCTCCTTGGTCTTCCGAAGGCTTGGCATTCCTATCAGGATTCTGTCAATGGTCGGGAGAAGTTGCCGGGATGGGAGCACCTTTGGGCGGATCTCATGCAGGAGGAGATAAGGAGGACTACCAAGGACGGATCTTCATCAAAGGTATCTGATGAAGAAAATTGCGCTTTTGCTGCCAAAGCAAAGAAGGGGAAGAGCAAGAAAGCTTCTCAGTCTGGTGCGAAAGGCAAGAAGCAAGACATGTCCAAGGTGAAGTGTTTTCACTTTCACCAGCACGGACACTATGCCACAAATTGTCCGCAGAAGAAGAAAAATAAGAAGGCTGCTGGATCTGCAGCGGGAGAGGCATTGGCTTCTCAATTCGAACTGGATTTTTCACTGATCGCATGCTTGGTTTCAAGTGTGATGGAATCAGTTTGGTTCTTGGATAGTGGTGCGTCATTTCACATGACCGGAGATCGAGATCTATTTTCAGATCTGGAGGAAAAATATCTTGGAGTGCACATCGAGATGGGCGATGATGGTAGATACAGTGCGACTGGTATCGGTACCATTTCCTTTGAGAGGGAGTCTGGTAAACCCTTTGTATTGAAGGAAGTTTTGCATGTTCCAGGATTGATGAAGAATCTGATCTCTGTGGCGATGTTGGAAGACAAGGGGTATGATGTGGTCTTCGGCGAAGGAAAAGCTTTCCTGCGCAGTAAGACAACTGGAGAGACCTGGAAGATAGGGGTTCGAGTCAAGAACCTTTATCAGTTGCAAGTAGATGGCTACGCAGCAATGGCATGCAAGGCGGGAGAAGTGGTGAGCCGGGATGATGAGGGCGAACTGTGGCACAGGAGATTGGGCCACCTTCACCATGGAGCTTTGAAGATCTTGCAGCAGATTTCTACTGGGCTTCCTAAGGGCACTCTTGCGCAGTCAGATCAGTGCAAGGGGTGTACTTTAGGGAAGTATGTGAAAGCCACCTTTCACGAGAAGGATAATCGCGCCACGACGATCCTTGAGAGAGTTCACACAGACGTGTGTGGTCCTTTCTCTGTAGCTTCGACAGCAAAGCACAAGTACTATGTGATCTTTGTTGATGATTTCTCTCGGAAGTGCTGGATCTTCCTCCTGCAGAAGAAGAGCGAGACATTTTCAAAGTTCTGTGAATTCAAGGCGCTGGTTGAGAAGGAATCGGGGAAGCATGTGAAGGCTCTTAGGACTGACAATGGTGGTGAATTCATCTCTACTGAATTCAAGGACTTTTACAGCGCAGAAGGGATTCGGAGAGAGCTCATCGCACCCCATAACCCACAGCAGAACGGGGTGGCTGAGCGGAAGAACAAAATGATCGTGGGTGCTGCATGGGTGATGTTGCATGATCAGGGCCTACCCCTTCACTTGTGGGCTGAGGCATGCAATACAGCAGTGTATGTGCAGAACCGTTGTCCTCATAAGGTTCTTGGCATGAGTACACCGGAGGAGGCTTATTCTGGCAAGAGGCCTGATATTTCCCATTTGCGGATTTTTGGTTCTCCTGTCTACATGCATGTGACGAAAGATGCGAGAAGGAAGCTGGATCCAACTGCTGAGGTTGGAATATTTGTGGGGTACACTGATACACCTCACAACTATCGGGTGTATTTGTCAGACAGTCGCAAGACTGTTGTGCGACGGGATATAAAATTTCGGGAGGAGAAAGCCATGCAGTGTTCGCTTGAGAGGGAGCTACACTTGCATGCAGATGAGGAGCTGTTAGTTCCTAAGGAGGAGCTTCCGGATGTGGATCGGTCACAAGAGGAAGTTCAGGAGGTGGAAGAAACCACCCATGCGGCGCCAACCATCAGAGGGCGCAAGCGCACTACAGAAGCTGAGCGACTGGCTCGAGATGCAGAGAAGGTTGTAGGACCACCTACAGCACAGCGCAGACAAAGGCAGTCACCGGATCGGTACACTGGATACATGGCTCTTATGAGTCAATGTGTCATGACGGAGCCATCCTCTTTTGAGGAAGCTGTGGAGGAACCCGCATGGGTAGATTCCATGATCGAAGAATATGATTCGATCGTCAGAAACAGTGCATGGGAGATTGTCCCAAGACTGGAGGGGAAATCAGTGGTGGGTTCTCGATGGATCTACAAAGTGAAGCAGGCGGCTGACGGGAGTGTGGAGAAGTACAAGGTGAGATTTGTCGCCCGTGGCTTCTCACAGATCGAGGGGATCGATTATGAGGAGACCTTTGCACCTGTCGCAAAGTACTCTTCCATACGGACGATCCTTGCTCTCTCAGCGCAGATGGGGTGGCACATTCATCAGATGGATGTGAAGACTGCGTTCCTCAATGGAGTTATTGAGGAGGAGGTGTACATAGAGCAGCCTGAAGTTTTTGAGATCTTCAGCAGTGAGTCGCATGTGTGCCGACTCAAGAGAGCATTGTACGGGCTGAAGCAAGCACCTCGTGCTTGGTACACTCGGATAGACAGCTACTTCACCGGGCTTGGATTCTCCAAGAGTGAGGCGGATCCTAACCTGTACCAGATTGTGGTGGAGGGGAAGTTGTTGATCATCGTACTGTATGTAGATGATTTGATTCTGATGGGTGATGAGCTGTTGATACTTTCATGCAAGGAGGATCTTGCTAGAGAGTTCGAGATGAAGGACTTGGGCCTCCTTCATTATTTCCTGGGATTGGAAATCTGGCAGCGTAGTGGTGGACTATTTGTTTCTTAGGGTAAGTATGCCCGGGAGATTCTGGAGAAGTTCAACATGCATGGCTGCAAGCCTGTTGATACTCCTCTTCCTGGACGTTGGAGGAAGGAGGATGCTACTTCAGCGGAGGTAGTGGATGCCACTGTCTATCGACAGTTGGTGGGGTCGCTTATGTATCTGGTCAATACACGACCCGATATATGCTATGCTGTTAACCATCTTTCGCAAGCTATGGTTAAGCCTACCAAGCTCTTTTGGAAGGCAGGCAAGCATGTATTGCGTTATATTAGAGGCACATCGGGATATGGTCTATGGTACAGACAGGAGGATGGAGCGAAGCTTTCTGGCTTCACTGATGCAGATTGGGCAGGGAGCCCAACGGACCGTAAGAGCACATCTGG
Source organism: Pinus albicaulis (assembly GCA_034641835.2). NCBI lineage: Eukaryota > Viridiplantae > Streptophyta > Pinopsida > Pinales > Pinaceae > Pinus > Pinus albicaulis. The sequence continues at coordinate 127,894,791 of CM076578.1, read as the reverse complement.
AGGGATTTTCAGCATTGGGTCGACAACAGTTTCCTGGTACAGCAGGAAGCAGAGATCCGTGGCACTCAGTTCAGCAGAGGCCGAGTACATGGCAGCTAGCTTGGCTGCATGCGAGGCTATTTGGATGAGGAAGATCCTCGTTGGATTGTTCAGGTTGCATTTGGAGCCTACGGTGATTTACTGTGATAACCAGAGTTGCATTAAACTCTCGGCTAATCCAGTATTTCATGATAGATCCAAACACATCGACATCAAGAACCATCATATCAGAGATTGTGTTCAGCGGAGAATCATGATGCTTTCATATGTTCCCACGGAGGATCAGGATGCCGACATCCTGACGAAGGCGCTCACCAGGAGCAAGTTCGAATTCCACAGAGGCAGGATAAGGGTTGCAGATAATCCATATCTTGCTGAGAGGGAGTGTTGAGAATGCAGCAAGATGATGGAGCTTAGTGAAATGAAGTCGCCTTCACTAAGTGGGCCCGCAGGCAAATTCTGGCGCAAAGTCTATTTTTAGACTATGTCTATTTTTAGACATATGGAGCATGGTCCAGGGGTTGCAGTATGTTATTCTTGGAGTATTGGTCATGTTGTTAAAAATAGATGGACCTCTATTTTTAGACATATAGGTCGAAGTCTATTTTTAGACTGCCTATCCTAAAAATAGAAAAGTCAAATATTATTTACCCTTAATAATATTTGGACTCTAAACTTCAGTTTACTCTCTTGGAGCACTTCAGTTGGAGCTACGGATGTGGCCCATGCATCTGAAAGAAGGAATTATGCTATTCCTTGGGGTTTGGTGAGCTCATGCATGGTTGACTTCAGTTAGGACTTCAGTGGCAGAAGTTTGGTGGAGTTGATGAGACAGTTGGTGGAGTTGTGTTCGGTTTAACTTAGTTGAACTAGTCGAGATTAGTTTAACTAGCTAATCAAATAGTAATGAGTGGAGTGAATTAAATATTATTTAATTCACTAATTATTAACTCATTATTCAACTCAAGAACACATCAGTTCACTACAGTGCATGGACAGTTCAGTGAAGACCAGTGGAAGAGGTAGATGAAAGGGTTGAGTTTGCTATCAATTGTGACATTAGTTGTGCATGAGATTTGCACCACACTTGGAGGAAATTTCCCATGAGGATTGCGCTTTCAAGCCAAGGAGATTCGAACCTTGGATCTCTCATTAGACCAGCCTTGATTGCGCAATAGAGGCAGGCAATTAGTGGATGAGTTTTGAACCTGTGACTTGTTCAAAACCAAGCTAGTTTGTGTGTAACTTTATGAGAAAGTACTGAGTACAAGTGAGGAGTATTGTACTGAGATTGTTACATGTTCTCTCCATATAATATACAAAATAGCTGAGGGGTTTTCAGCTATAAGCTTTCCCCATTACATATTGTGTTTATGTGCGCATGCGACTGTTTCTATTTCCGCAAATTGATGATTGATTGTAGAAGAGATTATGTGTTGCATATAAATTCGAATTAGTAAGTGATCAGGATAATCTCGGTGGATAAATCTTCATTATTCAGCAAATTTCTACAAGACCTGATTAAAGAGTTGCTTGAAATTGACTTTGCTGCTATCCCAAGGAAACAAAACATGCAGGAACACAATTTGGCTACTTTTGCTAGCACCTGAAAACTGCCTTTTCAGCCAAATCACGAATACACAACAGAGGTAAGACATAGGCATACTATACCAGACAACTTGAAATATTGGCATATATTTTCACAAGATTCTCAAATCTACAATTTTATGAATGCTGAGGGAGACTTCCAGAATTGTAACATAGATATAGATTGTACAGTAGATGAAACTATAGATAGTAAGATAGATGTAAATAATTTAGATTTCACTGAACCCACTAAATTCACTCAAGTAGAAATAGATAAATTAGATAAAGTAGAAATAGAAGAACTATCAAATGATGATTCAAAGTTTTTAAATCTTAAGAATAAATTTTTGCCTAAGGGATTAACCCCATTAGAAGATATTTTTGATTCAAATGATGTAGCTAGAAAACCAAAAATGGAACCATTGAGATCAGACATAGAAGAATGTAACATAGGAACAAAACAAAAGCCTAAGCTCATCAAATTATCCTAAGTATTACCTCCAAAAGGAAAACTAAAATACATAGCTTTTTTAAAGAATTTCAAGATGTATTTGCATGGAGTTATGAAGACCTTAAATCTTATGACACCAACATCATTCAACATAAAATACCTATCAAAGAAGATTAGAAATCATTTAAACAGAAGCTTAGGAGAATAAATCTAGTTCTTATGCCTTTGATTGAAAAATAAGTAAAAATGATGTATGAAGCACAAATCATTGCACCTATCAGATATTCTGATTGGGTTTCAAACTTAGTTCCCACTAGGAAGAAAACGGGGGACATTAGAGTTTGTGTTGATTTCCGGAACTTAAACAAGGTGTCCCTAAAAGATAACTATCCTCTCCCCAAAATGGACCATATTTTACAGAGGGTAGTTGGATCATCCAGGATTTCATTTCTTGATGGATTCTCTGGATATAATCAAATCTTAATTCAACCAAAAGACCAACCAAAGACAATATTTACTACTCCTTGGGGTACTTTCATGTATGTGAAAATGCCTTTTGGATTAATGAATGGAGGAGCTACATTCTAGAGAGCTATGGACATAGATTTTGCTAAAGAAATTCTTGATTTTCTTGTCATTTATTCAGATGATATAACAATATTCTCAAAAACAAACATTGAACATCTAGATCATCTAAGACACGTGTTTATTAAATTCAGAAAATTTGGTTTTTCTTTGAATCCCAAAAAGACACTCTTTGGACTTGAAGAAGGTAAAATTTTAGGACATATTATTTCAAAAGAGGGAATTAGAATAGATCCAGCAAGAATAGAGGCAATTTTGAACATAAGTCATCCTAGAAAAATCAAGGAATTACAAGCATTCTTAGGTAAAATTAACTTTCTTAGAAGATTCATTTCTAATCCAGCAGAATTAATTAGAGAATTGAATAACACGTTAAAAAGAGATTCAACACTTAAATGGACAGTAGAGGCCAAACAATCCTATGAATCAATCAAAAAAGGCCTTACAAAAACACCAGTCCTAATAAGTCATAATTTCCAAAAGATTTTATCTTTTGCTTCAGAACATACCATTGCAACAATCTTGCTTCAAAATAATGATCAGGGTTATGAACAACCCATTTCTTTTTTCAGCAAATCCTTAAGAGATGCCACACTAAAGTACAACATAATGGAAAAATAGGCGCTTGCTTTATTAAAGGCTATTAAAGATTTCAAAGTATACATCTTGTATTCACACATTATTACATATGTTCCAAATTCAGTAGTGAAGAACATTCTGACTCAGAATGGGCCTGATGGTAAGAGAGGCAAATGGATTGCCATTATTTTGGAATATGACATTGAAATAAAGCCTAATAAACTCATTAAAGGCCAAGCTTTAGCCAAACTCATGGCTGAATCGAATTGTCAGGCCTTAGATATAAATTTTAGTGCTCAGTCAGATGATCAGGAAGAGATGGCGACTCCATAGATCAGTGAAGCTTTCATTGAATCACCTTGGTATGCAGATATCATATTTGTTTTACTAAATCTACAAGCTCCTCCTGGTTTATCTAGAACAAAAGCTAGATTTTTGAAAATGCAAGCAATGAAGTATTGTATCATAGATAGTGCTTTATTTTAGAAATATTATGGTGGTATACTACTGAACTGTTTACTGAAATATGAAGCTGATAAAGTTATGCAAGAGTTTCATGCATGTGACTGTGGAGGACACATTTACTGGCAATCAGTTGCTGATAAAATCTTGAGGGCAGGTTTTTACTGGCCCACTCTTTTTGCAGATATTAGAAAGCATGTGACCTCCTGTCACAAATGCCAGATCTTTGAAGGGAAGAAAAAACTATTACCTTTACCCCTCAAACCCATCTCCACAGAAATTCCATTTCAGCAATGGGGTCTAGACTTCATTGGTGAAATTCACCCACCCTCCTCAACCCAACATAAATGGATTTTGACAGCCACTGATTATTTCACCAAGTGGATAGAAGCCATTCCTTCTAGACAAGCCATTGGTTTTGTCATCATCTAATTCCTTGAAAACAATATACTGTTATGAGGCGCTATGAGTTCTCTTCGAATTCCGTCTTTGCTATAGAAGTCTTTGAATTCATTCGAGATGTATTCTCCACCATTATCGCTCTGCATAACCTTCACTTGCTTCCTCGAATCTTTCTCAACCAATTCCTTAAACTCACAGAACTTTGAGAATGTTTGATTTTTCTTCTCCATGAAGAAGATCTAGCATTTACGAGAAAATTCATCAACAGAAATAACATAATACCTGTGTTTTGTTGTTGAAGCAACCAAGAATGGTCCACACACGTCTGTGTGAACTCTCTCCTGGATCACTGAAGCACGGTTCTCCTTTTCATGAAAGGTGGAAATTACATACTTCCCCATGGTGCAACCCTTGCATTGATCTAACTAAGCAAGTGTTCCCATTGGAAGTCCAGTAGATATTTGCTGCATGACTTTCAAGGCTCCATGATGAAGATGGCCCAATCTCTTGTGCCATAATTCGCCCTCATCCCGACTCACCAATTTTTCCACCTTGCCCATTATGGAAGCACAAACTTCTACCTCCAGCTTGTAGAGATTCTTAACTCGAATCCATACCCTCTTGGCTTGACCAATTGTTTTATGTCGCAAGAAATATTTTCCATCGGTGAAAACAACATCATAGCCTTTGTCCTCCAACATCGCGACTGAGACCAAGTTTTTCTTCATACCTGGAACATGCATAACATCTTTCAATTGAAATGGTTTACCTGAATCCCTCTCAAAGGTAATGGTACCAATGCTGGTCGCATTGTATCGTCCATCAACGCCCATCTCTATATGCATCTGGAGATCTTTCTCCTCCAAGTCATTGAAAATCTCCTTATATCTTGTCATGTGGAAGGAAGCACCACTATCAAGATACCACACCGATCCCATTGTGATTGATACCAAGCATGCGATGAACTGAGAAGTCAAGTTCAAATTGCGAGGCAAGGGCCTCACCAGCTGCAGCTCCAGCAGCCTTCTTTTTCTTCTTCTTTTGTTGGCAGTTAGTGGCGAGATGCCCATGTTCATGACAATGAAAACACTTCACCTTGGACAAATTCAGCTTCTTGCCTTTAGACTCAGATTTTGAGTGGAATTTATTCCCCTTCCCTTTCCTTGCCTTGGCAGTAAAAGCAAAATCCTCATCATAATCATGCTTTGATGAAGAGCCATCTCTGGTGTTCCGCCTAAACTCCTCCTGCACTAGATATGACCATAGTGGTTCCCAATCCGGCAGTTTTTCCCGTCCGTTGACAGAGTATTGATAACTATGCCAATTATTAGTAAGTCCCAAGAGATCCAATCTCACCAAATCATCATCGGCAACAGTGATTCCCACACTCCCCATTTCATCCCGACATTAGACAAACTTTGTGATATACTTTTGAATATTGTCGCCCTTTTTCATCTTGATCTTTCCGAGTTTATCCTTCAACACCAATTTCCTATGGTCGTTGTTGCTTTGGAAAAGATCCGTCAAATCCTTCCACATAGCATATGGAGTGACTTTCCCATGAAGGCTTGAGATAATGTGGTCTCGTACACCTTCTAACAGAATCCTTCTCATCTTCGCTACTTTCTTTTGCCAAGCGTCATGTAATGCGGCATCCGTCAAAGTGGGCTTAGGAACATCACTGTCGATGAATTCCTTCAAGCCATTATCTTCAAGTGCCACCTCCATCCTGTCCTTGTAACATTTAAATTTGAAAAAACATGCAAGTTTATGTAATACTTAAGAAAATAACAATGAAAAATTGAAATATACTTCACTGAAGTAGCTCAACACAGGAATCCTGTGATGCAATGCCTTTATTACTTGTCTTGTCTGTTGACTTGAAAATGGTACAATAAACACTCAGGTATTTAGATCAATTAGAACTATAGAAATGTTCAAGAATCCACACTCAATACTTCGAATTGCTGAAGTATTTATAAAAAAATCAATACAAAATATCCTAAAAACTGATTTAGGATTTATTCAAGGAAAAGAAAATATATTCATGCAAAAATATAGAGACACCTATGTAACTAAACGCAAGCTGTCCCTGTTTATTGGATTTGCTATTTGTTTCTCTGATATTTTGTTGTCTTTCACACAAGATGGCTTTTAGGCTACCTTGTCATCTGATTTGTCTTTTAACTCTATCTTTTTTCTGTTTTCATCTTATTTGTGTTTATTCATCTTATCTGTCTTTTATCTGTAACCTGTGAATTTTTATTTTGCCTTACTGCTTTGTCTGCCTGCTTTGTTTTCACCTTTAATCCTGTCTCTCTTTTACCTGATTTACTTTTACCTGTCACAGTAAATCATACAATTTTTCCCAGGCCTCTTCATCTGGAAGTTTGATCTTTAACATCCTCCTATAAATCTCATCTGCTTCAGTGTAATTGGTAAATGTAGGCTTGTTTACAAAAAGATGATTTACCTCATGCTGGAGGTAAAAGAGATTTTCAAAGATTTGAAAGAGTAATTTGCCTGTAGGAATTCCTTTTAAAGAGGAATTGTTGGAATTTTATTTAGCCACTTCTCTGATATTTTTGTCATAATATTCATGCCTCATTAGTCTATCATTGATCACTAATGTATTAGGCAGTCTCTTTTGTCTTAAAACATCAAATTTGTTCATGAATCTGTTCACTGCTAGCTCCATAGTTTGACACTTATCTTCAAGCCATGTCATCAGGTTTCTCTTGGAAATTACCTTTTTTAATTCTAAGATTGTTTCTATTCTGTCACTTATCCCAATTTCTTTCAATTCATTCTTTTTTTTAGAATTGAGAAACTTAATTATCTCAGTTTCTTCCTCTGGTTTCTTTCCAAGTTCTTCTTTGACTTTCTGAATAGCTTCACTAGCTTCCTTTATCAAATTTTTCTGTTCAAATATAACTTTGATAGAAGGCTAAATATCATTAATAGAGTTAATGATATTGTCTGTTAATGATATTGGCCCATAGTTTTTTCTTTGCTTGGGCCAAAGGCTCTGCTAATGTCAATTCCTTTTCTAACTTCTGTATCTTGTCATTCAATCTGTTTGAATTATGTGTTTTAGCCTTACAGATCATTTGTACCAATTTCTTTTCATCTTCAAGACTTTTTACTTGTTATTTAAGTCTATCAATATTAGTTGTTTGGATTGACATGTCTTTCATTGCCTTAATCAATTTACCTGCCTCATCATTGGGATGGGCTGCTGCTATTGCAGGTGTAGTAGCTAGTGTTGCTGAAACTTTTGTTGTCACTAGAACTGCTATAGTAGTTGGGATTGCTGTAGCCACTGAAGTTGAGGTTGAAACTATGGGAATGGCAGTAATAGTAATTGCTTTCCATGCTGGCATTATTTTCCTTAACTAATTTTTCCAATTCATTCTTGATCTCTTTCAGTTGAGCTATCAACTGAATGATGAGATTAATCATTTCATCTTTCTGATTTCTCCAAAACTTCTTTGGTTTTTGGATGTTCTGTTGTAGGTAATTTCAGCTGTTTTTTCAATGCAGCTATGTCTGCATTCTTCTTCTTGATAATCTCTTCTGCTGTTTTGATATTATTTGGATCATATCCAAGCTCCATGAATAATTATTCAAGTGATTTTATTCTATTATCCTTTTCTTGTGAAGAAGCTTTCTCTAGTTTTAACTGTGCTCTGACACTAGTACATTTGGGGGAAATTCCGACACTTGGTTCCGACACTTTTGACCAAATGTCGGAAATTTCCCCAAATTTTTTCAATCCCGCCCGAAACCATCGCTATACCGACATTTAGAGAAAAGTGTCGCAATACCAGCACTCAGACAAAGTGTCGCACTTGCGACGTTTGGAGGAAGATGTCGCAATTGCGACACTATGCCCCAAAGCGTCGCTATTGCGACGACTGCCTCCAAATGTCGCAATTGAGATAAAATGTCTAAGTGTCGCAATTGCGACGTTTGGAGGCAGCCGTCGCAATAGCGACGCTTTGGGGCATAGTGTCGCAATTGCGACGTCTTCCTCCAAACGTGGTAAAAGACCGGAAAAATGGTCAGCTTACAGAGCAGCGCGAGGAGTAGTTCATCGAGGCACCTTTGCGATTGCGCATAATTTGGAGAGAAAATAGTAATAATGAGAGAGGCTCCTTTAATTGCGTCTTTGATTTGTGAAGGTATGGATTGTCCAGCCTGCAATTCTACGCTGTTGAGAAAGACTCACAATCCTCTGGAAACAAGACTGTTGTCAAGATGCCTGGCGAAGAAATGGACATCGGGTTCACGACTGTTGATGAACACATTGTAGTCTGGCGAAGAAGGCACCAAGGAGGGTATTCTCAGTGAATGAGGGATTGTGTGTGCATTCTGCATAAGAAATTGAGAAATATTGAATAAGGCCCTGTTAAAAGAGCAAGTATAACAAAGCTCTGTCGATTAAAGGATGGCGGAATTTTCCTAAAGATTACTCCCCGCCTGTTTGAAGTAACAAACGTTGGTTTGTTAAGTGGATGATCGATGACGTAGCTTGATCTCTATGGACAAGGAAGAAACCAGAGTTAATTGGTGTTGAAATTTTAAAGAGGAACCTCGAAGCGGAGATGAAACGGAACCGCGATGCGTAAACAGTAAAGGTGGTATTCGGGAATGGGTTATGGTTTTCGCGCAGGTCCACTAGTGGTAAGCTATATTGAAATAAAAAACGTGATACCACAAAGCAAATGCCACATGTCCCTAAGCGGATTTGAAAAACCGCGAGTTTCGTGTTATTTCTGAGCATTAACGCTCGGTGAGAAAAAAAACGCGAAATTTCTTAGTGATCATCTGATTAACGCTTGGGGAGCGATGCCATATGTATCGTTGGATCCGCTCGACGTTTAAGCAAGGTGCGTTTATATGAATGTGGGCCCGAGCATCCGTTTATATGCCGTGATTTTAATTCAAATCGAAAACATAAAGGTGGTAGGCCTATATCAATGCGTTTGCGGAGTTAGCGCCCATATGAAATATATGTGGGGCCGAGTAATATTATATAGGGTTCGGGGTTAATCACAATCGAGGCTTATGAAGTTGAATGGTATGATTAAATTTCAAGAAATGATATATGCGTTAGGCCAATATATACATATATAAATTTGCATAGTTGAAGGCAAAAGCTTGGTGGACCGTAAGTACAAGGTGAATGTCGGGTTAAATGATATATGTAGATTTACTATATATGTATGGGCTCATAACCATATAGTGAAGGTAAAGCACTCCCGCACAAGCAGTATACCTTGGGTGCATGGTTTTATAACCATTTGTGTAAAAGGAAAATGAAATTGACTATGGTTGAGACCATAGGTTGAGCCTTTGACAAGAAGCTCCCAATAATACTCAGCACTATTTCGATAAAATAAATAAATAAATAAAATAAATAAATAGAAATAAAATAAAATAAAGATAAAATTAAAAATACAAATAAAATAAATTTTTTAATTAAAACATAAAAATAAAATAACTAAATAAATAAACAAATAGAAATAAAATAAAATAAAGATTAAAATAAATAAATAAATAAATAAATAAAATAAAATAAAATAAAAATAAAATAAAATAATATTAAATTAATAATTATTATTTTTATTAAAAATAAAATCCAATATTCCATATCGTCACAAACGAACAAAATATTCAGCTCCTTCAGTTATTACACATTTTACCCCTCATATAGCACAAAATGATTCACATCTCCTCCTTCCGGCGTTCCCTTGCACCCCTGGTGAAATTGTTTGTTTATAAGATTATTTGATACATGTGATATAAAGGTTTATTATTTATCATATATAAATAGATTTTATCAATATTGTACATTTACACTTTTATGAGGTGATGTTATAAGTAAATTCATAAATATCTCTTTTTAATCCTCATTTTACTCCATGAATATGTTTGGAAATGAAATTTCAATAGATTAATTTTCTCCTAACCTATGTGTCATCAATATTGTACATTTAAATTCTTAATTATGAGGTGATGTTATACGTAAATCCATGAATATCTCCTTTTAATCTTCATTTTAATCCATGAATATGTTTGGAAATGAAATTTCAATAGATTAATTTTCTTGCTATTATATGTTTTACGAAGATATGGTAAGGAATTCTCTCTTGTTCTTCTTAGAAATAATTATATATAATTTTTTTTTTTCAAAATAGATTAAAAAAATTATATGAGAAAAATTATTAATTCATCAATATGTGTGTGTGTGTGTTGTGAGGAATAATTTCATAGTTCAACTTTATGGTTCATTATATAATCATGTGATCATCACCAATGATATATCTTAAAAAGCAATTGAAAATCCATGTGTACAAAATCGATGTATACTCTAGAGAGTGGTTCTCATATCACTATGTAAATTGTTGTATGCTACTTCAACAAAATTATAAGATAAATTGTAATACACATCATATATGCACCATAACAATTGGTGCAGGGTAAAACCCACCTGCCACACCTTTGTACTCGATCCAATTTTCTCTGTCAACTCTTCTAGTTGTGGGAGTTTCCTCCAAGGATCATAATACCCCCAAGACCTATGCCATGCCTTCTCGCATGCAGAACTTCTTCACTTGATGGTTCTAAACCATACTATAAGTCCCCACGTTCTATGGTCTAATCCCTATCATACCTATCAACATTCAACCGCTCTTTACACACCCCGAATATAATGACTATCCTACTCTCATTAATATATACCCCAATAAATACAAGCCACTTAGGAATTAAACCCCAAAACCTTGGGCTCACTCATTTTACATATTCGAATTGATATTCGAATGTATCAACTGCTCGAACCTCTCGTATTTCAACCGTGATGTTTAATTTATGTCGACCTTGTCAATTTGAACTCCGTCACTTGGTTTCAACCAAACGCACGACCATTCACATAATTATACAGTCCTCCTTATTATAATCTCTGCCAATCGTCACAGATCGTAACAAATCTCGACTTTGGTCTATAACTTAATGGTCATACATAAACCATTCTTGGCTCCACAGTAATTTACCTCTCAATCTGACGGTCGATGAAGCATCGCGCCGGTTTGGAGGATCCAACGGACACAACGAAATCTCGCGTAACGAACACGCCCAAGGGTTAATCTGCGATGAGAACGGTTTTATAATTATGCCCTCGGCCACGTGTCTCACGGAGACATATGTCGCGTCCTTTTCACCAATTCTGCTTACCACCTCCAAACTTGCACGATATCACCGATTTTCCAAACGGTGGTTTTACTGTGCACTTCGGTCACGGTTCCGCCTCTTATCTTCCAGATTCCGTCGAGATTTCTTTTATTGTACTCCACCTCCGATTCTTTGACTCGCATCTTCCTGTACTAGTTTTTTTTTCTTCAATTAAGGACTCGCACTCCAGGTTCCTTCACACGCCTGTTCTATGTACGTGGTAGCACCGATCGAACCTTGAATCGAAGGCTCAAGCACAATTCTCTATTACACTGTGGGGAGATCCATAATCTGGACCTGTGGACCCTATCTACCATGGAATTTCCCACTATATTACATGAGTCTCGACCACAACATTGCCATACCACTATCCAATGCCACACCGTCCACTGTCATGGCGCTTAACACGGGTTATCACACAACTTTATTCGTCTGGAAATTCTTACACCGAGTTAAACTAATATCCAATGGGTTTGGGAAAGGCTAGAACCTCTCACACAGAGTCTAGTAATTCAAGAAAGGACTCGGTTCCTCTTTCAACATACAAGACCCCATTAAACCACAATTATTGAGTATGTATTCCAGACTACTATACAGTTGATTATCGAGACACATAAACCATTCACGCCATAATCAACTCGAAAAATGCACAATACCATTGAAATAATTCTACATTTATGTAGTGAAGTACTTACAACTTTGGCTCGAACAGATCTTCGAATTACTTGGCCCTTCTCCTTTACTCTGTCTCTACGACAGTCCTACGTAGCCTATGCGGTTCTCTATGCAGGTCTACCTTATTATGCCTATAAGGCTTATTTTTATACAAACCCTGAATCGACTCAACTCCTCTAATGCTCAAAACTCTTCATATCTCTAACTCTGAGACTAACCCTCTGACAGACAGAGATGGACTCCTAAAATTAGCTTAACTTCTGAAACTGACTATCTCTTCAGTTGCCCATTAATCATTCGGGCAGTTACATTTTCTTCTCTAATTAACTAAAAATAACTGAACTATGAATAAATACATGGGGAAATAAAACATGAGACCCCCCTTTACATTTATTTATGGACAAAGGTTGTTTTGAGCCTAATGCCCCCGAATCAACAATTGCCATACAACTAATTTGTTTTAGGATACATGTGGCATTCTAGGGGTAAATTCCATATGATGTGTATATCAATCTATTAGGTGTTGGTAAGTTGTGAGTATCTAAGAAATGATAAGGAATATCCATACATCATGATGTTGTAATGTGATTATAAATTGTGTCTATAATTTCCATAAAATGTATAAATGATTTGTTTAAAAAAAATGAACACAATCAACCCTAAACAATGCTCATGATGTGGAATGTCATTGGCGAAACCAAAATGATGGTCACATGTCCCATTTATATGGTAATGGTGATCATATATATGTTGTAGCGACACTTGATGAGTAATTAAATGAATCTCAGAGTGTGACTCATTGTGCCATACTTTTTTAAAGCATGATTTTTTTTTTTTGACAGAAACGGTTATGGAGTATTTATATTCATCTTGGCCTGAATGCCAAAAATCTGATTACATTGAGGATGTCTAAATCCCGTTGCATGTCACTGCTAAGAATGAGAATGCGGCTAGAGCTTGCAGACTTCTTCCATGATAAGAAATCTATAAATTCGATTTCAGAGATTTTCCCCAACTTGAAGATACAAACAAATTTATTTAAGAGCAAGCAGTAAAACATGACAGCAATCAGTTTATGGGATGGGTTCCCATGATTATTCTTCGTCTTTCATCTTGACCCCCGCAGAGAGGAGGGCAGCTTTGTTGGCTTCAGTGTCCGCCTCTTTATTATGAGTTCTCAGCACATGGTAGTAATTCAACTTCTGAAAAGCGTTTTCCAAACCCTTAATTCTGGATATCAACCTTGCTAGTTTGAGATCCAAGTCTGGGGAGTTGGAAACCATTGCGTTTATAATGATCTGGGAATCACCTATGACATTAGCTTCTCTTATATTTAAATCTTTGAGGATCTTGAGGCCTTGAAAGAGGGCCAAAGCCTCAGCTTGAATGCTAGATGAAAGTCCAAGCCCCCAAGCAAAGGTATGAATTTTTTCCCCAATTGGACTTACAACAACACCTCCTGCACCAGCTTTGCCCGGATTGCCCTTTGCTACCCCATCAAAAAAGGGAGAGTGCCTTGAGTGCGATTTGAGCCAGTCTTGAAAGTCAGGTTCAAATTTCCTTATTTGCCAGTCTTTGAGAGGAGGGACGTTTCTAACTGCTGATTGAAATTGCAAGTTAAGGGATGATCCCCAAGCAATGTCCTGTTGGCTAAGATTGGAATCATCTTTTATATCGGTCAAGCACTCCTTTAAATGACATTTTATCTTGATTTCTAAGACCTTGTGATTCTGTTTAATATTTCTGAAAATTCTTCTGTTTCGTTCTAGCCAGATTTGCCAACAAATTACCTTTGGAAGGAAAACCCATGCAGATTTGATTATCTGATTTTTAGGAGGAGGGCCAGGATATCTGTTTGCCCAATTAGAAAAGAGATCAGCAGTGGAAAAAGGAAGCACAAAGTTAGGATCCAAATTGTGGATAAAGGAGAACCAAATCTGCTTAGAGAAATTACATTCAAGGATTAAATGGACTGCTGTCTCTGCATTTTCATTACACAACGAGCAGATGGAGGGACCGTAGAACCCTTTTCTCTGCAGGATGTCATACGTGAGGATCTTTCCATGGCAGATAAGCCAAGCAAAGAAGTCGACTTTGGGCCATGAAGGAAAACGCCAGACCCCCTGCCAACGTGCAGGGTCAGGGGGGACGTATGGCCTCTCTTTCAGCTTGGCATATCCCATGGAGACAACATAACCTTTGGCATTCGGCCCCCAGCCTTTCGTATCTCTTTTCCTCATGCACGTGGGCGCCAAGCCATGAAGGAGGTCAAGCAGCGTGGACCATTCGTTGGTCAGATGAGTCGGCACCTCAATACGTTTCCAACCTGCCCAGACAGAATCGCTCCAAAGAGAAAGATCCCACAACGAACACAGCCCCTCTCTATCCATCCAGCATCGCAGCACTCTAATGGAGGCTCTGTCTTCAATTGGGTCCTTATTCATGATTTTATCAGTCCAGATATTGATATTTTTGCCGTTTCCTGGTATCCAATAGGAGTGCGCATTGATTAAGGGAGCAACTTTAGCATACAGTTTGAGAAAAGATGAATTAGGCAAATGGATTACATTGTCTAAACAGGTAGAACGAGGACCTCTGAAATACTTTTTCCAGAGATCCAATTGGGCCCAGCCAGGCTTGGGCACAATGATCCTCCAAATAATCTTAGCTGCCATGGCCACGTTTTTCTGACAGAGATTTTTGAAATTCAAAACACCCTCCCACAGTGGCTTGGAGATGGTTTCTCAGCTGATAAGAGGAATCTTGTTTTCATTTTGTTTGCCTCCCTTCCAAAAAAACCTCCGCATGAATGCTTCCATTTTTTTAATATGCTTGCCGGAGCGAGAAGCACAGCAAATTGAAATAGAGGAAGGCTGGTGAGCACATATTTAATAAGGACAGATTTTCCAGCAATGTTGAGCCAGGAGAAGCCCCAGGCTTGGATCCTAGTCTTGAATTTTTCAAGCTGAGGGAGCCAGTCTTTGCTTGTAGATCTCTTATGAAAAACAGGAAGGCCCAAATATTTGAAGGAGGTCCAAGTGGAGGAGGCTGCAAACCCCAAACATCTAGAAATAGCGGAGAGCAATCTGTGCGAAGTGTTCCAGCTGAATATATGACATTTGTTCTTATTTACAACGCTGCTTGAGGCTTCACTGAAGCCATCCAAAACTGCTTTAAATTTAGAGGCAGAGGAGAGAGAGGCAGCTCCCAAAAACAGAGTGTCATCCGAAAATAGGGCGTGGTTTATGTTTTTGATCCCTCTTGCAATACACAGTCCATTGATATCTTGATCTTGCATCTTTTTGTCTAACAGGAAGCTGAGGATAGAGGCTTGGATGACAAAAAGAAGAGGGGAAAGAGGACACCCCTATCTTAGCCCTCTTGAGGCTTTGAAGAAATCAGTGGCTCTACCATTTACAAGAGGAGCAATCCATGGCTTCGGGATGCATGCCCGGATCCATTTGATGAAATTTGCTCCAAAACCAAACTTTCTCATGACTTTTAAAAGAAAGCTATGATTTACTCGATCAAAAGCATTTGCTAAATCAATTTTAATCACCATACCTTGTTCTTTTCGAAGAAGACTTGAGTGAATTGCCTCTTGAACAAGGGTAAAGTTGTCCACGATCTGCCTTCCTTGGATGAAGCCTCCTTGATTCTCTGGAATTATTTTAGGAAGAATGAGCTTCAGTCTATTTGCAATTACTTTAGTGATTAACTTGTACCCAGTATTGCATAAGGAAATCGGGCGGAATCTGCTGAAATTGTTGGCGCCTTTTTCCTTTGGAATGAGGGCTAGGAAAGCGTAGTTTGTGCTGCCTCCTATTTTCTGAGTATTTTGAGACTTTTGAACCATTTTGAGCAGATCCTTTTCAACAATCGGCCAACAAACTTGAAGAAATCTGGCAGAAAAGCCATCCAGCCCAGGGGCCTTATCCGGATTCATATCAAAAATGGCCTTTTTGACTTTGTCTTTGGTGACTTTGGCCTCAAGGATCTCGTTCATACGAGGAGAAATTGCAGAAGGAATAATGTCTAGTAGATCTGAGTATTGGTCCGGGTCCTTATCCTCGCTATACAAGTTTTGAAAGTGAGAAGAGGCTGCTTTTTTGATGTCTTCAAAATCCTTGTAGGTGACGTTATCCTCCTGAATCTCAGAAATGGTGTTGAAGCATTTCCTGGCCTGGGCTTGTTTGTGGAAAAAAGCAGAATTCCTGTCCCCTTCTTTGAGCCAGAGATTTCGAGATTTTAATCTCCAGTATTCTTCTTCAGCTAGGCAGGCCTTATGAAAGCGATGTTGCAGATGAGCCTCTTGGTCTAACAGCTCCTCTGTGACTATAACGTGCTCCATATGAGTTTGATGAGAGGCAAGAGAGACTTTAATGGCTTTTCTTTTAGTAGCTGGGTTGGACAGGGTTTTGACCCATCGTTTTAGATCGCCTTTTACCCTTCTAAGTTTTTCCTCACAGATATAGAAAGGAGATCCATTGACAGGCTGACTCCAACAATCCTTGACTATTTGCATGAAGTCTGGTTCCTTGACCCAGAGGGGACTAAATCCAAAAGGAATAGGACCCAGATCTAGATGGGTCAGGAGCTCAAGCTTTATAGGCTTATGGTCCGAGATGATGTTAGCAAGGATGTGCATTCTGGGTTCTAAACCTAGTAACAGATAGGAGCTTTGAATGAAAAATCTATCTAATCTGGCAGCAATATGAACAGGGCCCACTCTTTTGTTAGACGAAGAAAACTTACCGGAAGAGGGTTTGATATCTAGCAAGTCCTAGTCCTGTAATAGATCCTCCGCCCATTCCCTTGCCGGATCCCAGACAGCGCTGCCTCCTCTTTTCTCGGACGAGTGGAGAGTGAGATTGAGATCTCCAGCAATAATTATATTTTCCAGATTTGTCAAGTCTGCTTGTGCCTTATAGAATCCCAAAAATCCTTTTTTTCCCCGACATTGACTGGAGAATATACATTGAAGAGGCAAAATATTTCTTTAGTATCCAGATTCTGCATTTTTAGGAGCAACCAGTGAGTATTACTAGCCTCAAAGGTGACTGCAAATTTGCTGGGGTTCCATAGAGTGCCAATCCCTCCCGATGCGCCCCGAGCAGAGATTTCTCTTACTTCACTCTTGAACCATAGTTTCTTGCTTACTTGCAGGAAGACTACGTCTTCCAGCTTAGTCTCCTGGACGAGAAGTATGTCTGGAGTTTCTGTTCTTATTAAGCTTCTCATGGCTTCTTCCTTAACTTTACTCCCCATACCTCTACAATTCCAGGAGATGACCTTCATTATTTATGTTTCTGGTGGGCTCCCTTGGAGCCTTGGGGCTGATTTTTCGACATCCTAGACTTTGAGGCTAGCATTTTTTCCAGAGTTGGCTGGCTGCCCTGTAGCTTATCTTTATAGGTCTCCTGCTCTCTTTTTTCCTTATCAATTTTTCTGCCTCTTGTATATCTTCGTATCGAGGTTTGGTATTCTCCTATTTCTCCTTCCTCCTCTGACTTGTCCATTTCCTGCTCTTTTTCCTCATCTTCTAAAGTCATACCTTTTGGATCTTCGGCACTTGTTCCTTTGAGGGAGGCTGAGGGAGTACCTATGCTTGGAGAAGCTGGATTTTGGGTCTCGGTTTCCTGAATAGCTTCTGTCTGCTGGCTTAGTGTGTCAAATTTGTTTTCTTGCGCCTTTTTGGGAGGGGTGCGTTGAACATTAGCATGTAGAGGGCCTTTTCCAGAGGGTCCTCCCGGTTTTTTCCCTTTGTGATTGGTTTTTGCTCGCTTGACTTGGTTCCAACCCTCTTCAATCCCTTTCTCTGGCTCTGCGTTGGACGGACAGTTTCTAGCAAAATGTCCATGAACATGGCATTTCCTACATTTGAATGACAGTTGCTCATAGTCCAAGATCTGCACATGAGACCAGCTGCCGACTTTTATTTTGATAGCCTCTGGAAGACCCACCTCTAGATCTACTTCTACGCAGATCCTGGCACAGTCGTACTGGTCCTTGTTGTTTGCCCGATTTATGAATTTCCCGAGAGTGTTGCCAATGTGTTTCAAGGAATCTTAGTTCCAACAGTGAACTGGCAGATTTGGAAGATGAACCCACACTGGGACAACCTTAGGAACATCGACAGCCGGATCAAAGTCCGGAGTCCATTTGTTCAGATAGAGGCCTTGAGAACCCATGAAATACGACCCATTTTGAAAGATCAAATCTTTGTCTTCTTTGGAGGAAAATTCAAAGAGGAAGTACCCTCGCCCCAGAAAGTAAGAGGTGACATTTTCCTTGATCAGAGGAGCCCAGTTCCTGTTAACCCATTGCTCAGTAGTTTTCGGAGAAGGCCACAGTCCTGTGAATTGGCCAATGAGACCATGATCAGCCAAAGATAAAGCTACTTGAATGGGGGCCTCCGGAGGCAAAGAGATCTCAGGAATTTCATCGAGCTTCTTAACAAATTTGGATGCTTCACTTCTTTTCTTCTGAGGCAAGTCGGCAAGAAGCTGGTTGAAAGCGTCGATGGCAGGAGAAGAAGGCGGATCCTTAGAAGGACCCAGCGTCTCCATAGGGAAGGCCTGAGGCCGGCCGCCATAGGGGCAGCCACGCAGCTGAAACCCTAGCGTAACTCAGAACGTGCAGAGAGTCCGTTCGTAGTCTCATTGCTTCATATTTTTTTAAAGCATGATTTGTTTTCCTAGTTTTTACTAATTTGTTAACATGTTTTATTCATTTGGAAAGCTAATTAATGATGCTTTAAGTAATTAGGACCTAATGAGAGATCATCTTCACATCTTCACTGAAATATATTTGGTAATTGTAGTCACTATATGACCCGCACATGCATGCTACTTAAGAAAAATTGAAATATAAACTATAATACACATCTTATATCTGCCATAACAATTGTCATACAACTTATTTACTTCTAGATACATATGAAATACTTCAGGTAAATGCCATATTATGTGTATACCAATATAGTAGGTGTTATGATAGGGTAAATGCCATATTATGTGTAAATTCCATGTTATGAGGATCTAAGAAATGATAGGGTATCCACACATTAGTGCCCTGGTGAATTTTTTGCATAATTTTCTATTTGTTGTAATTTTTTTGCTTGGATTTGTTATAGATTTCAAATAATACAATTATCTACCAATTGTTCTTTATAAAGAATAAGTACAATAAGTAGTCACCTAAAAGTGAGCCATGTGAAAATATTGGTAACATGAGTAACCTGGTAAGCTGTAAATGAAAAGTGAATAACCTCCACTCACCAACAGGTGGCAAGCAGGGTTGGAATTTGGATTTCTCTTTACCTGTCACACAATTTTTTTTGACGTTTTGGTCATTATTTTTCTAGTCAATAAACGTTAAGTTTAAATTTTTGCACTTCATTAATGACATTCTCGTAATAAATTAACCCTTCACCAATAAAAGTTTGATTAAAAAAATTGAACGCTCTTCCATTTTCTTTGGATTTTGGAGTGTGATATATCTGTGTCATGGAATTTTAATACCTAAAGTTTCAAGAGAAATAACTCATTCTTTTCAAACTAATATTTCCTCAATATATGCTATGATCTACTAAAAATTACTTCAAAAAGAAAGTAACCTTCCAATATAAAGAAAAAAACATGAACGAGCTTTCCCTAAATTGTAATAAATTTATGTTTATTATTAATATTGCATAATCTTTCTTATAAAAATTGTATAATCGGACTAAGAACAGATCCTCAGTGCATTTTTTATTGTTGTTGTGATTAAAATAATGAGCCAAAGAACGCTAAGGCACTCAGAGAAATCAATCTATGTATTATTTCTCACAAAATCATGTTGAGTAGTGGAGAATAAGCGCTAGATTTTTTTTGTCCTCAATCTCTCTATTAATTATGTCTATGTAGTTATAAGAATAACAAGCCAAAGAAATCTCAGGCTTCCAGAGAAATTCGTCTCTATGTGTAGAAATTAATGACTACTGTTGACTAAATGTTATACCATTTGAAATTGCTGAGCGAAATTAATCAGGCCATGATGTACCATTTGTCAGTATCTATTTTCTCATGTATGAAAGTTGATGTACCATTGAAAGTTTAATAATTCTATTGAAAGTTTAATAACTATAATATATATATATATATATATATATATATTTTTTTTTTAATTTAAAATTCTTAAAAGACAAAATAAAAGCCTAATAATCACGAACTATTATGATAATTTAAAAATATAGAACTTAGGCTGAACATAGTTACAAAGATACCAAGAAAAGAAAAGTGCATGTGCATGACAACCTCTTTCTTGACAACCTATGAATGCCATTCTCAATGAAGACTCAAGACTCAACTACATTGGATTGTGTATCAAAACAGTAGGAATGAATCAAAGTTCAATGAATGAATAACTTGATCGAGAAAATTTATAGGGAAAGGTAACTTGACTATCAATCTATTAAACCTCACTTCCATGATTAAAAAAACACCCCCACCTTCTCAGTGGTCCCATCATGGTCCACCTATTGAAAAAAAACCAACAAATATTATTTTTTATATATTTTTGCATGGCCATTAGACAATGATTTACTATGGTTTTCCTACTAAATTCCAATGGATGATTATTCGAAAATATTGAGAATTAGTTTAGTCTCAAGGCATAGCCAAGAGTCTTACTAGATAATTATAGATTACCTCTCCATTGGATGATTGCACATTCTTCATCTACTTTTTCACGTGAGTTTCAGTTGATGCTAGATCTTTGCCTTCTATTTCTTTAGTGAAGCTAAGAGTTAACTTTGATCTTACATTAATAACTATACTTGCATGAATATCCATGCTTTTATACTTCCCCACTGTGGTCAATGTTGATTTATGGCCTTGGCCCATTGATCTTACAATTAACTCACTATTCATATTCAATTTTCTCCAGTTCAGCCCAATAAAATAAGGAAAACAGAAAATGAAGTCTTGATTTTTCTTTCCAGTGCTCCGACATAATACAAATACTCTTAAAAACCAATTAATATATAAATTGTCATCATTCATGCTAAAATTAGTTTGAATTTTTTTAATGAATCTGCTTACAATTAATAGATTACATTGCTCACAGAATAAGAGATCATTTAGAACTATGATTTCACAATAATAAATTACCCTAGCAGTTCAAACTTCGAACATACCTTATGAAATTAAAATATGGCAGGTTAATGAGCCAATCTAGTTTCCTCGGAGCCAATCTTGAGCTCGGCCTAAGTCCGAATGCCTTGAGAGTGCGAGTGTAAGGAACTAGACGCCTAAAGCTTTTATTTTGTGCTTGTGTAATTCATTGTTTGGCCATCAAGCCAAGCCACCAGCTATATTAACACTACTTCATGTTGGGGCAGATTGGCATTCTAATTTTTTAGTGCTATAGCCGTACTTTTTCACTGCTTCACTAATCGCAACCTTGGAAGTTTGCAGGGCAACGAGCTTTATTCTTTCTTTGGTGTTTTATGTAAAAGAGAGGATTTGTGAACTTTCTGTAATAGGAAGGGGAAAACTAAATTGATTCTAATTTAAAATATCAATAATGATAAGTGGTAATTCCTTTATTAAATTTTTAATTTTGAGTGAGCCAAAAAAGTAACTTTCCTTACTTTTTGAGTACATCCTTGCAATTGCGAAGAGGACTAGTGTTGCAAAATTATTGGTAAGTGGAAATTAAAGGGCGTAAGAACATTTTTGAAAAAATTTCAAATGTCAAAATTAAGTCTTCTATCCTTCCTAGTACCTCACGGAAAACAGGAATCCGCAAATTCTAGTCGTCAAATACATGCAAAATGCCTTATGACAGGAAAAATGGAGGACTGGTCCTATGCTGCTACATGAGTTAGGGTTTCATGTGGCAGCAGGGAACCTTGTATAGTTTTTCAAGGATAGGAAAGGAGAATATTGTCAGTTAATTATCACATGAAACTTCATCACCATTTGAAAATTGTGTCCTAATTTGAAACAATAAGACTACCCAACTATTTCATTATTTAATTTAGATTGTGTAATACAAAAAAATATCCTAGATAACTTAAATAATGTAAGCACTTTTGCAAAAAATTAGTGGAGAGAACCTTCAATTACATTTATTTTGAAGTTCCACTTGCATTTTAAGCCATTTTAATTAGTCTTTCATGGCTATTCTAGTAAAAATTTCAACCTCTTGTAGAAATTTGTTTGTCACTTAGATTAGAAATGCAAAAATCAAATGTAAATAAAAATTATTTGAAATGCAAAAATCAAATGCGTGCTACATAAAAATGATTTTTTTAAAAACTACATTAACGTCTGATATCACGCGCGCATTCGCCCTCAGCTCTTGCAGAACAACATTCGCCCTCAGCATTCGCCCTCAGCTCTTGTAGAACAACATTTTCCCTCATCTCTTGCAAAATGGTAAGTTCTTACTATAGGCCCTTCCTCCTATAGTAGGGTTGACCCTATTTGGGTTTTTTTGGAGCCTCTGAGAATACAAAGGCTGTGATTAATTACGGGGCACTGCCTATATTTGTGGAAATTCTTACCTCTGGGAATGATAATGTTCGAGAACAGGTAGCACGTTTATTTTAGAGGCATAAAATTATTCTTCCCAACTATCTTTATATGTCTGTAATTTTGGAATTTGATTTAAAAAACTAGTACCCAACTTTGAGTTCAACTCGTGTTCGTGTAAGGCTGTTTGGGCTTTGGGAAATATTGCTGGAGACTCTACAACATTTAGGGATCTTGCCCTCAGTCATGGAGCTCTGAGGCAGGTGCTTGCCCAGTTGAATGATACTGCCAGAATTTCAATGATAAGAAATGCTACATGGGCTCTGTCAAATTTTAGCCGTGGTAAACCCCAACCACTATTCGAACAGGTAAGCAGAATACATTTTATGCCTCTTCTTCTTAGTTCGCAGATACTGTGGATTTTTTTTATATATCTTGGTGCTTGGTAGATTTGGATGTAATATGGACCTAGGCGCTTGTTCATTACAATTACTCCGTCATCAGGTTTTAGAAAATGCTCAGAAATTTGGGTTTCACAAGGGGATTACCCTTGCTTGCAATTATCGATTATCAATCACATTCAAAAAAAGTCTTTCGTAGCATTGCTGAGCTCTTTGTAGGTGAATTTACGAGGCAATTTCACAATATCTGAACTAAATTTGTCTGTCCTTTTCAATACTCTGTGCTTGTAACAGAACCAGACAAACAATCTAGTGGCCAATGCAACAACAACAACACCTCCTCTTGCAATGCCTGCAATTCACCCTCTCTGCACGCATGAATGACTATGGCACCCTCTTTTGTGAATAGGTACTGGAGCTGAAGGTACTGGTTTCCATTAGGATCATGGAATTCAACATCCAAAATAGTATCAAATTCCACTGCAATAGTATTCCCCAGCGAGGGCAACAGTTCATTGAGACCTATTGGACTCATCACCCCCAAATAGCCTCTAGGGCTACCCAGAATGTGATCATCTGGAGCAATAAAAAATTCTCATCCATCCCCAATTGAAACAAGAACAGGACCCACATTGGTTACAGAAAAGGAGAAACACGTTTTGAAAGAAGAAGAAACTTTTGTATTAGGGTCCAGAAATCTAACTGGTCTATTGTACAATTCCCTACCTACACTTCAAATTGGTACTCCCAACTCCATGCTAAGGCTCACTGTGCCATTCTTCAGATGAGCATCTTAACCTGAAGTTTGATTCCAAAAAACCCAAGTCCCCTGTTCTATGCCCAAGACCTCTGTTACAACGAGTAGAGTTCTAAGCGAAACACTTCACAATAGGAAGCAAAAGAAACATCGCAAAATTGCTCCGCTTTAGACTGATAATTTTCTGTGCGAAAATTCAACTGCGGACAGTAAAAACATAATATCAAACACAACCAATCCACAATGGAATTTGAACATGAGGAATTATAACCACATAAAACCCTCTCCAGGTTAAAAGAATTCCAGAATGGCTTTAAGATTCTACTAATGAGCGCTTACAACACCATAACAATTAATGTCACAATGAAATCTGCTGGAAGCAAAGCCCTTGTACAGTTTCTACATTTCCACAGTGGAAGCAAGAATCTTGCTATCTCTCATGATCTGGTTTTGTGGTCAAATCCTTTGCTATGGCTGTCTTGTTCTGCTAAACGTGGATCTGTCTTAGCTTTGGCTCTGGTTCTCATTTAGGATCGTGGCTATCTGATCTTGCTGTGGATTTGACTATAAAAACTTGTTCAATAGGAAAATGTTGACTCTGCTATATATAGGAGCTTCAATGGGTGCTCTCAAACACTTTTTTGGGCAGCTTTGTTTTGTCTCTGATTCAAGGCAGAACTATGTTGGCCTTGTTTTTTTAGTCCTTGGAACTTAGTTCTCTCATATTTTCCATCCTATCCCCAGTTTGCTACCGAGAAAGACATAACTTCACGATATCAAAATTGACTATTTTGGCCATTTATCTTTAGTAATGGTACAAATTTAATTTGGTGCATTCGTACAGTATCTGAAGAGCCTCTCAAGCTGTTATTCAGTATTTTAGCATAACTACTACATTTAACTGCCATGCTCTAATATTTATATCAACCATAAGCATTCTTAAGGTAGTTCCACGTTTGTGAAGCAGAAGGAATGCTTCTGACAACTTCTTATCATAGTGGTACAATTCTATTCGTTGTTTATCTTTTATAAATCTCCAATTTTCCAAACATAGTAGAGACTACAATTTGCATCTCAAATTTTGGACAAATCTGTTTAGTATTCTACATAAAATGCATTAAGAATAAAAAAAGCCCACAATTTTGTAAAAAGCTGACAATTTTGTAAAAAGCCCACAATTTTGTAAAAAGCTCACAATTTTGTAAAAAGCCCACAATTTGTAAAAAGCCCAAATTTTATTAAAAATATAAACAATTTTTAAAAAGCCCACAATTTTGTAAAAAGCCCACAATTTTGTAAAAAACCCACATTTTGTAAAAATCTCACAATTTGTAAAAAGCCCACTTTTATTTTCTTTTTGCTTATATATTGAGCTCCCATTGAGTTCAACAAGTCTTGGGTTTTCTACACCATTGAGAGAGATTTATTATTTTCTTTATAGGATAATTTGCATCAATGGAAGAAAACATTAGAGGTGGAAAAAAAATTCAAAAGGGTGAAAGGGGTGATGGTAGAGTTTATTGCCCTTGCAAAAAATGTTGTATGAGAAATAATGTTAGAGTTTTAATAGCAACAACAACAACACATTGTAGGAAATATGGGCACATTGATGGTGGATCAAATGACTATCGTCCCATGGTAATTAATTATCTATCTTCATTTTGATTATATCATAAAATGTTATATTATTATAATATTTTTCATATGCGCACTAATGTTTAATGATTAATGTTTGTAATTTTCATAAAGGCGCAGTTGCCCCCCAACTTTTTGCAGATGATCAACCAGCTTCCATAGCTAAATAGTAGTATATTAGATGATGTTGCACCAGTACAAGAGAATATTGCAGCAAATATTAGTATTGGAAATGATGTTGTACAAGGTGAAGAACATGAAGCGAATGATGAAGGTAATTTTAATGATCCCATGGAGGTAGATCATGATGACAATAATGAGATAGTTCACATTAATGATGGGACAAATCAAATGCTCCAAGACTTGTATGGTGAGTCAGATGATGATGGTGGAGATAGCAGTGACGGTATTTATGATGTACCTCTGATTGAAAGGTCAAGTGAACGACTTTTTGAACACTCAAATGCAACTCTTATCTCTGCTACATTGTTGTTGGTGAACTTAAAGGTTATGAATAATTTGTCGAACAGATGTATGACACAACTCCTAAGGTATGCAATATGTATATATGATCACATATATGTAAATGTTGATTATTTTCCCTTTTTTTAGTTGTAATAAATGTGTAAAATAATAAATTATATATATATATATATATATATCATAGTTATCAAAACCGGCCGGTCAGGACGGCTGCCGGTTGGAACCGCCCTTGCAACCCGGTCAATAGCCTATTCTCACCTGTTTTGGCCGGTTAACCGGACCTAACCGGCCGGTTAAGTACGGAACCGGCCGGTTTATGCATAAAACGGCCAGTTCCGCACTTAACCGGCCGGTTAGGTGCTCCTCTATGAGTTGTAAATTCCTCAGTGTCTCCTCCATGGGCTGCAAATTCCTCTATTATACTAGCAACAAACTTGTCTAATAACTCATACTCAACACCTTATAGTAGCAACAATACACATGATGACTGATAAATACAAGGCTGGCTAGCATAAAATCCCTGGTAGCATGCAACTCATCAAGTGTACTTGATGACAATTTCTGTTCTCAAAACAATTAGTAGCAACCTTATTTCACACTCAGCTAGGAACTGTCAGACCCTCTCTCTCTGCTCACACATAGCAGCAGCATAAATACAAAACCTTTCACACAACATACAAGCAATTTGATCATGGCATCAAGATTGATGCAAATGTTCTGACACCACTCAAGGGACAACAACATACAACCTAATGAAAATGTGACTGGCAATAATAAATTGACCACTAGAAAATTCCCGCTTGGAAATGCACTAAACTGGCTACTGAGTTTTCTGGGTTTTAATGAATCTTTTTAGTGATAAATTTCATCAAACACATTGTGAGTAGACTGCTGAAGTTGTAATGCTCTCTCAACTTGTTACAAATAGCACTAATAGTGGGTTTCATAAACCAATTCAATACCTCTAAGTGTTGTAGATGTTTTCTAGAAATTTATTGGCAAGCAAACATAGATAATGAAGAATACAAGATCTTCAAAATGCTAGTCTGATATATATATATATATATATATATATATATACTGAACCCAGAATTGTCTTTAAGGCTGATACAATGAATTGACAACAGATCTGAGCAGGGACAGATTGTATATTATAATATTAACTTAGCAATAAAACACAGTGAATAATATAAGAGAAACCTGATACATTACTTCAACAAGTTTGCTTATGTATTTTTCGATGATATGTATTGCATTTGGTGCCATTTTGATATATTCACCTTTGCATGGTATATAAATGAGAAAAATTTTCATATTTGTCTCTATTGGCTTGGAATCATGGTTGCAAATCTTAAAAATGGTTTTTTTTTTTTTTGTTAAATAATTATTTAATGTAATTTTTTTTAAACCGGTTCATTGAGATCTGACTGCTACCGGTTAGACCGGTTCCAGTTCGAAACCCGGTTCATTAGCTCCACCAGTCCGATCACCGGTTTCCGTTTTAATAACTATTTTATATATATATATATATATATATTATACAAGACACTAGTTTTTGTTTATGTTGTAGATTGTTGGGTGAATATTTGTTACCATCGCCAAATACTTTACCTCGAACATATCGAGATCTACGTGCTATTATGAAACACTTTGGAATGGAATATAACACTATAGATGCATGTCCTAAAGATCATATTATATATTACGGAGAACATGCGTTGAAAACAGAATGTCCAAAATGTGGTACCAGTAGATATCGAACAGATCAACTAACCAAAAAGGTGCCTCAAAAGGTTCTTCGTCATAAATTTCCCATAATTCCACGTTTGCAGCGAATGTTCAGGTGTAACAACATAGCACAGTTTATGGATTACCGTTCAAATAATAGAAGTGGAGATGGTGTTCTTCGAATGCTTGCAGATGGTTCTGCATTTAGAGAAATCGAGGAAAAATATGTATATTTTAAAAATGAACCTCGTAATGTCAGGCTTTCATTGGCAGCTGATGGTGTTAATCCATTCGGAGAGCTTAGATCTACTTACTCAGTGTGGCCTATTTTCGTTATCAACAATAACATTCCTCCTTGGATGTCAATAAAGAAGGAGCACATAATGTTGACTATGATTATTCCAAGTATTTGATACATTATTTTTTTGAATGTAACATTTTCATTTCTCTCGTTGTTTGCATAAATATATATTTTATTTATTTACTTACTTATATATACATATATCATGGTAGTAATTATTATGTATTGTAATTTTGAACAATTAGGTAAGTACCAGGTCAAAGATATGAATGTATATATTGAGCCTCTTATCGATGAGCTAATACAATTATGGCATGGCATCACTATGTATGACATCACTAAACCAATCAAGCAGAAGAGATTTCAATGTCGTGGAATGCTTGTATGGACAATTCATGATGCCCCGGGACTAACACATGTTTGTGGTATGTAATATTTCGTTGCACTTTAATATAATACATAATTATCTAAATTAGATATACCATATTGCATGTTTTAAAAATGATCTCATAGTATATTAATTGTTATTGATCCATCTATTGCAGGTCTTCAAACAAAGGGTAGATTTGCATGTCCAGTTTGTGGCCCTAAGATGAAGTATCGTCATTCGCCTGACTTAAGAAAGATGGTGTTTGATGAGTTTAGGCACTTCCTCTCTAGGAACCATAAGTATCGTACTACTGAAAAACATATTTTCAATGTTAAAGAAGAAACTGGATTAAAACCACGAAGAATGACACCTCAGTTGTGGATGTTGGAATATAATAGAATTAATAATTGTCAAGCAGCTGGTACGTAATTTGTGTATATATATATATTATTTGTTTATGTAATGTTTTGAATTTTTGTTTTAACTAGTGAATTTATTTTATTGTATTTTATAATTAATATTGTTCTGATTTATTTTATTCTTTGATATCAAGGTCATCGTCGCGGTGAAGGTACTAATATTGTACTTCCACCTGGAATGAAATGTTATCCTTCTCAATTCGCGAGGTTTCCCTACTATGAGGACCTAAAAATAGCTCATTTGTTTGATACAATGAATGTTGGGAAGAATGTGACAGAAACGTTATGGCGAACCATAGATGGTGCACATGATAGAGATAAAATTGACAAAATTTGTGCTGACATTGAGAAATCGAATCATGCAATGAAAAGTGTGATCGACAGATCAAATAACAATGGAGGTCAAAATTATAATAATATTCCATGGTTATTAACAGAACAACAAAGCAATGATGTAAAAGAGGTCGTTAGAAGAATTGAATTTCCAACAGGTTTTGCTTCAAACATAAATAATATCTTAATGAAGAAAGGTGACTTCAGCGGGGTGAAAACACATGATTGGCATACCTTTGTTAAGGTAATTTTTTTGGTATACGTTTTTGTATGTTATTTCTTGAATACATATTTTAAATTTTCCTTTTTTCTGTTTAATTTGGAAACCAATAACGATTCATTTTTTATTGTTATAGTATGTTCTACCTGTATCTCTCCCAAATGACTTCAACAACAATGTCAAACAAGTTATATATGGTCTTAGTAAATACATGAGGTAAGTAGTTTTGATTTATACGCAAAATCTAATTGCTACAATTTCTTTTCGTACTTGATGAAATGATGTGTTAATTTACTTGTAATGAAATATATATTATGTTTCATTGAAATAACCTTGCGTAATGATTTGCAGATGGTTGTCATTGAAAGAAATCCATCAAGATGAAATAAAGTATTGGAAGAGAGAAATTCCTCGGCTAATGTGTGAAATGCAAAATTATCTACCTCCAACATTTTTTAATGCACAAGAACACTACTTGATACACCAAGTTGAGGAGATTGAAATGTGTGGACCAGTACACACAAGGTCAATGTGGATGGTCGAGAGGCACCTGAAATCCTTGAAGGCTTTGGTTAAACAAAGAGCACGACTTGAGGGTTCTATGGTGGAGGGATATGTGGTATATCAATCCATGGTGTATATTAGTCATTATCTTCCTAAATTAGCTGCGCCAACCATGAAGGTGGTGGATTGCATTTGGGATGTGAACTCCATCAAAAAATTTGAAGTGGAGCACCTGTTGGGAAAAGGTAGAATGAAGAAAGTGAGAGGTAAAAGATTTATTATGTATAATACATATAATTTTTCATTTTTTTACATCATGTATATGATCATTATATTCATTTAGGTATTATTCTTTCATGGTTTATTAATTAATATAATTTACCATGGTTATAAGTAATATTTATTAATATTGGTGAATTATTGTTTTTTTATTCAGGTGCTCAAGATTATGAGGCACTACTTTTATACATTGCAAACAATCTTGAGTGGATGAGTGAATGGATTGAAACATGTAAAGCACGTAAAGACGGTAGGTTATCATGGAAACTACTGTCTGAATTGATTAGAGAAGCGTATCATAGTGGAGATGGAAACGTTACAAACAGGGAAATCGATTTAGCATATGGTTTGAAAGATAGAAAGGTAAGCAATTAATTCACCTATTTTATTCATTACTTATTTTATACTATATTTATAATGTGACAACAAGTTTGATTTTTCAGTTAATTTTCATGTTGTGTAAATTATATGATTAATTATTAATTGAGAATGCATCTTTTTCATGTTTGGCATATTGCAGTTGAAACACCACAAGGCTATGTGGTGCAATGGTCGTAAATTTCGCGTTAAACAGTTGGATGATAACAGGAAAACTTCTGATAGTGGGATAACTGCAGTATTCCAGGTCACTAATGTTTTCTCCAGGAGTGACAGACATCCTCGAGAATCTGAAAATAGATATTATGGGTTCTTATATGATATAGTTGAGTGTGACTTTAATTCCTTAAAAATAGTTTTGTTCGATGTCAAATGGTATAGGCTACGAATGAATGTACGTGATGATGATAGAACACTTATTCAACATGACAATGGATTTCCAATGGTTAAAACATCACAGTTTGAAGCAGGAAAAGATCGCTATGTTTTTCCAAGCCAATGCGAACAAGTATTTTACTCAGAGGTTCCAGGTGAGAACGAATGGTCATTTGCTATTAGATATGATCCAAGAGGAAGGCCAGTAGAGTATACTGTAGAGGAAGAAGATGATATTGATCAAGAAGAAGATGATGCAGTGGCAGATGAGCAGGAAGATGCATTGAAAGACGAAGAAGATAT
The DNA here is from genome assembly GCA_034641835.2 of Pinus albicaulis. NCBI lineage: Eukaryota > Viridiplantae > Streptophyta > Pinopsida > Pinales > Pinaceae > Pinus > Pinus albicaulis. The sequence continues at coordinate 127,863,769 of CM076578.1, read as the reverse complement.
CTTAGAAGATGAACCGGGCATAGGAGATGAGGCAACAATTATTGATGATGTTGTCGATGAGGATATTATTGAAAATGACATAATTGACGATGATGATGACATTGTCGATCATTTCAACACCGTTTCTGAATCAGATGTTGATATAGATGTCGATCAGTTGGATGAAGATCAAGAAGATACAGAAGAAGAATATTAATACAGATGTTATGTTCGAGTATGAGCTAGTATGTTATAACTTTATATTTTAATATGTAGGAATTATTGTCTTTAAATAATTTACTAATTATGTGGGTTTGTTGCATGTTGTTTATTATTTCAAACCAATAAATAATGGCCTTACTATTGTTTATTATTTTGCAGGATTCGCAGGATTCATTTGATTCTATGGTCAGGTCTTTGAAAAAACCAATTAAATGCTTAAATATTCAAGATCTGGAAGACAGGCTTTACCCCCACCATAAATTGTTGAAAAACCGACCTTCAGTTCATCTTGCTGTGCTCAAGACGAGGGTGGATTTGCATGATCAGTTGAATGAAAATGAATCAGATATTCGGGATGTTTTTGAGGGCAGATCCATAAGCCCCATAGATGAAGATCCCATTGCTGCAGAATTTTTGTCTGCGTTGAAGCACAAGTATAGTGTTGTATCGAAATACAAATCAGAGGACAACTATACCAAGTCTAAATCAACTGAATCCAGTTCTAGTGCTCTTGAACTTACCGAATTAAAGCCAGAAGTAGGATTTACAATATCTAATGGGAACGGGTATGGTAGTTCCAATATTGGATTGGATGTCCGGAGCTCTGCAATAGGCACTGGACCTGATCGTAATGAACCCCAACTTCAATGTGATGAAAATATGGACTTTTATGATAAGGAAAACAAGCCAGAGATTTTTGGCAATATTGAAGAAACTGAAGAGGTTTCCTGTGATCGATTAAATCAACTCAGCCATAAGACATCTACTGTAGGCCAGTTTGTATCAGAAGGAGAATCGATTTTGCTTTCCCATGATGATGGATGCTGCTCTTTTCACGATATAACAAATTCAAAGGTGTGGAGGTTTTAATTATTGTACTTAATTTTGGAGTTTATGGGTGTTATAATTTATACATTTTGGGATTTTCTATTAGAAATAGGGAAAATCCTAGGGGTTAGATTATTCTCATGGTTTAAATTTCTATATTTGAAATAAAATTCACCAATTTCCATTTAAAAAAATGATTTGCCTAAATATTTGATGTAGTTTAAATAGGATGTAGTTCATTTCAAAAACTGTTGAAATTTTCTAGAAACTATGATTAGGATTTCAAGAATATTTATGCACTCTTTATATTTTACCTTAACATAAAGGGCAGTTGATGTATGAGTAATACTCAGTATTGTTTTTTTCCAATCTCCAGGAGAAGGCTGAATATAAAGCTCCATATGGGCTTACCCCAAACATGTGGGGTGATTGCTGGTTGATCAGAGCAGTTGGTTCAGATGGTCGCTCTGGTGAATATGTTGTGGCAACATCTGCAGGTTGTACATTGGACTCAGGTTTCTGTTCATGGGACTTTTATAATAAAGAAATTATGGCATTCCATACTGAATCAGAGGCCTTCACTTCAACGTCCAGTACCATCTCTCCAGTTTTGGCAGAGAGGGATGTCTCGGGGAGAAATTTTGGCGTTGCAAATGTTGTGCCAGAGAATCAGCATTGGTGCTACAGGCCATGTGGGCCTCTTATGGTATCTACTGCCAGTGCCCAAAAGACAGTTAATATTTATGATATTCGTGATGGAGATCTTGTGATTTCAATGTGTTTGTTTTGAAAGTTTAGGTTTCATAGTAAATCATCAATGGGCTCTGAAATAAGGCACATTGAAATCTTAGATACATGTTTCATGCCAAAATCAGTTGTATCTTCCATAAATACACAATCTTGGACCACTCTGTATAAATCTGCTTCTCAGACAATATTACATCTCCCTCATTATACAGGTGGTGTTCTTACATGCATAGAAAAGGCATTGTTTTGGCAATTAGTTTTATAAGTCACTAGATATTGTGGGTACAAGGATCTAGGGTCTCCACATGAAACTGTGTTTCCCGGAGACTCACTCTTCCTGTCCTTAAATTTGTAAACATAGTAGTATGCCAATACTTCTTTAATTTTGTATGCATAAGACGATTTTTTGTCAAAGTCCATAATTTTTTTAAATTTTTATCCATCCCAGTTTTGTTGTGAATGCACAGGTTTTTGGCTCAACACAAATTTGTTATATCTTTGTACTTTTCCTTTACTAACTATTTGAAATTTCTAGTTATATTTAGAGGTGTCTTTTAAGGGATGAGGGGGAATTACTTGGATTTAGTGCTACCCACTCTCAATAGAGGCTTACAGTAAACTATGACACATTGTGATGTATATCAGTGGTAGTTGGGGCAGCAACAAAATCAGTTTCATGCTTTAGTAGATTTATTCTTCTTGGAAAGCTTTCAGCTGACAAAAAAAAGGGAATGAAACACGCAACCAGTCCCCTTCCTTTTATTGGACCACCTGCTTTCTTTTTATGAGAGCATCTACAAGCTAAAGTTACTAGAAGTGGTCAAAAGTGAGTTTGGTTAGTTGGCAAAGTCCAACTATTCTTAGCCCTCAACAATGTTTAAATACTTCATAGGCATGTTAACCCCTCCTAAACTGTGTTGCGTAAGTGGGTTTTGCAGAATTTTATGCACTTAGGGTTAGACTCAAATTTTGAAATTTGATGTAATTAGGATTATATTCAAGTGCTGGCCAAATTGGTAAAATTGATACTTAGCCATAGTTGAAAGGCAGTAATATGCGGTGGAGTCATTCTATGAAATGATTCAATTTGGCATGTGAATTTCACATCTAAGGGCCATTAAAATCCCATGGATGGAGACTGATCAGGATTCAACATTGCTGTTACTATTAGTGGAGTTGGGTATGGCACAAGTACAATAAAAATACTAGCAACAATAGTAACATCATAGATTCAGAATCTTAATATCTATATTAAATGAGCATTAGAATGTAACTTGATTTCAGTAAAATCTCTAACAGGTTTGTTCTAAATTGGACCTGAAATGCTCACTTGTAAAGATGTTTGAGGCTTGAGGTTGTATGACACTACAAAAATTGACTTGTTGAGTACATGATGACATTAGGTCATTGTGAAACTAAATATATGCTACTTCGATATGAAGATTGATTGCACAAACTATGTTTTCTAAATAATGTTTCCAATGAAACATGAAATGGATCTTGTTACACCGAAAACATCTGTCATCTTTAATCTACTATCAATTTGAGTGACAAGTGTAGCTAAACCACATGAAAATTCTCCGAAGATGTTACAGATGCATGGAAGCTCTGGAAATTTAGCCCCTCACTATGTTATCTGATGCAGGGGCATTAGGCCCAAGACAACTTTTGTACATAAATAAATGTAAAGGGGGGTCTCATGTTTTATTTCCCTATGAAATTATCCATAGTTGAGCTAATTTAGTTAATTTGTAGAGAAAATGTAACTGCTCGAATGATTAATGGGCACCTGAAGAGATAGTCAGTTTCAGAAGTTAAGCTAATTCTAGGAGTTCGTCTCTGTCTGTCAGAGCGTTAGTCTCAGAGTTAGGAATTTGAAGAGTTTGTGAGTCATTGAGAAATTCGAATCGATTCATTGTAATTGATATAAAAATAAACCTCCGTGACAGAGTCGATAGACCTGCACAGAAGACCTGCAAAGAGAATTGCATAGAGCTGCATAGGGAAGAGGAGGCCATTGTATCGAAGATTTGGCCGAGGACCAGGAGACTGTAAGAAATTTAATTTATATAAGGAATCTGTTAGTATTATATGTGCGTTGAATGAGTAAGTTTTCTGTGTGTGAATATATGTACGCATCCTAGTGAAAGATAATTGAAATCCCGTGGTAATTAAGAAACCTTGTGATGAGGTTATGTGCATATAGACTGGTTGAGTTCTCGGTGGAACACGAGCTAATGACTCAGGACTTATGAGCATTGGTGAATTCCATGATGACACAGTGAGGATATGGGGATAGTGAGGCAGATGATGTAGAATCTTGTTGCCATGATGACACAGCTAATGTCCATGCTAGAATGTTGAAGGAAAACAAAGAGCTCAAGGATAAAAGGACTTGCAGGGGCTGCAGAAGAAATGACATCTGCATACTGTTATTGCCTTGCAGGCATTTGTGCCTTTGCAAGGAATGTGAAAACAGGCTACACATGTGCCCTCTTTGTAACTCTATGAAGAATGCAAGTGTACAGATCTACATGTCATGAAGCTTGGGATAGTTTGGTTTTACATGGTATCTGTGTTCTGTGCGGTCCAGTCCAGATGATGATGCCTTACACCAGCTTCCAGATCAAAACGGTTGCCCTGTTTCTCATGGTAATCTTTTCTCTTTTTAAGATGTTCGTCAGCAAATGTGAAGGAAGATGAGCCTAACTAACAGGGTTTTTTTCAGGAGCTTCTCTGGGAAAAACTACTACAGAAGCATATATTCTGTTGATGATTATCAGGAAATACATGTTCTTTAATTTTTAAGCTTTTGATGGAGTTACTATGTTATAGAAGTGTAAGCCATGCCATCATTGGGCTGGTCGGGGTTGTATGTATGCAATTTTGCTGTTGTTCTTGTTGATTGAACATACACATATATGATGGTGAATCTACTAATATTCTTTCTGTTCATCTGAAAGATAAACCCTAAAAACCCTAAAAACATCTTTCAACCGGGGAATTAAGCTGGGAAGTTCTAATGTAAATAGCTGTTTTGAATATCTGAATCTTTGCATTTTGAAAGTGGCGGAAGAAAGAGTTCTTGCTTGTGGTGTCGGTTTTCTCTGTTATGGTTTTTTGGTGTGTTTGTGCATAGTCTTGAAACCCTTGATGAAATCTAAAACCATCATTTACCATCCTTTGAAAGGTACAGGAAAATTCATTTTTGGGTTCAGATATAGAGAGAGGGGGCCAGGCAGGGTTTTTGGGTAAAAACCATGAGGCTGCAATAGCCGTCAAATCCCCATTGAAATTGTTAGACGTGTCATTTCTTGTCGACCAAGTATTGTCTAAAACAAGAAATAATTTGTTGTGGGTATGTAGAGTAAGGTAAACACTGCTTGAATGTACTTGTGACAATTACAAATCTTTTCAGATTCAATATCCATTGGTCAAACAGTTGGGGAATTTCTCTATAATCAGTTGTGTGAACAGAGGGTGAATTAGGTTAATGAAATTCCCGTGCGCCTGTGGTAGAGCAAGGAGATGCTGTGCTCGAACCTCCGTGAGCCAGGTAAAACCTTGTAATGAGTGTTGTGAATGTGTAGGCGATTGAATGAACCAAGGACCAGTGTATCGATTTGCAGAGTCGATACTAACCTTGTCGGAACCATAAGACATAAACCGTGGCATATGTAATGCGTCGTGTCTCCTCGAAATGGTCGTTCCCGAGTTCGTTTGGTATGGCCACGCGAAGGATGAACAACGAGGCATAGTTCAATGGTAGTAAGGCGTTGGTAAGCAGACGAAACTTGGAGTAAGAGTAGTCGGAACCTTGAGGACCGCACAGTAAAGACAGTTTTTTGGCATATCGCACCGCCTTTGTACGGTAAGCGGTATTCTCCATTTGGACGTGATAAATGTCATAGGCCGACACGTGGCCTTGAGTGGTTTTGAAAACCCACTCTCATCGCGAGTTAATGATCGTGCAACTAACTCACGCGATATCCAGTTGGATCGTTGGATCGTCAAGGCTAGAGCCACGTATTATCCACCGTTGGATGTGGAAAGGCCGCTAGCGCTGGGCCCCACACATATATACGTCGACTATTGTTGTCATAACTAAGGTTCAATGGAGGTATGTGCGGTTGTTTGCATTGACAAAAGCTTATTCATATTTATGTGTCCAAGCCTCATATGAAGTCCCAGTTATAAAGTGAATGCCATCACTAAAGGTTAGCGGGGTCCGATCTTATTATATGGTTGTTTATAGTCGAAGTGCTGCGCGGTGGTTTATTATATTAATATTTCACGGTCGAATTATGTTCATAACAATTGGAACGCCCACAATTCATAGCAAATATTGGAGATTTACTGTCCTGTTTTAAAGTTTCATATTTTTATTTTTATTTTTATTTTTATTTATTTATTTATTTATTTTTTTAAATTGAACCCACCGTCGGTATACCGATGCTTTGTAAGTGTCTCTCTTCCGACGTTTTGAACGATTTCCATTTTTGTCAGTCTTGTGACGTCCGTTGATATTGCGACAGTTCTTCCTGGCGTCGGTATTGCGACGCTTTTGGAAAGCGTCGATATTGCGACGCTTCTGGAAAGCGTCGGTCTTGCGACACTTTTGCAATGCGTCGGTCTTGCGACACTTTTGTACGGCGTCAGAATTGCGACCGTTTAGAAACGTTGGAAGAGCGACAGTATACAAACGTTGGAAGAACGACATTCAAAACGTCGGACCACATTCCGTCGGAATTGCGATAGTTTACTAACGTCGGAAGAACGACGTTCAAAACGTCGGACCACATTCCGTTAGAATTGCGACAGTTTACTAACGTCGGAAGAGTGATGGTTTGGGAAACGTTGGAAGAGCGACGCTTGTTTGGAAGCGACGGAAAAAGTGTCGGTATTGCGAAACTTTGTCAAGGCATCGGAATTGCGACATCATGGCTAACCATGTTTTGTCCGTCCTCGAACTGTCGCTCTTGCGACGACTATGTGTCGGAATAGCGACGAAGTGGCCGTCGGAAATTGGGCCAAATTTTCTAGTGTGATATTTCTAGAGAATTCTGTAGTTTTTGGACACTCAAAGCCTTGTTTTTCATAGTGCAGTAGATCATTTTTCCTGTTTTTTTTTGAAACTCAATTTGATCTATTGAATGTACATCTTTAGCCATAACTTTAAAGGTTGTTTTCTTGTAGTCTGTTGATGATTTTGGAGCCTGCACTGTTGGCTGTAAAAAGGTCATTTGCATCTTCCTAGTTTTGTAATCAAAGGCTGAAAGTGACCTGTTCTGGTCACTAGGAGTTTGTTTCCAATATTGGGCATAAGTTACAGCTTTCAATGATTCATTCTTCAATTTGATTTCTTTGTACTTCTCCATTATATATTTCGCTTTATCCACTGGTTTGATTTATGATGAAACCTCTACACTACGTTGCTTCTGAATGATCTGAGCACTAGAGGTTGATGGTTGGTGTGTTTCCTCTAAAACTATTGGAGGTGCATTATCCCTAACAATTATATCTGTATGAATGAATTCAACTGTGTCAACTATCTCTCTTGTTCAATCACTGGATTTAATTTTTTCCTTTTTCCTGTACATTAACTTGAATTTGGTGTCAGAAGTAGTCTCTACAGAATAAGAGCCTTCCTATCTTGCCCTCTTTGAGTTCCTATCTTGTGGGGCTGGAGTATGCAGGATGGAACTAGTATCAACCTGCTTCTCCATATCCTGTAAAGTATTTTCCAACCACTTTGACTGGTTGGAATACTTTTCAACCTCTGGTTTTGACTCATGAACAAAAGGGGTCAATTTGAATTTGACTCTTAGCTTATTGATGACTCCCAAAGGATCATATTTCCATTTGAAACTATTGCTGAACTTGAAATATTGTAAACACTTATCTGCTTGCTGATGAGCATTTCTACTATTTCAAATAAAAGGACCAAGATGGTTCTTAATCTTAAACTGAGTTTTCTTCTTAGTGACAGGAAATTAACTTCATCCGAATTTAGGATCTGTCTGATGTATTCTAATGAAAATAAACTCATTAGGAGGTATTTGGGAAGTTTTTATGGGGTAAACTCGCATCCATATACCCTTATTTCAGTATGATTCTGGTATAGATACTAGTCTCCTGTCCTACTTTGTTCTGACAATTGCAATACTTTCTTGATCTCTTCACTGACTTTAGGTTGAACGCTACTACTTAGCATGTTAACAACTGGATAAAAAAATGAATCAATGAAGTATTTGTAGCTGAATTTTGTGGAATCCTTTTTGATCAAGGATGTATAGAAGACAACAGATTGGGAGTTACCCTCCGTGTCCAGTTTTTGGAGGCCAACAACAAACCTTTCTGATTAGAAATATAGGAACAAATGGAACAAAACCGATGATTATTTAAATACTCCTTCCTATGGTAATTTAACCAATTTCTCATGGATGGCATATGATGGATATTGAGCAACATTAAATGTTGAAGCTGGAGACTGTCCTGGGCATAATATTGACAGAAAACCTAGGATAGATGCATCTACATATTCATCAGTAAAATACCCTAAAATGCATAACAAAATTGTGACAATCTGTTTGGTTCTCTCTGAAAAAATGGAAGTTGAGTATGGAGGGTTACTCTTTTGGATTTATACTGATGGAGGAAGGAAGGTTTGGAATATTTCGAACCTCTTGGGAAAGACCAACTTCAGATATAGTTCAGTGAGGATTTCAATAGATAATGGGGCTTCATCAGGCTTGGGTTGGATTCGTAACATCTGATTTATGGATTCTGCAGTGATTGTGAATAAAATCTCTTGGCTTAGTGTTAATAGAGCTCTTTCATTGGGAAAATAATTAATCTGGCAGAGTCTGATGATTTCTAGAAAGTGAAAGGTCTGTGAGAAGATGTATTTGGGTAGGTTTGAATCCCAGAGGTGGATATCATCAGCTTGGTCTATGAATTTATCATGGCTCCAGCAGTGGAGTTCTAGAAATTTGAAATCAGTTTTGAAGTCTTTATCAGCAAGAGGTGTGTGGTCAACATCAACCACAGGTGGTTTCAAAGGGTTAATGGATAAAACGCTCTGGGAGGCCATTGTTTTGTTTAATTTATCAATTTATTACTTTTATGTGCTTAAGTAATGGATTTTGGTGCTTAGGATTACCTGGAAAAAGTTGAATTTAGTCTTTGGAAGGGGTTCTGGCCGCAGCAGGCTTTAATTCCAGTCTGCAAAGCTTTAAACTGGGTCGGCAAAGGTTCTGGTAGCAACAGGCTTCGATGGGTTGGCAAAGGCTTCTTTTTATCAATTTTCAACAGAAATGGTGAAAAATGTTTTAGGGTGGGATTTATTGCTTTTAACTGAAGTTAGTTAATCATATGGCACAAAGGTTTAATTTTCAAATAGTAACTGGTTTCATCATAAGGCACGGGGACAAGTTGGTGGTTTTCGCACGATGAAGGTGGTTGAGTGGTTTTAGAATGGGGGAAGCGATGAAAAGTGGTGCGGGGTATGAAACCACCCATTTCACACCCGTCCCTTGGCTACAAAACTTTCGACTGTCAGCAGTGCGAAACTTCTTATTGGCCGTTGGATCTAATCGGAAATGATCGGGTGACTGGTAGAAGTGAGGGGTTATGATAGGTGGGAGTAATATGTGCGGGATGTTAATGTAATATATACTTTGGGAATTTTTTTTTAATGGGGGTTAGGATGATATATATGTGGGGTAGGAAAATGCAATATAAAGCGGGGGGATATATATATAAATTGTATGCTAAAAATGATATAAATGGCTTGTAAAATATATATGCGGGATATTAAAAATACATTAGGAATAGGTGTTAAAAGGATATCGGGGAAGGGTTGTTTTGAAGTGGGGCATGATACATTTTAAACAGTTAAAACTATGTAAAAAGTGGGTTTTTCATGTCTTTTAATGGAAAAGGAAATCAGTAAAAGGGGAAGTTAATTTTCAAAGGAAAATGTATTTTTTAACTAGGGAAAGGGGTTTTAGGAAGGGAAAAGGGGTGAAATAAGGGGAAAAAGGTTAGAATAAAGGGAAAGGGGTATTTTACAAAGGAAAATGATTTCCAAGAGTGGAAATAGGATTATAGCAAGGGGAAGGGGATTTAGGAGCATATTACTGATATGAGATGAACACATTGATGCTTCCATTACTTGTGAAAGTAAACTACCTACCCTTTATTTATCTTAACATTTTTACTTCCTTTTTTGGGTGCATTTGAGCTTGATGACCCTTTTATTTTCTTTTGATAAACAAACTGACCTGTTTCTAACCTTATAACTTTCAATGGCTCAGAGTAAACTGATGAGCTCATTTTTATTCTCTACCTAACTAATAATCTGCCAAGATTAAATAGTTTGGACAGATCTTTATTCACTAACTATGATAACATGAAATTTAAAAGCATGAATGAATCAAGATTAAACTGTATGATCATCATGAATTGTGGCATTTTTGACATGCTGCACACAATTTTTATTTGCATAAAGTAAACTAAGAGTAGTGGCATTTGAATGTGCAACACTTTCAGGATCTATTTTTGTTTCTTTTTGTGGGGTTCATACTTTATATATATATATATATATATATTGATCTTCTTTCTTTTTTTCCTTTGAATTTTATTTTAGGACATACCCTCTTTTCATTTTTTAATATGGGAAATCATTTGCAGAAAGAAAATTATGTACAATATTACAAGACTTAATATAGTCAATTCAAAATTATGATCCCTATTATTATAGGACCCTAACAGTGGCTCCACATGGGGATGACATCTCCTGGTGAAATGTCAAGAACTTTAAGAATAGTGGCCTTGGAACTTTGACTTTGATTGCCTTGATTCTACTTTCTGAGCTCTGCTTTACTCAATCATATGATGTTATACCTTTCAAAGCTTAGGGCCTTCTCTACGAGCTTCAACTTTAGAAGGTAATCATCCAATCCAATCTATACTTTGCAATGGTATTCACAATGAGCAATGTAAAACAAATGAACTAATGTTAATCTGGAGAAAAGTAGTGCTTCAACATTCTACCATTGACTGGTCCACTTGGTAGATCTGTTTCATCTAACTCTTTCAAGAAAAATGCATTGTTACCTTTGTAACTATAAATAATGTATGGGCCTTTCCAGAGAAAATAAAATTTACCATGTTTTCCTTTTTCTTCTCTTCTAGAATCCCATTTAAGTACTTTATCACCGATGTAAAAATCATCTGATTTCGTTTTCTTATAAAATATCTTTTTAATTTTTTCTTGAATCTCTTGTTATTTCATAAAATTCTTCCCTAGTTTGCTACGAATGAATTGTTTGATTTATCCTTCTTTGGATGTCATTTGGTTCTACCTGCAGCTCTTGAATCAATTTCATCACTGGCACTCCCAATGAGGATGGAAAAACAACATCCATCCCATATACCAATTGATAGGGAGATGTACCAATAGATTTTTTGGTAGTTAGTCTGTCTTCCCATAAGGCATTAACTAACCTTTTATTCCAATTCTTTTTGTTAACTTCTAATAGCTTCTTGATGATATTAAATAGGCTTTTGTTTGAGGATTCTGCAATTCCATTACCTTGAGGGTAATAGGCAGTGGAATGGCCAAGGTTGATATGATATTTGTTACAAAAGTCTATCGTTTTCTTGAATTTGAAGGTAGCAACATTATTAGTAATGAGATTTTGTGGGCATTCAAATCTAGAAAGGATGTTGTTTTCAAGGAACTTGTCTAGAAGGGATGGCTTCTATGCACTTGGAGAAATAATCAGTGGCTGTTAATATCCATTTATGCTGGGCTGAGGAGGGTGGGTGAATTTCAACAATGAAGTCTAAACCCTTTTGTTGAAATGGCATTTCTACAGAGATAGGTTTGAGTGGTAACGGTAAGAGTTTCTTTTTCCCTTCAAATATCCGACATTTGTGATAGGAGGTCACATACTTTCTGACATCTGCAAAAAGAGTGGGCCAGTAAAAACCTGCCCTCAAAATTTTATTAGCAGTTGTTTTCCAGTAGAGGTGTCCTCCACAGTCTTCTGCATGAAATTCCTGCATTACTTTATCAACTTCATCTTTTAATAAACAGTTTAATAGAATGCCACCAGGATCTTTCCAAAATAAAGCATTATCTATGATACAATACTTCATTGCTTTCATTTTCAAAAATCTACTTTTAGTTCTAGATAAACCAGGAGGAGCTTGTAGATTTAGTAAAACAAATATAATGTCTGCATACCAGGGTGAATCTATAAAAGCTTCATTGATCTGTGGAGTCACCATTTCTTCTTGATTATCTAGTTGAGCAATGAAATTTATATCTAAGGACTGACGGTTCGATTTAGCCATGAGTTTGGCTAAACCTTGGCCTTTAATCAATTTTGTAGGCTTTATTTCAATATCATATTCCAATATAGTGGCAATCCATTTGCCTCTTTTTCCATCAGGCCCTTTCTGAGTTAGAATGTCCTTGACAACTGAATTTGGAACATATGCAATTATGTGGGAATATAAAATGAACACTCTGAAATATTTTATAGCTTTCACTAAAGAAAGTTCTTGTTTTTCCATAATATTGTATTTTAGTGTTGCATCTGTTAGGTCTCTGTAATTTATTAGCAAGATTGGGAGAGTCCAATCACAGAGTTAACATCATTTCAACCAAATTTGGGATTCTAGGATCTAGCCCTCCTGAATCCGGAGAGGGATCTATCCAATATGTACAAAGATGGATATTGTCTTTGAAAAGCTTAAGGTGATGATATTAGGCTAGTTATGAAGGCCAAGGGTTTGTTTTGTTTTGGATGGTTGAGCATGAAATGTTACTTGAGGGGAAAGTCCTAAGTGCAAAAAGTTTCAAAAGTGAGAAGTTGCAAGCAAATAGAACATCTTTGGCAGATAGATAGATATAACGCTGGTTTTTAGTCCATTGGGCTATGGAGTCATATCTGGGCTTTAATTGAAAAACAACATCAAGTGTGATCCAAGGGGCAAGTCATCTATACCACAAGATTATTGAGATTAAAATGATGAAATGGAAACATTAAAATGTTGGAGGGGTGGAAACTGATAATAATTTCTCAGAGGATTTATAGTCAGTCCAAACAAGAAAAGCCTCTTAAGTAATTGTTTTAAAACCAACCAAGGACAGGGCTAACCATAGACTTCTTGGGAAAGTTCTTATTAAAGAAGCTTAATTAACAAACAATCCAGTAATCCACATAATTACCTTCAGAAAGTATGAAAACACATAAGAAAAACAGAGTGTAACTTAAGATCAGATAAAGTACTTTTAAACCTAGTCTGCTTTCAGTCAACACCAAGGGAAACTTTCTGAATCTGCCTTTGGAGAAAAGAATCTAGGAATCAGGGCAAACCATATCTTCTCTAGTCTAACTTTAATAGCAAATAATGGAAATAACATTCGAGAACAATGTTTGAGCAAACGGAAGGACGAGGGAACGCCAACATTCCTAACTATTTAAACTATATTGAATCATTCTTAAATAAACAAATCTGAAGAAAACATTAAGATAAAGATTTCTCAGCCAGAGAAGGTTACTGCTATACAGAAAATCCTAACCCTGTTTAAAATGTTCTTTACAGAGGGAAAATGAACAATATGGCATACATAGAAGGAAAACGATTAACAAAGAAAGAAGCACTTCACCAGTGATAAAGACCAAGATCCCAAGAAACAAATTTTATATTGATGTCAAACCAGTTACAATCTTCAAGTCCAATGTTTCAGTTCAGCAATCATCTTCACTATTCAACCTAACTACTCTAGCACAAACAGAGCTTCAAGGGCCAGTGAAAACTATGTAAAAATAGAAGTCTCGAGCTCAAGTGTATTTCAAAGTTTTGCAACCAACAACTCCTCATCTTCTGTAGAAGTACTTATAGGAAGATGAGGAGGCGAGATTTTAACAAAATATCTCAAGGACAGTTAATGTAGAGTGAAGACTTCTCGGCCCTTTGAGAGGCTTGAGGGAAAAATTTACAGGTGGATCACTACATTAACTGTTTCACAATAAATATCAAAGCTCGGTGGAAGCTTTGTTTGACTTTGAGGCTCTGTGTATGTTTTGGAGTAACTCTACAGATATTTATTCGTTGGTTTCCTTGCATAAATAACTTCTTGGCGATGCTAGAGGAAGATATTTCTTCGAGCAATAACTTCGGCCTCTGTTCTGAATGGTTTGAGGCGACAGGTGGCTCTTTGGTAGCTGAGGAATCAATTTGCCTCAAGTTGTGGCAGTGGAGGCTTTCTATCTGATAAAACACTTTTGGTTTTCTTTAAACTGTGTTGTGAGTCGGGGATTAGGCTTTTGATAACTTTCTTAGCCGTAATCCCCGTAATACTGTCTTCAATCTTCTTCTGCTATGCTTTATTCTCAAAACTGATACTCTTTAACTGTTCTTTCGAATAAAACAGTGTCTTGTCGATGTGCAGGGCCGCGCTGGGCTTTTCGGCATCAATGCTCATGAAACATTGAAAAATCATTGAATCCAACCATGTGAATGGTTCCTTTTAGTAGCTTCGAAGGCGCAGGAAACGTCTTTCCCAACCCTCGGCTTTTCTTTGTGATACAACGGAAAACCATTGAAAACACCTGCATAAAACAAAAAACAATTAAGAAATCCTGCGAAATGGGTTAGACTGCTTCAGAAGGCAGGAGAGGAGCGTAGCCGTCGGATGAAGGCAACCAACGGTGGAGATCTGCATAGAAAGGAAAAAAGGACAGCGGGAGAAGAATAAGGAGGAGCAGTTTTGGACCGTCCGATCTAGACACGTGGACGGTCCAGATCTAATCGGAGGGTCTCAATCGGGGGTGGCAGAAAAGTGGATGCGATTGAAAATTCCAGTGCGATTAAGCATTGGCCGTTGATCTGCAGATCAGATCGACGGCGGAAAACGAATAGGCGGGTTTTGAAATGGCGATAAGACTTGTAATCAGAGGGAATAAGGACCGTTTGATAGGCGGGAAATGGACGGCCCAGATTTAATCGGAGGATCGCAATCGGGGAGGTCACAAAACAACATGCGATTGAAACTTTGCGATTGAGCCCTTTGTGATTGAGCGCTGGCCGTTGATCTGAGGACCAGATCGACGACGAGGAATGAATCAGAGGTAATCGCAAGGGGGTGAAACATTGCGATGCGATTTTGCGCGGACCGTTGGATCAAGGATTAGATCAACGGTCGGGATTGAATCAGGGATCGGCAATCGGGGGACAGAGAAGAAGGCATGCGATTGAGAGCTTGCGATGCAATTTAAGCGATAGTTGATTCAGAACGAGAATCAACGGTGGAAAACCAATCGGGGGAGTCGCGATGGGGGAAACAAAAACGCATGCGATTGAGAGCTTGCGATGCGATTGAGCGCAGGCCGTTAGATCAAAGGACTGGATCAACGGTCAGGATTGCTACGACCTACGCACCGGCGGAAAAACCCCTTAAACACATGAAAACCAAAGTTTTTTGCGAATAAAACAAGTTTAACGGATTGGGCGGAAAATATATAGGTAAGGAAAAAGGCGCCCGATTGCGGGGCCGGGGGTTTTCACGGAATGTAATATGCCCGGGAGTTATAAAGACAAGGGCTAATCGCAATCGGGCCATTGAGCCTAGTCTTTCCGATCAACCCATTTGTATTGTTTCCGATTGCGATTGCGCGATCGGCTCTTTTCAATCAACCCATTTATATTCAGCACATGGTTTTAAGTTTTAACTTAAAACTTTTGGAAAGTGGGTTTTTGGGTTTACAAAGGAAAATGAGCTTTGTAATGGTTCAAAGTCATGCACCCTTTGGATATTTGCGATGAAATTAGCGCCGAAAGCTTTGGTGTTTGGTTTTAACATATGGGCATGTGGGGGAAGTGGTTTAGGACTTAGCCCAAAGGGACTTAGGTCCATAGCAATAAACTTTGTTTTTTATGAAAAATTTCAAGGTTTTCAATGGATTTGGGGGTTTCGGCATAGTTCAAAAAGAAGTTTCAAACCATGTCAGGAAGATTTTTACGGATGGAGGGAGAAACTTATGAAAAGTAGAGGAATATATGGAGAAAAAAGGGCAAGAAAATGATGGTTTCTTCAGCAGTTTGTTATACGAAATCAGAAGAATTTTCTGAGTATAAAATGGGACAGCAAATGAGGATTTGGGATAGAGGTATGAGGCCTTAAAGAGAATTCAAGAGCCAACAACTTTTAGTGATAAAATTTGTTCCTTGGAGGCTCAAAAAAGATCTTAGCCACCTTTTGGTATAACAAAATATTATAGGTGGCTAACAGTGGCTCCACTTGGGGATGGTGCCTTCTTGAAGGCATCAAGGATTCAGACTTGACTTCTGGGAGGCTGAATAGTTGCCTCATCCATTGGGTTGTCCTTCTGTGATTGAATAATCTTTTCAAAAAACAAATTTGGCAGCCATGAAAACAATGGACCTTTATCAACAAGCTTGCTACCTACCCAATCCTACAGATCTAGCATTTTTTCTTCATCAGAGTGCACTTGGATTGGCAAACTCTATTCACAACATTTTATTCTTTTGAAAGCAGGAAATCTAATCTATTTCTAATCCTTATTTCTCCTGGAACTTAGATTAAACAGTTGAGCTCAGATATTTCTCTACCTAGTCTACTGTTTGTTGGGATTAAACAGTCCAACAAACTTTCATTCTCTAAATTCTACAACAGAAATTTAAAAATAGTCAAGTCAAGATTGAGCTGTTCGACTTGCTATGATCTATGGCATAAAAACAAGCTGCACATAGATTATTATTTGCAGAAATTGAACATCAAAAATTGAAGGCTTAAGATCTGAAAGTTTCTCATTATGGCCTTCTTTTTCTTTACAGCTCTGTTTTTAATTTTGTTTTGAGCTGTCTCTTTCTTGATATCTGATTCAGATTTTGGGCAAATTAGAACCAGTTTTCTCTTTTATGACTCAGAAAAATAAAACAGTTTTGAGTCATCTCTCTTTGGAAACTTTGGTTCAGATTTTGAGTTTGTTTGAACCTTAATTTCTATCCTAATCTATCTACTGATAAGCCAAGATTAAATGGTTTGGCAAATCGAATTCACTACCCTATCAGCAGAAAATTGAAAGCTAATTAGTCAAGGTTAAATAGTTTGACTAACTAGAAGTGTGTTTTGCAGGAGTGGAATTTAAGCTTGCACACTTTCAGATTTGTTTCTCTTTTTGGCATGGGGCTGTGCCTTTCTTGTTTTTCATTTCGGCCCTCTTTTCTTTCTTTCTTTGTTTTTGTATTTTTTGATTTTTCATAACTTTGAATGCAATGGTGGATGAAATATTCATAATGAAAAAAGAAAAAAGAAGGCTTAAAAATATATCATGAATCAAGAGAAGTAATGCTTGAGCATCCTGCCATTTACAGGACCCCCAAACAAATCTGTTCCATCCAACTCTTGTAAGAAGAATGCATTGTTTCCAACAACTGAATGAATAGAGTAAGGGCCAAGCCATAGATTGTCAAATTTACCATGCTTTCCCTTGTCTTCCCTCTTTGAGTCCCACTTTAAAACTTTGTCCCCAATCTTGAAATTGCTGGCCTTTGTTCTTCTGTCAAAAAGCTTCTTAATGCTGTCCTTTTTCTGCAATGTTTTGTTGTACACTTCCTCTCTGATTTGCTGAAGATGAATGGTCTGATTTATTCTTCTGATCATGTCATTATCTTCAGTCTGCAATTCTTGGATAAACTTCATAACTGGTACACCAAGGCTATTAGGAAAGATTGCATCTGTACCATACACAAGCTGAAAAGGTGACATACCAATAGATTTATTCAAAGTTAATCTGTCAGCCCAAAGTGCATGGACTAACTTTGTGTGCCAAGACTTTTTATTGTCCTCCAACAGTTTCTTGATTATGTTCACTAAGCTTTTATTGGAAGATTATGCAAGTCCATTACCTTGAGGGTAATAGGCTGTGGAATGCCCTAGTGTTATCTGGTATTTATGACAGAAGTCAACCATTTTCTTTGATCCAAACGCTGCTGCATTATCTGTGATGATCTTGGTAGGACAGCCAAATCTGGAAAGGATATTGGTTTCTATGAACTTTATGATAACTGAATCATTTTCTTGTCTACAAGGAATGACTTCTATCCACTTAGTGAAATAGTCTATGGTAGTAAGGATCCATCTATGCTGGGCAGAAGATGAGGGATGGATTTCACCTATGAAGTCAAGTCCCCACTGTTGAAAAGGAGCTTCAACAGTGATTGGATGCAGAGGAAGGGGTAATAATTTTCTCTTGCCCTCAAACAATTGGCATTTATGGCAAGTAGTTGTCATTTTGTGAACATCGGGAAAAAGGGTGGGCCAATAGAAACCAGCCCTCAAAATTTTGTTGGCTGTTGACTTCCAGTACAAATGGCCTCCACACTCTCCTTCATGAAATTCCTGCTTAACCTTCTCTGCATCAAACTCAGGCAAACATTTAAGCAATATACCACGAGCATTTTTCCAATAAAGACACCTATCTACAATGCAATAGTTTACTGCTTTCAGTTTTAAGAACCTTGCCTTTGTTTTCGACAAACCAGGAGGTGTATTTAAATTAAGCAAAACATAAACGATATCAGCATACCAAGGAGAATTCATAAAATGGTTTTCAATAATGGGAGTTGAGAATTCTTCTTGGCTTTCCAAAGCATTAATCATATTAATATCAAGAACTTCAAAATTAGATTCAGTCATTAATCTAGCTAGACCTTGGCCTTTGATGAGTTTAGTGGGTTTTATCTCTAAGTCATATTCGAGAATAACAACAATCCACTTGCCTCTCTTACCATCTGGGTCCTGTGTTAGAATGTCTTTAACAACCGAATTAGGGACAAAGGCAATGATGTGTGAGTGAAGGATGTATACTCTGAAGTCTTTCAATGCTTTAACCAAAGCAAAAGCTTGCTTTTCCATAATATTATACTTCAAATGGGCATCCCTCAATGCCTTGCTAAATAATGCAATAGGCTGCTCTTGTCCTTGTGAATTTTTCTGTAAAAGGACAGCAGCAATGGTATGTTCTGATGCAAACGAGAAGATATAAAAATCTTTTGAAAAATCAGGGCTTATGAGAATCAGTGTTTTGGTTAATGCTTGTTTCACCAGCTCAAAGGATGTCTTTGCTTCCAAGGTCCATTTTATCCCTTGCTCCTTCTTCAACATGTTTGTGATATTTCTAAGGAGCTCTGCCAAGTTAGGGATGAACCTTCTCAAAAAGTTAATCTTTCCAATGAAAGACTGCAACTCTTTGATATTTCGAGGGTGAGAGATTTGCAATATAGCCTCAATCCTCTTTGGATCTATCTTTATACCCTCTTCTGAAATAATGTGTCCAAGAAGCTTACCTTCTTGGAGACCAAATAGTGTCTTCTTAGGGTTTAAAGATATTCCAAACCTTTTGCACTTCTCGAAATTTTTTCTCAAATGTTCTAAATGTTCTTCATCTATTTTTGAAAACACAGTGACATCATCTAGATAGATAATGATGAAGAAGCCCAATTCTTCCGAGAATGCTATGTCCATGGCTCTCTGAAAGGTTGCTCCGGCGTTCATTAGACCAAAAGGCATCTTCACATACATGAAAGTGCCCCATGGAGTAGTGAAAGTTGTCTTTAATTGATCAGCAGGGTGAACTAAAATCTGATTATACCCTGAATAGCCATCAAGCAACGAAATCCTTTTAGACCCCACCACTCTTTGTAAAATGTGATCCATTTTTGGTAAAGGGTAGTTATCCTTTAACGAAGCTTTGTTTAAGTCTCTAAAGTCTATACAAAGCCTGATTTCTCCAGTCTTCTTCCTAACGGACACCAGATTAGATACCCACTCAGAATATCTAATAGGGACAATAATGCCAGCCTCATACATTTTCATGATCTCCTTCTGAACCAATGGCAACTGGACAGGGTTTATTCTGCACAGTTTCTGTTTAAATAGTTTTTGGTTTTCTTTAAGAGGGATTTTGTGCTATATTATTTCAGTGTCATAGGATTTAAGATCTTCGTAACTCCATGCAAAAACATCAGAAAATTATTTGAACAACTCTATGTATTTGAGTTTAATGTGAGCTGGCAAAGTTTTGGACAGTTTGATCATTTTCGGTTTTTCCTCACTGCCTATATTGCACTCCTCTACTTCAGTCTCTACAGGTTCCAGTTTTGGTTTATTGGCCACATCGTTAAAATCAAACAACTCCTCTAAAGGCGTTAGACCACTCGGCAAATTTTCATCTTTAGAATGCAGAGTTTGTAATTCTTCCGTTTCTAACTCTGCACTTAATTCTGTTTTGCTCCTAAGTTTGCTAGACAATAGGTTAATATCGGCAGGTTGAGGAGACGATTCTTCTTCACCAAGAAATTTTTCTTCACTGCAGTCTGTATCATAATCTGAATCTGAACTGTGCAGTTCGAACTCATTTCTGAATTGCATGAAGTCTTCTATTTGTTTGTCATTGTCAAACACTTGCCAATATTTTTCGTTATCAGGCACTGCCGGTCTAAATTTGATCGGAGTTGTGTTGTCTCCAGTCTCATATGGCGTTAGACATGTCCTGGCCGCAAAAGCTAGATTGTGGGCCATAATGTTCTTTTTCCTTGGGATGAAACTCAGGTTTGACTCCTCAAATGTTGTTAATAGATCCATGACATCATTCCGATAGGCTCTAAGTCTGGGATGATTCGCATTATACTCCCCATTGACTTGCCTAATGATTAACTCAGAATCCCCGTACACATTAATTCTTCTGGCTCCTAATTTCTTCAAGAGATGTAAGCCTAAGAGAAGGGATTCATATTCTGCTATGTTGTTGGAACACTGGAAGTTTAATTTGCATGAGATGCATTCTGTGTGGTTGTTTTCAGTGTTAATGATCCAAACCCCTGCACCAGCATTATTTCTAGTGCATGACCCATCAAAATACGTACTCCATAAAGGACTGTCTTCGGTTTCGTCTGTTTGGCGATTGTCCTTTTTAACTATGGTGCCTTCTGACTGTTCATGATTAGAAGCACCCAATTGAATTTGTTTTGAATCCTCAAGTTCTTCAATAGATTGAGGGATGATGTCAGAAATGTTAGGGGTATTTTCTGGGTTGTTAAGTCCTAAAAACGATGGACTCATAATCGGTAAATCAAGACCTATGCTTTGTTTACTAATGTTTTCACATGTGGCAAACTGTTTGGACACTTCTGCGTTATTATACTCTTCTTCCCTGTCGGCCTTTAATTCTGTTAAAGTGACTTGCTCACTAGGAGTTTCATTGTTAAACATGATAAAATAATCAAGGCCTGTATTGACAGAATATATAGGAGAGTTTCGTGGTTTGTCTTGACTTGTAACCATGTATTGCATATGAGACTCCCTGTAAAGTCTTCTGGTCTGATTGAAAACCGGGATGGTCGCATATGTCATGTCCATCTGCATAGTCTCCTGTAACTTAGCTCCCCAGGATCTTGACAATAGCATTCCATACTTTGGGGGGACATCAGCCACAACAATGTCCATGAGTAAACATTTGGCTGCAATCTGGGCTAGGTTAACACAGAGGTCTTTGATCAATCCTAGACATTTTACTCTATTTGAGTCGAAGGAGTATAGGTCTTTGTAGGGTCTGGTAATTTCTAAACCAAGGCTCTCCATCACAGCTTTAGGCATTAAATTATGAGAAGCCCCGGAATCATGCATAGCATTGTGTAGAATTTTGTCATGAATGTTCAAACTCACATAAAAGGGAGGAACTGGTCCTTCTTGAAACTTCCCTTCAATCTTAGGGCCAAAAATCAACTCTGGTAGGTCATCACTAAGATTAATTGTATCTCCATTTTCCTCTATATTTAAAGCCTTCAAAATTTGGTTCCTATATACATGTTGGGCAGCTAACTCAGTTAATGGAACAAAGATTTTGATCTTTAGGATTTCCTGTTCAAGGCTGAAAGGGGTTTGATTCTTTGAAGCACTTGTTTCAACCTTATTAGCTGTCACTCTATCAACAATTACAGCTTGCTGATTTGTTTTACTTGACACAACTATTGTAGAAGGAGTACTAGCTGAAGTGTTAGTACTGTTGATGTCTTCACTCTGTTTTTCAGAATTTTGAGTGTTTTTCTCCTTATCCTTATCAGAATTAACAGCCACTGTTTTGTCTTTTTGTTTGGCTGTTTTGGGTTTATCTGCGGTGCTGCTTTGAGAGGATTTGTCAGAGGTTTTGGTGTTGGGGGCTTGTTGACTGGTCTTGCTTCTAAGGTCATATTCTCTTTGAGGTTCTATGGCGACATTTTCCATGTCCTGATAATAATTTTCATTATCATCTCTTTTGTCGTCGTAAGGTGTGTAAAGTCCTTGTTTATTATCATAATGAACCTCAAAGTCATCATCCTCTTCCCCAAACATGTTGATATCCTCTGGCTCTGTTATGTCTTCTGTTTCTTCAACCTCACTTACATAGTTTTGATGAAAGGGAGGGGTGATCTGTTGATCATCTTCCCTGGGTCTGTTTGGAGGTTGGTTCCTTCTAACATTCTAATTCTGGTTCCTATTTTGAGGAGCAGTTTGATTTTGATTTGCTTGTGCTCTCTTAATTATGCTCATCTCTTTCATCATTTCTTCCATCATTCTTTCCATCTTTGAGCTTGAAGTGGAAGGGGTGGGTTCCTCTCTAAAAGATACTCTCTTTTCCGCTTTCATCCTCGCTCTCTTCTCCATAAGGTTAACTTCCACAGAAAGAGCACCTCTTTGCATATCTTCAAGGGTTGCAAAAACTCTTTCTCTGAGTGAATAGGTCATGTCTGGATCAAACCCTTCAGGAAATTTGTTTAAAGCTGAGCCCTGAGGAGGTTTTAGTTCAGGGGAAAGTGCATTATAGACGCTTTTAAATCTGGTACAATAAGATTGTACACTTTCCCCAGGGTTCCTATGGAGATTGTTATAGTTAGCAAGGACTTGGAGAGGATTCTTTGTCACTTCCCATTTGTTTAAGAATGTTTGATGGAAGGCTTGGAGATCGTTAATACTATGAGGGGTTAAACCTTTAAACCATTTTCTTGCTTCTCCCCACAAACTTTGAGCAAATAGTCTCAACTTGACAGAATCATCATCAATTTTGTTTCTGTCAAAGTAGTCATTCATCTTGTCCACATGTTGAGATGCTGTTATAGTATTACTAGCATCATATAATGGAATTTTGGACTGATAGTCCTGTGGAAGATTGCCTAATGGTACAGGAAGGACTAAGGGAGCATACCATGCTGCCATGATAGGTGGTGGAGGTGGATTTACAGAAGGGAAAGTGGGCTGAGGTGAAGTGGTTTGAATAGTGGATGTAGGGTGAGTAGAAGTGGATGGACCAGGAGTAGACTGTTGAGATGATCTTGGATGAGAGACACCTAAATTGTTAAGGAAATGTAAATCAGGAGGTGTTGTTTCCCTGCTACCAGGATGTTCACTTGTTTCAGGAGATGAAAGTGAAGATTCAGAGTCTAACTGGATTATATCATCAAATGACCTAGTCCTAAATGGGTTCACTGAGTCAGTTTGAGATTGTTGCAGAGATGAAAGATTTTCAGGGACTGAATTAGCTCTCAAGGGTGATCTGAAAACAGTTAATAATTTAACCTTAGGAGACTTCCAAAGGATACTTTCTGGATTATCAACTATCTCAGGTGGGTTAGGGTTTGGATGGGCTCTAGTGTGAATATTTTTAGAAGCCACTATGCTATGTTGTTTAGACCTAAAACAAGAAAAATTCAACCAGATATGACAATCTTGGAGAGGTTAACCAATCTGTTTTTACAATTTTAAATCCCACAGTCCTCTAACTGAGTTTGAATGATTTTATAATGATAAGGGTTCTTCCCAGTGGAGTCTTAAGGTCTACTAGGATTGTGGAGTCGCCAAGTGGAAATTTTTAGCTCCTTTCAGAGGTAAAAGGTCTTATGGTCCACCACCATGTTTATTTAATTCCAATCTGAAATATTTTTAGGTTTTTCTAAGTCATTTTTTAGTTTTGTGGTTGTTAAGAATATCCTAACTTTGTTTCAAAACTTAGCTAAGGTTGCGAGACAAAGGAAGTCTACTCTTATGGCTGAGCCAGCTTATTTTCCAAGGTTAGATAAAGACTTAAAAGAATCCTAGGGTTGACCTAGTTTGTCATTGATTCAAACAAGTTCCATCATGATTACCTATATTAGGCAGTGCTTGAAAAGGCTGCTTTTTACTCTGGTTAATAAAGCAAATGCTCTATGAACCAAATCTCTGACTTCGTATGATTATCTTTAAATGAAAATGATTCTGGGTTCGATCGTCCCCAGCGGAGTCGCCAGAAATGTTAGGTCTCTGTAATTTATTAGCAAGATTGGGAGAGTCCAATCACAGAGTTAACATCATTTCAACCAACTTTGGGATTCTAGGATCTAGCCTTCCTGAATCCGGAGAGGGATCTCTCCAATATGTACAAAGATGGATATTGTCTTTGAAAAGCTTAAGGTAATGATATTAGGCTAGTTATGAAGGCCAAGGGTTTGTTTTGTTTTGGATGGTTGAGCATGAAATGTTACTTGAGGGGAAAGTCCTAAGTGCAAAGTTTCAAAAGTGAGAAGTTGCAAGCAAATAGAACAGTTTTGGCAGATAGATAGATATAACGCTGGTTTTTAGTCCATTGGGCTATGGAGTCATATATGGGCTTTAATTGAACAACAACATCAAGTGTGATCCAAGGGGCAAGTTATCTATACCACAAGATTATTGAGATTAAAATGATGAAATGGAAACATTAAAATGTTGGAGGGGTGGAAACTGATAATAATTTCTCAGAGGATTTATAGTCAGTCCAAACAAGAAAAGTCTCTTAAGTCACTGTTTTAAAACCAACCAAGGACAGGGCTAACCATAGACTTCTTGGGCAAGTTCTTATTAAAGCGGCTTAATTGACAAACAATCCAGTAATCCACATAATTACCTTCAGAAAGTATGAAAACACATAAGAAAAACAGAGTGTAACTTAAGATCAGATAAAGTACTTTTAAACCTAGTCTGCTTTCGGTCAACACCAAGGGAAACTTTCAGAATCTGCCTTTGGAGAAAAGAATCTAGGAATCAGGGCAAACCATATCTTCTCTAGTCTAACTTTAATAGCAAATAATGGAAATAACATTCGAGAACAATGTTTGAGCAAACAGAAGGATGAGGGAACGCCAACATTCCTAACTGTTTAAACTGTATTGAATCATTCTTAAATAAACAAATCTGAAGAAAACATTAAAATAAAGATTTCTCAGCCAGAGAAGGTTACTGCTATACAGAAAATCCTAACCCTGTTTAAACTGTTCTTTACAGAGGGAAAATGAACAATATGGCATACATAGAAGGAACACGATTAACAAAGAAAGAAGCACTTCACCGGTGATAAAGACCAGGATCCCAAGAAACAGCTTTTATATTGATGTCAAACCCAGTGAAGAAGAAGAATCCTAACCATGTTTAAAGCTGTTCTTTACGGAGGAAAATGAACAATATGGCATACATAGAAGGAACACGATTAACAAAGAAAGAAGCACTTCACCGGTGATAAAGACCAGGATCCCAAGAAACAGCTTTTATATTGATGTCAAACCAGTTACAATCTTCAAGTCCAATGTTTTAGTTCAGTAATCATCTTCACTATTCAACCTAACTACTCTAGCACAAACAGAACTTCAAGGGCCAGTGAACACTATGTACAAATAGAAGTCTCGAGCTCAAGTGTATTTCAAAGTTCTGCAACCAACAACTCCTCATCTTCTGTAGAAGTACTTATAGGAAGATGAGGAGGCGAGATTTTAACAAAATATCTCAAGGACAGTTAATGTAGAGTGAAGACTTCTCGACCCTTTGAGAGGCTCGAGGGAAAAATTTACAGGTGGATCACTACATTAACTGTTTCACAATAAATATCAAAGCTCGGTGGAAGCTTTGTTTGACTTTGAGGCTCTGTGTATGTTTTGGAGTAACTCTGCAGATATTTATTCATTGGTTTCCTTGCAGAAATAACTTCTTGGCAATGCTGGAGGCAGATATTTCTTCGAGCAATAACTTCGGCCTCTGTTCTGAATGGTTTGAGGTGACAGGTGGCTCTTTGTAGTAGCTGAGGAATCAATTCGCCTCAGTTGCAGCGGTGGAAACCTTTCTGTCTGATAAAACACTTTAGGTTTTCTTTAAACTGCGTTTTGAGTCGGGAATTAGGCTTTTGATAACTGTCTTAGCCATAATCCCCATAATACTGTCTTCAATCTTCAGCTGCTGTGCTTTATTCTCAAAACTGATACTCTTTAACTGTTCTTTCGAATAAAATAGTGTCTTGTCGATGTGCAGGGCCGCGCTGGGCTTTTCGGCGTCAATGCTCATGAAACATTGACAAATCATTGAATCAAACCGTGTGAATGGTTCCTTTTAGTAGCTTCGAAGGCGCAGGAAACGTCTTTCCCAACCCTCGGCTTTTCTTCGTGATACAACGGAAAACCATTGAAAACACCTGCACAAAACAAAAACAATTAAGAAATCCTGCGAAATGGGTTAGACTGCTTCAGAAGGCAGGAGAGGAGCGTAGCCGTCGGATGAAGGCAACCAACGGTGGAGATCTGCATAGAAAGGCAAAAAGGATAGCGGGAGAAAAAATAAGGAGGAGTAGTTTTAGACCGTCCGATCTGGACACGTGGACGGTCCAGATCTAATCGGAGGGTCTCAATCGGGGGTGGCAGAAAAGGGGATGCGATTGAAATTTCCAGTGTGATTAAGCGCTGGCCGTTGATCTGCAGATCATATCGACGGCGGAAAACGAATCGGCGGGTTTTGAAATGGCGGTAAGACTTGCGATCGGAGGGAATAAGGACCGTTGGATAGGTGGGAAATGGACGGCCCAGATTTAATCGGAGGATCGCAATCGGGGAGGTCACAAAACAACATGCGATTGAAACTTTGCGATTGAGCCCTTTGCGATTGAGCGCTGGCCGTTGATCTGAGGACCAGATCGACGGCGGGGAATGAATCGGAGGTAATCGCAAGGGGGTGAAACATTGCGATGTGATTTTGCGCGGACCGTTGGATCAAGGATTAGATCAACGGTCGGGATTGAATCGGGAATCGGCAATCGGAGCACAGAGAAGAAGGCATGCGATTGAGAGTTTGCGATGCGATTTAGCGATAACCGTTGATTCAAGAACGAGATCAACGGTGGAAAACCAATCGAGGGAGCCGCGATCGGGGGCGAAACAAAAACGCATGCGATTGAAAGTTTGCGATGCGATGGAGCGCAGGCCGTTGGATCAAAGGACTAGATCGACGGTCAAGATTGCTACGACCTACGCACCGGCGGAAAAACCCTTAAACACATGAAAACCAAAGTTTTTTGCGAATAAAACAAGTTTAACAGATTGGGCGGAAAATATATAGGTAAAGGAAAAAGGCACCCGATTGCGGGGCCGGGGGTTTTCACGGAATGTAATATGCCCGGGAGTTATAAAGACAAGGGCTAATCGCAATCGGGCCATTGAGCCTGGTCTTTCCGATCAACCCATTTGTATTGTTTCCGATTGCGATTACGCGATCGGCTCTTTTCAATCAACCCATTCATATTCAGCACATGGTTTTAAGTTTTAACTTAAAACTTTCGGAAAGTGGGTTTTTGGGTTTACAAAGGAAAATGAGCTTTGTAATGGTTCAAAGTCATGCACCCTTTGGATATTTGCGATGCAATTTAGCGCCGAAAGCTTTGGTGTTTGGTTTTAACATATGGGCATGTGGGGGAAGTGGTTTAGGACTTAGCCCAAAGGGACTTAGGTCCATAGCAATAAACTTTGTTTTTTATGAAAAATTTCAAGGTTTTCAATGGATTTGGGGGTTTCGGCATAGTTCAAAAAGAAGTTTCAAACCATGTCAGGAAGATTTTTACGGATGGAGGGAGAAACTTATGAAAAGTAGAGGAATATATGGAGAAAAAAGGGGAAGAAAATGATGGTTTCTTCAGCAGTTTGTTATACGAAATCAGCAGAATGTTCTGAGTATAAAATGGGACAGCAAATGAGGATTTGGGACAGAGGTATGAGGCCTTAAAGAGACTTCAAGAGCCAACAACTTTTAGTGATAAAATTTGTTCCTTGGAGGCTCAAAAAAGATCTTAGCCACCTTTTGGTATAACAAAATATTATAGGTGGCTAACAGCATCTCTCAAGGATTTACTAAAAAAAGCAATGGATTGTTCACAACCCTGATCATTCTTTTGCAACAAGACTGCTGCAATGGTGTGTTCTTAAGTAAAAGAAAAAATTATAAAATCATTTTTGAAATTAGGACTTATGAGTACAGGTGTTTTAGTGAGAGCTTCTTTGTTTTCTTCTGTTTAGCCTCTACTGTCCAATTAAGTGCTGAATCCTTTTTTAACATGTTATTCAATTCTCTGATTAGTTCTGCTAAATTAGGAATGAATATTATAAGAAAATTTATTTTCCCTAAGAATGCCTGTAATTCTTTGATGTTTCTAGGATGATTGATGTTTAAAATTGCTTCTATTCTAGCTGGATCAATTCTAATTCCCTCTTTTGAAATTATGTGTCCCATTACTTTACCTTCTTCTAATCCAAAAATTTCCTTTTCAGGATTCAATGAAATACCAAAATTTCTACATTTAATAAAAACTCTTCTCAAATGATCTAGATGTTCATTATCTGTTTTGGAAAATAATGTGATATCATCTAGATAAATGACTAAAAAGTCATGAATTTCCTTTGCAAAAGCTATATCCATAGCTCTTTGGAATGTAGCTCCTGCATTCATCAATCCAAAGGGCATTTTCAAATACATGAAAGTTTCCCAAGGAGTAGTAAATGCAGTTTTTGCTTGATCTTCAGGTTGGACTAGGATTTCGTTGTATCGAAAAAATCCATCAAGTAGTGACATTTTGGATGATCCTACTACCCTATGTAGAATGTGGTCCATTTTGGGGAGAGGATAGTTATATTTCAGTGACACTTTGTTTAAGTTTCGGAAATCAACACAGGGTCTGATTTCCTCTGTTTTCTTTCTAGTGGGAACTAAATTAGAGACCCAATCAAAATATCTAATAGGTGCTATGATTTGTGCCTCATACAAACTTTTTAATTATTTTTCAATTAATGGCATAAGAACTGGATTAATTCTCCTAAGCTTCTGTTTAAATGGCTTCTGATTTTCTTTGATGGGTATTTTATGTTGGATAATACTAGTATCATAAGACTTGAGGTCTTCATAACTCTAGGAAAAGACATCTTGAAATTATTTAAGCATACTTATGTACTTCAGATTTTTAGCTAGAGGTAATGCTTTGGATATCTTGACGATTTTAGGATTTTCTTCTGTTCCTATATTACATTCTTCTATGTCTGACCTTAAGGGCTCCATTTTGGGTTTTCTAGCTACATAATTTGAGTCAAAAATATCTTCTAATGGGGCTAATCCCGTAGGAAAAATGTTGTCTTTAAGGTTTAAAATTTCTGATTCATCATTTCTTATTTCCTCTATTTACACTTGTTAACATTGGAAAATTGTACAACAGAAGACGACATTAATTAATGTCAAGCCTAAGGATTTACAGGGTAGGAAAACATTATGGAATCAAGAAAGTATTTAAAATCTCTAAGGTTTTGAGAAAATCAGATTTGAACGAGTCTTAAATGCTAAAATGCGTGCTTAATTATTTGAGAAGGGCGCCTTCTGTGTGCCTTTTTTCCCGATAAGTGCGCATTCCCTGGAAATGGAAAAATGTCGCTTTTTGGGACCACACAAAGCAAAGGACAGTTACTCCTTATATGAAGCCGCCTAAGGATAGCCACCAACACCTCCTTAGACACTATGTGAGCACACAAAGGAATATTTGGAGCACACAATGGAATCATACCTCTCCCTTGGGTCACCATCCATCATGTACCAAGGGAGGGAAGGAGGATTTGAAACTCCCATATATAAAGCCACCAAGAGATGAAGAATGGGTGATCACATTGTCATGCTGGCTAGAATTGCCCAAGCAATACTAGCAGTGTGTGACCCAGAGCTGGAGATAGAGGGGACTCAATTGTTGGCCACCCAACAATCCTAGTCCATCACAGCGGAGAGAGAGGGAGACTGCATCAGAGGCAGAGACTTGGAAAACAACATCCTTGCATCAGGACCTAGAACCATTCTCTAGGGGCCCTTTGGCAAGTGGGTAAAATTTCTTCTCCATATCAAATGTTTAATAAGAAGAAGCCTTTGAGCCATCGTTTGCATTATTTTCATTTTGAATCTCTTCAATAGCTTCTGTATATTTGTGTTTTAGTTTTAGTTTACTTTGAGCATACATTCACATATTTTTTCCTCTAGATTATATGCTTTTGAGCTCCACCACTTTCTGCCTGTTACCAATATTTTATAGGGGTAGACTACACCCCTTAAACTGGTGCGATTTCGTACACCCATGCGTCAAATCCACCACAACAAGATTGGCGACTCCACTAACGGTTTTCAAGTTTATGTGTTTGTGCCATCTCTTGTAGGAGCCATTTGTCTACGTTGGAAAGTGGAGCTGATAGTCCTCTGATCCATCTTGCAGTCCCTAGATTCACTTGAGTGCTAGAATGAAGATGGAAACTCCTAATATTTTTACTTGCATGATTTTTGCGCACAGTTTCCTCTCACAGAAGCGCATTGCGCACATGCAGGATTGACATGCACGTAGGAAAGTGCACCTGTTAGAGCCTTTTTCGTGCAAATTCCAGAATGAGATTTTTCTCCCTATATTCTAAATTTTTCTGCTTGTAAGTGTGTTGTGTAGCCCCTAATGTATCTTCCAGCACTTGTGTTGATACCCCACAACTTCTGAGAACTTACTTGTAGCTGCCTTCTGTAGGCTTAGAGTTAGTTTTTCTTTAAGTTTGTTTTTGCAAAAAAAATTCACATAGTTTAAGTAGGGGGCAAATTAACCATTGCATTACGAATGATTTATGTTTTTCAAATTCTGGTATGCACACTTAGATTAACTAGTCCAAGTAAGTGGCCCAAGACCACGCATGCTTAGCTAGTTTTATTTTCTAGTGTAGAAATTGTTTAGTTTAATTCAATTTTTGCATTAGGAATTGCGGGACTAGGATCGATTAGAGAAAGTAATCTTTACTACCTTTGCACCATTCGGTGACCCTCGGAAAGCATATGAACGCTCTATATTTACAATTCTCCATCTCTCTTTAGTTATTCACATAGATTAGCTAGGAAAATTTGAAAGTGGCCCTTTATCCGCAAATGTTTTCCATTTGAGCCTGGAACAATATAACATAGTTTAAATAGGGGACTTTTGTAAAGGATAACCGATATCCATATGTTCAAACTATGAGATTTTTCACCATATGCTTACACAAACTCACCCACTAAGTAAAGGAAGACACCTAAAACTAACTTAACCATACTCACTAAATTCCCCCCACATGGGCCACAAAATAATTTATAGTTTAAGTTAGGATCAAGGGGGTAGGCATCCAATAAGCCGCCTTGATCATAGTTCATATTGAAACATAGAATTTGTGTATTTAGGGAGCTTAAAATCCACCTATCAGCCTACGGAAAAGAAAACCTGAGCGCGAAAGAGACCGGATTCAGAGGGGGTTAGGCTTAGGCGCAGTGCATGCGGTATCAGTTAGGGTTACCTGACCCGGCTGATACTCAATACTGTTAGCTGACTACCAAGAAGCCTAAGACTCAAACACTCACATGGGACGATGTTTCTTAGAGGGAAAAAACTAGGGCATCCTTTACCCTATAGGTGACGGTGCAGGCAAGCACCAAACCCTCTACCATTACCTTGGTGGATTCTCTTCGGCTGACTGGGGGCGTCACCAGCTCTTACGGGATGTTGCGCCAGCATTCACAAGGAATCTTCTCAAGGCCCAGTTACTTTTGAGTGTGTGAGGATGCATAGTTCTTCTAGGATTTTGAGTATCATGCGCAAAAAAACAAGAAACCATCTTTTTTGCTTGATTGATCACATAGATTAAGTTAAAGGGAAAATTCATTTCATTTTCACTTTTTTTTAATGTATGTGGCCATAAAATTCTTGTGATCATAGACTCTATCCTCTCAAATTTTTCCAAAACCTAACCTGGTCGAAACTTGAACGGTTCCAATGGAACCTCGTCGATCCAGGCGTCTTTTGGACCTCCCCCCATTACAGGGAGGGGTTCCAAGTCTTTCTTCATTTAGGCGTCAAAGACGGAACACTACCGCCGTACTTGGTTCATCATTCATTGGAGAAACCATAGTTGGGAACCTTAGTCGGTCTCCCAACACCACACCGCACACCACTCCTCCCTCGACCCCTGGGGGGCAGAGGAGTGCGTCCCATACGGGAAGCCATCAGAACACACATCAGGGTACGTTACAGACTAACCATCGTTCTAACTAGAACTTCGTGTCTTCACACATTGCAATCGCTTCAACCTCCCAGTTACACACATATTCTACCCAGAACATGTATCAACCCAGATTTCAAAGTCATTATATGCCTCAACAAGATTTGACTAGTAGGGCGCAAGCATATCACCAAGGAGGACCCTATCCTTCGGTTGAGGGGGCCTAGTATGTAGAAAGAAACACTGACAGAAGAGCTCCCCCCCAACGACCAAGTGCAAACAACGTTATGCTCAGTCCCAAGCATGCGACACACCTACGCAAACCAATGCATAGGTGAAATTTGTGCAGCCGTCCCAAAATAAACCACACCAATATAACCAAGAGAACTACCCTCCTAACATGGTTAAGAAAAAATAAAAAAGAAAACCAAACGAGAACCCTGGACAGGGGGGCAGCAACCAACAACGCGCACTGTGATCCCAGGCTGGAGGCAACTCCAGCAGGAATTAGAACTAGGAGCCAAGAAATGCCCAAACGCTAGGCAAAAGGCCACCTCTGCAAATAAACCATTCTTGTTCAATATGTGGTGAGTACGAGCACTACACTCACCACTGTCCCGATCTCCTTGAGCTAAAAAAGCTTCAGAGTAACCGATGACAAGGAGGATCTTCCTAGCAACCCACTGTTATGCAAGAACCTTTCCCCCACCAAGGGACGGTCATCACTTAGCAACAAAACCCAAAAAATTCTGGGAAAAGCAACCATGAAATCTACATGACTGGGGAAGAAATGTTTTTCCAAACAAGGAATCGCAGTTACGACACCCCACCAGACACCACTACATCAAGGGCTAGTATTAGTGCGCCGACTTCACCTTTGACCATTTCAAATATGCCTATAAAACCATTTCCAAAGATGGAAAAGGGACCTAATAGGCGAGTAGGTAACTACTCCAAAGCAGCCCATAATTTCAGCATCATGGAAAATTTAGCTTAATCACCCGTTTCTATGTCCGCAGTGGAAGTACTGCAGTTGTGCCAAAAGCAACGAAAAGCCCTACTTTCCGCGTTAGGTGCTATCGACCCTGCCGATACACGCATGATGGCATTTGACTTAGAAAAATACACCCCTAGGCTTCCCTCCATGGTCGCTTTCCAGATGCCTGTGTCGGTCCAGCATATCACTATTCATCGATGTGTCATTGACGAGGGTGCATCAACGTGCATCATGTCGAAAAATGTTTGGCAGAAATTGGGTTCTCCCGAACTAAAACCCTCGGTCATAATGCTTGGAGCATACGACGGTCGTCCCTCGACCCCCATCGGACTCTACCAAAATGTCCCGATCTGTTTAGCCGACAAGAAGGTCCACATAAATTGAAGTCTTGGAGGCTCACTTGGATTACAATATACTCCTCGGGGGTAGTTACATGTACACCATGTCCGCCATAGCCTCCTCCATCTTTCGCATTATGATGTTCCCCCATGAGGATAACATCATTACTGTAGACCAACTTACACACAGCGAGAAGCATCCCCTAACCAACACGGATGTAATTCTACCCTATGTAGATATAGCCGCAGATGGTCTTTCATGGTACCAAGAATATCGCCAGGCCAATTCAAATCGTCGTCCATCCTAGGGTCATTCCTAGGAGATCCTCCCATTATTCCTGAGGCATCGCCCGATGCCACAGGGGCCCCGGTGTGCATGATGTCCACATCAAGCACCGAGGTTAGTCATGACACATACTCAAGAAGTAACGACACTGAGGCATCAGCCACGACAGCCTCTCTAGCCTACGCTGCCTCCCAAATCCCTTTCCTCTACCCCCTAGCTGGCTTCGTCTCCCAACAGGTTTTGGCAACACTAGTATTACCCAACATATCATTGGCATTCCCAGTTTGGTACCTCATTCCCACTTCCAGAATAGGAGCCACCAATGTTACTACCATAGGGTTAAAGCCCCTCAGTCCCAAAGAGCCCCAACCTACCCAAGAAATGGTTGAGATCGCTCCTACAAAAGAAGTTCCCATTGCGAAACCGGTAATCATGACCAAGAAAACCGCAAACAGAGGAAAGAAGATGGTGACCCCCACCATTCAAATGGAATCACCAATCTGTGCCATATACGATGTTATAGGCCACCCTACCCACATATGTCCGGAGTTGGATGAGTTAAAACCACTCCTTGGCTTTGAAGCAGACATCTCGACACTTCATTCCCGTAAAAAGGAACCTACCTCAAAAGGTAAAGGCAAACCGCTGCGTACCAATCATGCATGCGCTCTCTGTGACAACTATGGGCACTATACCCACCATTGTCCAGAGATACCATGATATAGGGATGCCTTACATGCGGTCGAGCGATCCTATCAAGAGGACCCCTCCATCCAGTCTATCAACGACGAGCCTCGTACCATCCTATACTTACAAGAGGAACATAGGATTGTAGAAAGGCCCCCAGTAATGCCCATTATACGTTGTATGCTATGCGACGAACGTGGCCACTACCTTGAGGAGTGCGCAGCCTTAGAGATAATTCACATATGGTATCCAATCGAAAGGGTTTACTACATGGGGCTACGAGCAGCGCAAGTCACATGCCCATTATGCGCCGACAATCACATTTTGGAGGATTGTCACTACATACCTCGCTTCTGGCTAGCCCTTGCTAGCCTTTGCTTAGCCATAGTTTTCCTTTCCCAAGAAGACGATATGGATGCCGAGTCCACAAGAAACTCCATGACCCAAGCAGATGAGATGAGCAGATCCATCATTTTCTTGATAGCCAAAGAATGGCCCAGTAGGGAACCCCTAGTTACCCCCAACCACACTTCATAGCAACGATCAGTATGTACGTTATGAAAAAAGACGGACCATGCAGTTGTCCATTGCCCTAATTTAGCAGCTTTTCGTCGCTGGTTCCCCATCAGACCTCAGACTGAAATCGATGGAACCTTCATATCAAGGATATGTTTCCTGATATGTTAAGGTAATCATTACTACCGACATTATACTTATGCCTCGAAAATTTGTCCCACTATTGACATGATTAATGCCATAGAGAAGAGATAGTATGATCTCTGGGAATGGCATAAAAAGCACATCGCCGGGTCAATGTCCCCACCTCCACAATGGTGTATCAAGCCTAATAAGACAATACACCACGAAAGAGTAACCTCGGCCAAGCCTAGGATAACATGCGGCCTATGTGATGTAAACGATCACCAAGTCAACCAATGTAGAGAACTCAAGCCCCTTGAAAACAGTCTCCGCATAGTCTCTTCTCTCCCCCAGAAAATTCTCTCCAATCAAGAGAAGATCACGCGCACTTATTGCTGAATTTACTCACACTTTCATCATACGTTTAAATCTATACATCTCCCTAATCTGAGAGTGGCACGAGCTGTGTTAAGTCTACACTCCACCAAAGAGGAAGACAAGTCTAAGTCAACATTACAGAAATGGAGACAGAAGAAAACCTCTTCTACAACCGACCCTTTCTAAGCATCCACATCAGGAACAACGAGTAGCATAGAATCACACACTATCTACTCCATTGGCTCAGTGATACCATGCACCATCTACACTGGCCAAAATCACGCACCAGAGTCATGCCCACTAATGGAAACTTTTAGGCACCTCTGTGGCAGGCACAATTTCCACCCACCGGAAATTGACCATCCTTGTGGGGCATCCAACCTTGAGCCCATACAGAATCCCATTACTGAGATTTTTCCCTGCCAAATGCCAAAGACACAAACCACCATATACGAATTGTATCAGCTCATATTGGCGATAGGATTACTGCCTCACCCCCATCCTAGGATTTCCACCATATTCCTGTCGTAAAAATCCAAGGTACCTTGTGCTTTTTGTTGGAAATATGATGCAGAGTGTTGTCCTTGATGGCAACCCACTGAAGGAAGATGAAGACATGCGACTGTTGACATGTGTTGTCCTTGATGGCAATCCACCTGATGAAGTTATGCTTGACTTGATGGAATTGGTAAATGATGTAAATCTGATGTGATATGATGTTTGTTGAAAATATGATGCTGAGTGTTGTCCTTGAAAGACAACCAACTTGATGAAGATGATGGCAACTTATTTGATGAAGTTGTGCTTGATAGAATATGTTCTTGATGAAGGAAATCTGATGTATCTACAATAAGTACAGAAGGCAATGAAGAAAGGAATTCAGCATGTGCTAATTCTATGATGAAAAAGAGTATGTCTCTAGGTATACGCGGATTGGCCTAGGGGAAGTCGCGTATGCACGCGGAAAGGAACGTTCCAAGTCGCGTATGGGCAAAAAGCGCTCAAAAAGTGCAAAACCGTGGGTAACCACTCATGGTGTTGACCCATTGTATTGGGTAATGATCCGCCTAATTGACCCTGGGCTCAAGTAGTTTTGGGCTCATGGCATTGTTTTTTGGCCCATGGTATTGAAAAAGGGGGCTCATGGTATTGAAAAAGGATAAACCTATATAAGGAGAAGAAATTCATTGTGCAAATCAGGGGTGTGGTGAGCAAGATGTCTGAGCTTGAATGAATACTTCTCTCTGAAGTAGATCTGAATGGAAAGGGTTACACTTGAATGATAAATCTGAATGTATGATGCACCAATGATGAAGAAGGGGATCTAGATCCGAATGGCACTTGTATTTGCAAGATCTGCTTATGAAAGGCCTAGATCTGTGATGAGGCGAACATCTAGGCGAACATCTGACTGAAGTGAAAAGGGTAAATCTGATTTGAACATCTGATCTGATGAAGTATGCAGCTCTGTAATCATTGAAGATCTATACGTCATCGCCATGAGAAGCGCGGAGAGCACAAGCCATTAAGTAAAAAGGCCAGACAAGTAATGAAATATACACTGAGGTATACGCTGGTTTGTATGGACGAAAGCGCGTATATATGCAACATCAGTGAAGGGAAAGCGCGTATGCAAACTAGGGTTTACTGAAGCAAGGGGTATGAAATATCTGATCTATTCTGCTGTGTTTCTGCTATCTGATCTGTGTTGATATGTATCTGTTGGTGATGTATGTTCCATGGAAAGTATGGAAAGAGTCCAAATTCTAAAATATGATGAAATGTGGCCCGTAAGTGGTGTCCTAAAGATTGAAGTCATGGATCCAGATTGATGAAACGTGGTCCAAGGTGGTGCCGAGGGTTGTAGCCTTCAGTCAGGGGGTTGTAGCTCCCTTCCAGGTGAGGCTGGTAAACGAGATCAGGGGGTCGTAGCTCCCTTCCAGGAGAGGCTGGTAAACGAGTCAAGGGGTTGGAGCTCCCTTCCAGGAGAGGCCGGTAAACGAGCGCAGGTGGGTGCTTGCGTGCTGGTAGGAGTCTGCACCAGCACATATGTTGTAAGATGTTTTCTCTATAATAAAATATTGAAGGCTGAGCAACTGCAGCGGTGGTTTTCTCCCGACTTGGGTTTCCACCTAAAAATCCCGGTGTTCATGTGTGATGCTTTGTGTGATGGTTTATTCTGTTCTTACTGCACATGTTTACTGTTTATAGAACATCTAATGAATGAATGCTGGAATGATATAAGTGAAGAACTAATGGCATAATTAGATCTCTGTGTATACGCGAGTTTTATGAAGGATATCCGCGTGGTATACGCTACTTGGCTTCATCAAAGTAGCGTATGGGTTTTAAGGAATGAAAAAGTAAAAAGTTTTGAATATGCAGTAAATACTGATTCACCCCCCCCCTCTCAGTATTTTTCCCAACAATTGGTATCGGAGCAGGTCCTTGTGCAGAAGCTTGATCGCTTAAAGGAGATCCGTCGTAATGGGAAGTCAAGAAGGAGTAATGTCTATAAAGCCACCTCTATTCAATGGAAGCAATCTGATATTCTGGAAGGTACGTACAAAAGCATATCTGCAAAGTCTTGGTGCAGATGTATGGGCAATTGTGGAAGAAGGTTATCAATACCCGGCAAGTATTCCTACTGATGCAGCTGAAAGAAAGAAGTATAAAATCAATGCCAAAGCAGTGAATGTCTTATTGGAAAGCATGTCTGAATCAGAATTTGCTAAAGTGATGCAGCTACATTCGGCAAAAGACATATGGGACAAAATCATTCTAAGCTATGAAGGAGACACAAAGGTAAAAAGTGCAAAACTCCAAACTCTTAGAATTGAATATGAAAATTTGAAGATGCAAAGAAGATGATGATGAAGTATCCAGTGAAGATGAAGAAGATTCTGACCAAGATCTAAAAGTGCTCATGGCTAAGAAGCAAAAGAAGAAGGCTACTCGAAACAAGAAGATACCTCAGAAATCATGTATAGCAAAAATTGAAGAATATGAACCAGGTATTAATCGTTTTTCTTGTCTCTTACTTAACTGCATGTGCAATGATTATGATAGTGAAAGTGACAGTATGGATCCAGAAGTTTCTGACGAAGCTCTACAAATACTCATGGCAAAGAAGGAAAAGAAGAAGGCCACTTGTAATACTATTCTTTGTGCAAACAATAGTGAAGATAGCAAAAGTAAAGTTGTGGATCTACAAGAAGCTCTCAAGACTAAAGTTGAAGAACTACAAAGTTCAACTAATAAACAAGAAACTATCTACAAAGAGATGACCTCTCAAATGAAAGATCAAATAGAAATGTTGAATGGACAGGTGGACAAGTATCAAAGGTTTCATACTTATGCATCCAATCGAATTAAATAACTAGAAGCAGATCTTGAAAAATTAAGCAAGAAGAATGAAGGACTTGAAGCTGCAATCATCTCTCTACAAGCAGATCTAGAAGCATCAAGTGAGAAAAATGAGGAACCTCTACAATCATTTGAAAAGGAAGGACTTGAAGCAGAAATAATTTCCCTCAAAGAAGACCTGGACAAATCAAATAAGAAGAATGAAGGCCTTGAAGCAGAAATCATCTCTCTCAAAAGGGTTATGGAAAAATCAAACAAGAAGAATGAAGAGCTGGAACAAACATGTGAAGAAAACGAAAATTGGTTGAAAGAAGAGATTCTAAATCTGAAGGATCAAGTAGAAGATGGAAGAAAGAAAGAAGAAAGCATGAAAAAGCAATGTCAAGCCTTGGAGGTTGAGGTAAACATTCTCAAAGGTAAATTAGAAGAAAAGATTAAACTTTTGAGGTTTCAAGATAGTACTAATATTCTGGACAATATTCTGAGTAATCAAAGGTCTCCTGCTATCAAAATTGGTCTTGGTTTTCATGAAACTGTTAAAGGAGAATCTAGCTCACAAGGAAGTGCCAAAAATTCAGAGGATGTCAATGCATAACCGGAAGTGTTGAAAGAGACAAAAGCTCAACCAACAATCATGAACTCTCAAAGGAATTTATTCAAGAACGTTGAATGCTTTAAATGTCATAATTATGGGCATGTTGCAGCAAATTGCAGGAGCAGATCATTTCAGCCTCAAACAAAGAGCTCCTACATAGAAAGGTACTCTGGTTTCTTCAAGGGATATTGTTTTCATGTAACAAGTATGGACATAAAGCAGCTGAGTGTAAAAGGAGGAAGATTAGAAATACTCATTATGATTCTTATGTTTATTTCTCTGACCACATGAGATGTTATGCTTGTAACAAGTATGGACATATAGAAAAAGAATGCAGGATGAACAGATCTGGGAAAGTGGACAATTTTCAGCACACAGTTGGAAAGCTCAAGCAAATTTGGAAAAAGAAGGAGGACCGACCAGAAACGTAGGGAATTCAGACCCTACTGCAGTCATCCACTTCTGGAAGCTTACTTCTATGATTGACTGCAGGAATGATGTGGGATACATTATGAGATTTAGTAATGTATCGTCACAAGGGGAGCAATGTATGATGTCTCTCATGGTTTGATTATTCTGGTTATGTTTACTTCTGACAGCGCATCTGATGTGGAAAGGACATGTACAGGAGGTACAAACTCAGGAGGAAATGAAGGAAGATAAAAATTTTCTATGCTTCACTTTCCATACGCGGGTTATATTAACAAAAGTCGCGTATACACCCGAGTTTCTTCAGACACAGTCGCGTATGAATTGATGATAAGAGAATTTATCTGATAGCTGAAGATCTGGAGGAGAGGTCCAGGGGGAGCATCAGTCTGACTGCTGATGATTGCACTGTTAGCATCATTCTGGTTATACTCATGATAATGGAATGATACATGGGTTCTTGTGTTGAAGATTATGGATGAAGCCTGGTTGCTTTATGATGAAGAGCATTCGTTGTTGAAATGAAAGTCTTATAATTCAGAGATGAGGACAGATCATGCAGAGATTTTTGCTGATGACTTGTTGTTGAGGGTGTTTTTAGATTGCACAAGCTAAGGAAGAGCACTGATTTAGGGGGAGCAGCAGGTTGAATACTAATGATTGCATTGTTGGCAATATGACTGCTTATTCTTTGGTTTTTTTGATACTCATGCTTAAATGATGATGACTTGGTACATGGTTTATTATGATGAGTTTTTGAGCCCTGGTTGCTGATAAGTATCTTTTGTACTCACACATGGATGAGTTGGATGTCATTTGATTCAGAAATAAATCATGCAGAGTTTGTTACTATGGTTGAGAGATCTTTCATGTTAAATCTTGAAGATCATGGTGATGTTGGACCACTTGGATGATTGCTTGACACCTATGTGAAGATGTTGTTCTGATATGAGAATCCCTCTTGGAAATATTGTATTGATGCTGCAAAGAATCTGAAGGCTTGGTTACTATTATGCTGATGCTACAACCGTTGGGTGATGCATGAAGACATCACTACACTGTTCTATCTATCTGTAGTCCAGGGAAGCATTCAAATATCTCATAAAGAAGTTGATCACTGTCTTTGCCTCACAGAGAATCAGATCTGGTTGAAATTTAGAAGATGGCATTGGATACGCGGGTTTCCTGAAACACATTCGCGTATATACGCGAGTTCCTACACAGAAAACCGCGTATGTTTGGTTGCTGGAAATTTTTGGTTGGTTCAGCTCTCTTCAGCACAGCTGTAGTGCTGTTTGGTATCTCTGATACTGTTTGGTATCTCTGGTGATGTTGGTGTTCTCATAATTCTGTTTCTAATGCTTTGATGAAGATGCCTTGATGATTTGTTGGTGAAAGTGTTCAGGATGCACAATCTAAGGGGGAGCCTTAGTCTTATGGAAAGGATGCTTGGTTGCACAGATTCAGGGGGAGCATTAGCGTTGCTGAGTATAATGCATGGTTGGCATTATGATGGTTCTGAAATATGTTCTCTTTCTTGAGGATTTTCTGGTGTTGGTCTTAAAGTCATATTTGTATTTTTGATGAAAAGGTCATGTTGAGACCCTTGATGTAAATTGTAATATTAAGTCATGTAAGGACTTGTCAAATTTTGTAAACTCACTTGGTTGAGTAGTTGAGTCACATATGTAAACCCACTTGGTTGGGTAGTTGAGTCTCATATGTAAATCCACTTGTTTGGATATTTGATGTAAGTATGAGTCTTTGGTGATAGGAAGTTCATAGAGTCATGTACTTCATTGAAAAATATGCTTGAAGTTTCAGCATGAACTCAGGGGGAGCTTGGCCACTTTAGCTCATATCAGATCTGCAGAACGTTTCTTCATGAGGAGAAAAGGGGGAGAGTATGTTTCTTTTGATCCGCCCTTTGCCCTTGATGTCAAAGGGGGAGAGTGACATGGTGTTTGAATGAAGAGACAGAATGGTGTCAAATATTTGGGAGAGTGACATGGTGTCATTGTATTCTTAATGTATCTATCTGTTGTGGTAACAGTGACATGGTGTTTGAATGAAGAGACAGAATGGTGTCAAATATTTGGGAGAGTGACATGGTGTCATTGTATTCTTAATGTATCTATCTGTTGTGGTAACCAAACACCATCATGGTTGCCATCAAGTCCAAAGGGGGAGATTGTTGGAAATATGATGCAGAGTGTTGTCCTTGATGGCAACCCACTGAAGGAAGATGAAGACATGCGACTGTTGACATGTGTTGTCCTTGATGGCAATCCACCTGATGAAGTTATGCTTGACTTGATGGACTTGGTAAATGATGTAAATCTGATGTGATATGATGTTTGTTGACAATATGATGCTGAGTGTTGTCCTTGAAAGACAACCCACTTGATGAAGATGATGGAAACTTATTTGATGAAGTTGTGCTTGATAGAATATGTTCTTGATGAAGGAAATCTGATGTATCTACAGTAAGTACAGAAGGCAATGAAGAAAGGAATTCAGCATGTGCTAATTCTATGATGAAAAAGAGTATGTCTCTAGGTATACGCGGATTGGCCTAGGGGAAGTCGCGTATGCACGCGGAAAGGAACGTTCCAAGTCGCGTATGGGCAAAAGCGCTCTAAAAGTGCAAAACCAGGGGTAACCACCATGGTGTTGACCCATTGTATTGGGTAATGATCCGCCTAATTGACCCCGTCCAGGTAGTTTTGGGCTCATGGTATTGTTTTGGCCCATGGTATTGAAAAAGGGGCTCATGGTATTGAAAAAAGGATAAACCTATATAAAGAGATGAAATTCATTATGCAAATGATGAGTGTGGGTGCAAGATGTCTGAGCTTGAATTAATACTTCTCTCTGAAGTAGATCTGAATGGAAAGGGTTACACTTGAAGATAAATCAGAATGTATGATGCACCAATGATGAAGAAGGGGATCTAGATCTGAAATGCACTTGTATCTACTAGATCTGCTTATGAAAGGCCTAGATCTGTGATGAGGCGAACATCTAGGCGAACATCTGTCTGAAGTAAAAGGGTAAATCTGAACTGAATATCTGATCTGATGAAGTATGCTGCTCTGTAATGATTGAATATCTATACGCTACTTCGCCGCGGAGGAAGCGCGTATATACGCGGCTTCAGCGAAGAGAAAGCGCGTATGCGCAATAAAATATACACTGTGGTATACGCTGGTTTGTGTGGACGGAAGCGCGTATATACGCGACATCAGTGAAGTAAAAGCGCGTATGCAAAGTAGGGTTTGCTGAAGCAAGGGGTATGAAATATCTGATCTGTTCTGCTATCTGATCTGTGTTGATATGTATCTGTTGATGATGTATGTTTGTGCTTAAAAGTATGGAAAGGGTCCGGTCTGGAAATATGATGAATTGTGGCCTGCAAGTTGTGTTCTATTGAAGTGGTTGGATCCAATGTGAAAATTGATGAAACGTGGTCCAAGGTGGTGCTGAGGGTTGTAGCCTTCAGTCAGGGGGTTGTAGCTCCCTTCCAGGAGAGGCTGGTAAACGAGATCGGGGGGTCGTAGCTCCCTTCCAGGAGAGGCTGGTAAACGAGTCAGGGGGCTGGAGCTCCCTTCCAGGAGAGGCTGGTAAACGAGCGCAGGTGGGTGCCTGCGTGCTGGTCAAGTCTGCGCCAGCACATATGTTGTAAGATGTTTTCTCTATAATAAAATATTGAAGGCTGAGCAACTGCAGCGGTGGTTTTCTCCCGACTTGGGTTTCCACCTAAAAATCCTGGTGTTCATGAGTGATGCTTTGTGTGATGGTTTATTCTGTTCTTACTGCACATGTTTACTGTTTATAGAACATCTAATGAATGAATGATGGAATGATATAAGTGAAGAACTAAAGGCATAATTAGATCTCTGTGTATACACGAGTTTTATGAAGGATATCCGCGTGTATACGCTACTTGGCTTCATCAAAGTAGCGTATGGGTTTTAAGGAATGAAAAAGTAAAAAGTTTTGAATATGCAGTAAATACTGATTCACCCCCCCCCTCTCAGTATTTTTCCCAACACTTTTGCATTGATTTCCACAAAATCCAAAATTTACACGCTGCCATCGAACTCCTCAATGACATAGCCTCTAGAGCAGCGCCTAGTATAACTAGAGCTTGTCGACGAAAATTGACGACAGTCACTGCATCACAACGAGGCCCATAAGAAAAGGGTTAAAGCGTCATTCGACCTCCACATCACCCCTCGCTTGTTCACCGAGGGAGAATTAGTCCTCCGTTATGATGTCGCAAAAGAGGCCTTAGGGCCAGGAAAGTTTGAAACCTTGTGGAAAGGACCCTATATCATCAAACACTGCCTCCGACAAGGGTCATACATCTTGACGGAACCGAATGGGACTTGACTCACAAACCCCATCAACGACCTTTAGCTCAAGAAGTTCTACCCATAAGGGCCCCAGCAGCCCTTGCCCCTATAGTTGGAGTACACAAAAACCCACCCACTCAAATTTTTTGACCCGAAAGACTTGGTTAAAGTGCTTGAAGTATCACCATGGATCACCAAAACGAATCCTATTTCGGATTTGCTGATGGAGCATCAAGATGGTCCCAAAATTTAGCCGCCGCTGCCTGGGTCATTTACCACCCCGACCAATCACCACTATGTTCAAATGGCGTGTGTATAGGTTCAACAACAAACAATCATGCAGAATATGACACCGTCATTGGACTTATGTGTGACGCCCTCCATCGGGGCATCCGCCGTATGCGTATCTAGCTCGATTCCCAGTTAGGAGTATCAGAGCTAAAACAAACCTTTGAGACCAGAGACACACACTTGTTTAGAAAATATTTGTGTGCCAAAGGATTAAGCAGACAA
The DNA here is from genome assembly GCA_034641835.2 of Pinus albicaulis. Lineage (NCBI taxonomy): Eukaryota > Viridiplantae > Streptophyta > Pinopsida > Pinales > Pinaceae > Pinus > Pinus albicaulis. The sequence goes on along the minus strand of CM076578.1, from coordinate 127,818,984 downwards.
TTTGATTACATTACATTTTCACATGCATCAAGGAATCAAAACCAAACAGCTGATCGCATAGCTAACAATATCGTAAATTGAAATGCATTTCGAAAAAACCATCATACATAAAAACCAAAAATATAGGCATCCATCAACATAACATAACACATAAGCCGAAATAGGTGATACATCATGTAGAGCTGCAAAAAATATCTCTAATATATATATATATATATATATATATAAATATGTGTATTTGAGTACAAAAATAGTGTCGCTGGTCCACTAGCCAGCCCAAAGATACAAAAGTCATCAAAAATAAGGGAAACATCCTCATAACGGGTGCTTTCCCTGTGTACAAAACTGCTTTAGGGCGGTGCCCCCTCAAGAGGAGCACCTAGACCCACCACTGCTCCTGGTGCCACCACCGGAGTTGCTGTCACCATTGCGATCGCTACCCGATGTAGAGTGGGCCGATAATCCCTCTCGCGGGCCATCACCATCTCTAACCAAACCTCCTCGAAGTCATCCATGAAACCTCAAGCAGGCATATCTTGGGTCAAGCAGTCCACTCGACCCCGAAATCCCTCAAGAGTGTCCACCTGAGCTGTCAGTACTGCACTGCGTGTCTCAGCCCCATTTGCACGAGCTCGCTCTATCACAACCTCTGTTGCAGCCGAGCTGATGCCCTCACCAGAAGTGTCAAAATAGTCTCTGCCAGGTCCAATGGCACCACCACTCGGTCTGCCTACACCACCTCCCCCTTGACCACCTCGAGGTCGCAGTGGAGGCTCATGACCCACCAATTGGGCCACTTGGCGACCAACCTCGCCAACATCTGCACGAGTAACCGAAATAATGTCAGTGTCAATAAAAAAACACGTAAGTACATAAATACTCGAACAAATGCATAAAAGTATAACACATACCTGCAGGTCCCCAAACATAACCGAAAGGGAGACCCATGTCTGGGTCATCCCGACAGTCCATCCCCGCATACGAGCATGGAAAATGTTTTTTTGGGTTGGCCTCAAACCAGGCCTCTGTCGTGTCGTTCCAATAACGACCCACCATGCCACCACCGCCTCGCGGCATCACCGGAGCCCACATCCTCATGCATGGCTCCTGCGGCCCCCCAATAGGCACCGCCACCACCGGCCTCAGTAGCACCACCCTCTCGTACATAATGTTGCATAGGATTTTAGCATACACAAAATGACTTAGGTCCACGTTGGACCTTGTTCAATTGCAACACCATGCCATCAAAACAAAAGCGGGCGAAATCGAAAAAATGCCCACCCCTCAATCGGCGTAAAACTCCAACCTGTGGGCTAGATGCCCGATGTGGAGCAACCGACCCCGCAGTCGCACAATAATCACCAGAGCACACCGCTCAGCCACATCTGTCACTGATGTAATGCTGATGCACCCCTTAGTAAGAGGCACACCACCGCAATGCTGCCCTCGGAATCTGTCTAGGTTCACTCTCCCAGCAGGGAGTAGATACCTCAGAGCCTCACCTGGTCACAAAGTATATATCCGTCTCCAGACGGATAATCAGGTTCGTCCCCCGCAGTATGAACATATTGTGCCTCCAGCGCTAATGCTATATAATGTAATGTAGTAGTCGGTCCTGAGACCGAAGGAACTCATTCTCGGCAAACTTCAGAAGGCCCCATGTGCCCAAATGATGACGCGCCCCAGCATCAACAGCTAGAGCGGTCTGGACCTCGGGCCAATCCTGCTCTCTCCACACCAACCTGTCAGCAGCACAGTCACCCATCAGTATAGAGAAAAACATCAAAAATAGACAGGAAACCAAATTTTTTTGTCATCATGGCCTTTGCGTGCCCTCGTGCACCTGTATTCTTCACAGGGGCGCCTTTGCGCGCAAAAAGAAGGGAACAATGCGACCTTACACGTCTGTCCCTCAGAATTGCGCGTAAAGGAGGCACTCTTTTGTTTAGATCGCCCATGTAATCTAGGGAAAAAAGTCACTTAGAGGCTGTACAGACCTAATTTGTACGACCCCCGGCACCATCAAACTAAAGAAATTAAAATGCAGGACATCATGAAAGTTACCTCGGCATGATATCGCTAGTCCTTGGTACATGGGCTGACCACAACAGCAAGAAAGGCTTTGCAAGCACCTCTGATCTCCCAAAACTCACCAAGTACAAATGAATAGGATTAGGGCCATAATCCCATATTTATCGCCCTTTTCCAGAACTTCGGAGGTCCATAACAGAAGATCAGAAGGTCCATTCTGCAAACCATAAGTTTCACCATCATCAGTATTCCATGACGAACGAAAGAGATGCCACACATTCGCTTTACAGGAAAAATATTTTTCCAACACCAGCAGGTATGCACCCTCCCATCTTCATTTTTAAAGCTCATGTCTTTGAATAATATTTAATGAAAGGAAGATTCTTTCACTTGAGGTAGTTGTTTTTGCAGGAAGAACCCGCAAACCGCTTACAACACCATCCACTGAAAATCTAGGAGCAGGTATCATTCTACCCCCAGCATGATAGAGTCCCAAAAAAATTTGCATTTCCTGACATCATTTCTCCATCAGAAATAAACCATAGGGTCCTCATATCCGATCGCATCTATCATCATCTCACCCTGCACATGATAAACGTCTGCGTTGGCCAGTAGAGCCTCCCCTCCATGGCGCTCGTCACCAAAAATAGACCATATATCACAGCACAAGTGATGCCATGGCCATACCATTTCAGTCTGGGAAGCACCTCATGCCCATCCATTCATCATGCATAAGGTCAAGTTTACCATTCAAACTAAAAACCCCCTTCCCGGACGACCAGGTTGTACAAGCAGATTGAAAGCGCACCTCCGTGCATCGCATTTGGCCCACCATACCTCCATCATCATAATCCCATCTGCAACATTTCTTCATCCGCTTCATCAACCTTGCACATGAGACCAACCAATGGGACCCCCACCCCCAGCAAAACACCATCCTCACACCTTCAGTGAGCAACCCCTTTTCATGTTTCGGGGTACCCGTCTCTGTGTTTTGTACAAACCAAACCTCATTATTTTATTCTTTTGGTAAGTGAACAAAGACCACAAATGATTCACTTCGCCACTTCGCCCTCATATTTCATCTTTTCCCCCATGGCAGCAGTCCCTCATTCCCCCTTGGTTGGAGTATTTCACCCCCACGCATGCACCATCACGACATTCATAGTCGGTTCACACCTGCCCTGGAAGTCCTACCAACTCCAGGGATTTTCCCTTCAGAAATAACTATGGCTACCACCAAGCTGCTAAAGTATACTCCGACCTCGGGCCACTGAATCCCCATCATCCATTTTCAGTCACCCCTCACCAACATTCCTATGTTAAACCCATCACATCTAGGTCCCCAAACCCTCAGGTCGGCGACCCATGGTTCGGTTAAGGCTTCCTTTTTGTCGACCTCGTAACTTCTCTTCCAAAAAGGAAGCGGTACCTTGGATCACCCCTCCCCATGCAAAGGGGTATCCTCGGGTGGCACTGTGGGAGACACCATTGTCCATAGATGTCATTGATCCTCCTGACATTCGACTATAGAAAAAGCTTTCATGTCACAATGGTATCGTACCTTACAACCATTACACTCTGATCATATCTGTTGAAGACCCGTGCCTCCATAAGCGTCTCTGTCAACAGTTCTTACACGGAAGGTCCCAACCAGTACATATGTGTACATTGCGCAGTTATATGCCATACCAAGTTTACGCATATGGGTACGACATTCCACCTATCATCAAAGAAAAAACGCCCCTGAGGGCGTCAACAATCATCGTCAACAAACCGCCAGCATCACTACCATAGTAGTGACGCATATAGCACATGTATCTGTCAATTTTGTTTAACTAGCCATAACATCACGAGCATGGGACATTCCCGCCTCATTGAAAATTTGTATATATGTTGTATATTTTGTTTGCTTGTAGGGGTCCCTTAGGCCATGGTCATCTCGAGAACGGTGCAAGGTGTTGTCAATTCCAAGATTCACGCAGGCCTCTCTCTCTCTTTGCGCACGATACAGAAAATAAACTATAATGTATTTTGGCTATACAGTCCTTCCTAGACCTCACACATTAGGGGGAAACTGTTAACACTGGAAAATCGTACAGAAGAAGACGACATTAATTAATGTCAAGCCTAAGGATTTACAGGGCAAGAAAACATTACGGAATCAATCTCTAAGGTTTTGAGAAAATCAGATTTGAACTAGTATTAAATGCTAAAATGCGCACTTAATCCTTTGAGAAGAGCACCTTCTGCATGCCTTTTTGCCCAATAAGCGCGCATTCCTAGAAATGGAAAAATGTCGCTTTCCGGGACCACACAAAGCAAAGGACAGTTACTCCTTATATGAAGCCGCCTAAGGACAAACATCATCGCCTCCTTAGACACTATGTGAGCACAAAAAGGAATATTTGGAGCACACAATGGAATCACACCTGTCCTTTGGGTCACCATCCATCATGTACCAAGGGAGGGAAGGAGGATTTGAAACTCCCATATATAAAGCCACCAAGAGATGAAGAATGGGTGATCACATTGTTATGCTGGCCAGAATTGCCCAAGAAATATTAGCAGTGTGTGACCCAGAGTTGGAGATAGAGGGGACTCGATTGTTGGCCACCCAACAATCCTAGTCCATCACAATGGAGAGAGAGGGAGACTGCATCAGAGGTAGAGACTTGGAAAACAACATCCTTGCATCGGACCTAGAACCATTTTCTAGGGGCCCTTTGGCAAGTGGGTAAAATTTCTTCTCCATATCAAACGTTTAATAAGAAGAGGCCTTTGAGCCATCGTTTGCATTATTATAATTTTGACTGTCTTAAATAGCTTATGTATATTTGTGTTTTAGTTTTAGTTTACTTTGAGCATACATTCACATATTTTTTCCTCTAGATTATATGCTTTTGAGCTCCACCACTTTCTGCCTGTTACCAATAGTTTATAGGGGTAGACCATACCCCTTAAACTGGTGCGATTTCGTACACGCGTGCGTCAAATCCAGCACAACACTACTGTTTCTAATTTATCTATTTCTTCTTTAGTGAATTTAGTGGGTCCTATTTTATCTACATCACTTATATCTTTGTCGCTATTTATGGTGTAGTCTAATATACAATCAGTATCTATATTACAGTTTTGAAATTCTCCCTTGACATTCATAAAATTATAGATTTGTGAGTCTTGTGAAAATATGTGCCAATATTTCAAATTATCAGGTATAGTTGGACTATGTCTTACCTCTGCAGTGTACTGGTGATTTGGATGAAAAGGTAATCTGCATGTGCTAGAAAAAGTAGCCAAAATGTGTGCCTGCATGTTTTTCTTTCTTGGAATAACATCAAAGTCAGTTTCAAGAAAACAATTAATCAAATCTAGAATGGTTTCTCTGTATTGGCTAAGTCTAGGATTGTTCACAAGATACTCTCCTTTGATTTGTTTTATGATTAATTCTGAGTCTCCCATGATAGAAACTCTCTTGGATCCAAGTTTTCTTACAATTTTCAGTCCTAAGATTAATGCCTCGTATTCTACCATGTTATTAGTGCATTTAAAGTTTAACTTGAAGGCATGTCCTTCTGAATGGTCATTCTATAAGTTATAAATCCATACTCCAGCCCCTGCTCCTAATATGTTTATAGAAGCATCGAAATCTAAGTGCCACATAGACTCATGAGTTATATTGTCACTATCAATTTATTTGTGTTTCTGTTCTACTGCCATGTTTTTATCTTTTCCAGTGTATGAATTTGCATAAGATAAAAGAATCCATATCATAATTCAGAGAATAACTAGGATAATTCTGGGGTTTTCATACACTACTGACCATGTATTTCATCAAAGTTTCTCTATAAATATTTTTTGGCTGACCACATACAAAGATTGTAGCATGACATTTCTAACTGTAGTGATCCCTGTAATTTTTCTCCCCATGAGCGAGATAATAACATTCCATAATTTGGAGGGATATCAACAACTACAATATCCATGATAATACTTTTAGCTGGGTATTGGACTAGAGTTAAGCAAAAATATTTTATCAGGCCAAGGCATTTAACTTGACTTGAATCAAAGGAAAACAGATCTTTGTATGGTCTAGTGATGTCTAAGTTGATTTTTCCATGACAAATTTTGGCATTAAGTTATGAGATGCTCTAGAATCTAACATTGCATTGTGTAAGAGTTTATCATGAATGTTCAAACTAATGTAGAATGGAGGAACACCTCGTTTTTGATGTTTACCATTAATTTCAGGACCAAATAACAGCTCTGGTTGATCATCATTGAGGTTAACAACATCTTCTCCTTCACCTATATTCAGTGTTTCAGTGATCTGGGCTTTGTATGAATAGTTTTTTACTAGTTTTCTTAAAGGAACTGGTATTTTCAATTTGGCTATCTCAACTTGAATATTGAATGGTACTTGAGCTTTTCCTAATTGAATGATTTCCTCTTTAACAATTGCAGTTGTGTATTTTTGTCTTTTTTATCCACAATTGGTATTTTAGTTTCTGTTTCCATTGTTTTACTTTCAATTTTCTTGCCTGGAATAGGTTGAGTGGCAGTTGTATTTTTAGTAGCAGTTGAAGTTTGAGTATCGGTAGATGTGATGTCTACAATCTTTGGAGTGGAGGTTTTTTGAGTTTCTCTAGGGAGAATTTGTAAAACTTTGCTCACAGGAGCTTCTACTATTTTCTTGTGTTGAGTTTGGACAATTTTCTTAGTAGGGGCTTCTGTGTTTTTCTTACTTCTAAGGCTATATTGTTTGTGAACTTCGTATATTTCAGACTCATAACCTTGTTTATAGTCAAAGGACTCTCCAGATTATAACTGTAATTGTTGTAACATGTATAATTCCTGTTCTTCTTAGGTAAGAAAAATAGTATTTTCATCATTTATTCCCATTAAGTTTATCTGGGTGTCCTGGTATTCATCATTTTGTTGAGAACTCTCAACATATTTCTCTTGGAAATGTGGTCTAATCTGTTGATCAGGTGCAACTTCTCTTGATTTACTAGTATTAGGATTTTTAATTGAGGACCTTGTTGATTATCCCATTGTGGTTTTCTTTCCATGTTTTCTAATCTATCCATTATTCTTTCTGTGCTTTTAACTAAACTATCTATTTAAGTATCTGATGTGGATGGTTCATCCTTAATGGTCACTCTTCTTTCATTTCTCATCTTAGCTCTTCTAGCTAACAAATTAGCTTCTACACTAACTGCATCACTTTGCATTTTGGTGGTCTGGTTATAGGTGTGAGTGATAAGCTTTCAAATCTCGTGACAATTTCCTCTTATTCTCATGGAACTTCTACACGGTCTTCCTCCGGGGTTTGACAATATGACCACATTTGCACCAGAACGAAAGAATTGAAATTTTCCTTACTCTTTCCCCGAATATCTCCAAATACATTGTAACTTACACACACACACACACACACACACACACACACACACACACACACACACATGATCCTTTCAATTCGATTCAAAAGAATCGAATTGTTCTAATTTTGGCTAAAATCCCATTACATGATATTTTCCTAAAAATCCTAAACTAAAAACTAAATACATTGAATCAAATACAAGTTATCCAAATCCCTGAATACTAGTCCAATATTATCTATTAAAACTGTAAGTCACAGGCTAAAGGATCCCACTCCTTTGCTTGTAATTTTTATTTTATTTTTGGGATAAAATGAAGTAATTTTTCTCCTCGAGCCTCATGCTCCTGCATCAGAATCCTGAGGACAAAAATCTTCATGGGCTCCTGTCCATGAGCTCTTCCACAGAACTGCCCAATTTTTGTAGCATGGTATCTATCATCCAAGTAGCTTCTGCAACTGTTTTATCTTTCCACTTGATCAAATACTCAAATTATTCCCGTCCTCTTGTCTTCTTAGACAATCTTTTGTCTAAATCTTCTCTGGATGCAATATTTTTGCTGTGGGTATCTGTTTCAACCAGTTAATTTCTTCCTTGCCTTCAATTGTTTCACCCGTGTCTCCATTCTCATACCTGTACAAGTCAACAACATTGAAAATTGGAGATATTCCAATGTCAGTGGGGTAATTCAATTTCATATGCACTTGTAGAAAAATTTCTCAATACTCTGCATGGCCCAATTTTCTTAAATTTCAATTTTTTATACGCCCTTTTTGGAAATATTTCCTTCCTCAGGTGTGCTAGAAGCAAATCTCCAACCTCAAAATTAACTTCCCTTTTCTTGAAATCTACTCTGCTTTTGTATTTGATGTTGCTGTCCTGTAACTGCTGTTTTACCTGTTCATGTATTGCTCGAATTTTTGAAGCAAACTCTTCTCTATCAACACTTCTCATCTCTGCTTTTCCCAAATTTCTTAGCTCATACACTTCTCTTGGGTGCCCTGTACTCCTGTTAGGAGGGTCATTATAAGAATATTTAGCCTGTGCTAAAATTTGATCCCACTGTTTAGGATGTTCACCTGCAAGACTTCTCAAAAGATTACCCAAGCTTCTATTCACCACCTCAGTCTGTCCATCAGTCTGAGGGTGATAAGATGAGCTGAAACTGAGTTTAGTACCAATCTTTTTCCACAATGTCCTCCAGAAGTGACCAACAAATTTGGGGTCCCTATCTGAGACAATGCTTTTAGGTAACCCATGTAACCTTACAATCTCTTTGAAAAACAAATTAGCAACATGAGTAGCATCACTGGTTTTATAACATGGAATAAAATGTTCCATTTTAGAAATTTTTTCAACTACAACATAGATTGCATCATTCCCTCTCTGTGTTTTTGGTAAACCCAAAACAAAATCCATACTTACCATATTCCAAGGTATATCTGGAATAGGTAATGGAACATACAAACCTGTGTTCTGACTTCTTCCTTTTGCATACTAACAAACTTTACAATTTCGCACAAACTTCTCCACTTCAGTTCTCATCTTTGGCCAAAAATAAAAATGACTCAGTTGTTCATAAGTCTTGTCTGCACCAAATTGTCCACCAAGTCCACCAATATGTTTCTCCTTAATTAAATTTTCTCTCATAGAACAATTTGGTATGCACAACTGATTTCTTTTAAACAACGAACCTTATTGCAAGAAAAAATCTAGCCACTTACTTCTGTCCAACAAAATAGGATTACTACATGCTTCAAATGGCTCTTTAAAATCTAAATATGTTTATACAATTCTTTCAGAGAATCAAAACCCAACACTTGAATTTGACTTTCTTGAACTAAAATGTTTTTGCTACTTAACGCATCTGCTACTTTGTTTGCTTGGCCAGTTATATGTTTCAATACAAAATTGAAACTCTGAAGATACTCTACCCATTTTGCATGTTTCTGATTTAGTTTTGGTTGTTGCATAATGTACTGCAATGCATGATTGTTTGCATAAAGCACAAAATCTTTAGACATCAAGTAATGTCTCCACTTCTTTAATGCCTGTACAACTGCATAAAATTCCTTGTCATAAGAAGAATATTTTCTTCTTGTCTCATTCAGTTTTTCACTGAAATAAGCTACAAGCCTGTCTTCTTGACTTAACACAACTCCAATAGCTTCTCCACTGGCATCACGTTCACTTGAAAAGGTTTGTTAAAATCAGGCAAAACTAAAATGGGTTTTTCTGTTATCTTCCTTTTCAACAACTGGAATTTTTTTTTCTGCTTCATCAGTCCATTTAAATGGTTATTTGTCCTTCTTTATAGTTTCAATAATAGGAGCATTGATCTTACTAAAATTCCTTATGAATTTTCTATAAAAACTAGAAATACCATGGAAACTTTTTACCTCAAAAACACTTTTGGGTGAAGGCCATTCTGTGATTGCCTTTATCTTCTCTGGGTCCATCTTCAATCCATAAGCAGAAAAAATAAAGCCTAAGTATACCAATTCTTCCTTCATGAATGAACATTTTTTAAAATTTACCAGCAAATTTTCTTGATGTAACTTACTTAAGACACAATTCAGATGTCTCAGGTGTTCTTCTTTAGACTTGCTGTAAATTAATATATCATCCAAATATACTATTACAAATTTAGCAAAAAATTCTTTCAACACTTCATTCATAAGCCTCATAAATGTACTAGGATCATTTGATAATCCAAACGGAATTACCATCCATTCATACAATCTTTCATTTGTTTTAAAGGCCGTTTTCCATTCATCTCTTTACCTTATCATAATTTGATGATAGCCACTCTTTAAATCCAGTTTTGTAAAATATCTTGCCCCACTTAAACAGTCCATCAAATCTTCAATTATGGGTAAAGGAAATCTATACCTGATTTTTATTTTATTGATTGCTCTTGAATTAGTGCACATTCTCTAGCCTCCATATTTTTTTGGACTCAACACTGTTGGCACTACACAAGGACTAAAACTTTCTCTGATCAATTCTTTATCTAACAACTCCTGTACTTGCTTCCTGATTTCTTGATTTTCTGTAGGAGTCATCCTGTATCCTGCTTCATTTGGAAAATTTTCTCTAGGAATCAAATCTATATGATGGCTGATTTTTCTAATAGGTGGTAATTCATCCGGAAAATCAACTACAATGATATCGCAGTAATTTTATAGCATCTCTTGAATTTCAATTGGTAAATTAGAAATTTTGGTGGAAGTAATTACTACCTTGGGTTTGCAAATTAATGCAAAATTTACCTCATCCTCTTCAATCTGCTGCAGATATTCTTTTCCACTTAGTAACAAAGCTTTAAGATCAGATATTCTTTTTGTTGCATCTTCTTCTTCTATCGGCAACGATGTATGATTGATACCATATTTACAAAACTTGTATGTGTTCTTCTTCCCATCATGCATAGCTCCTCTGTCATACTGTCAAGGTCTACCCAGCAATATGTTGCATACGTCCATAGGCATCACATCACACATAATTTTATCTTTGTAGCTTCCCAATTGGAATTATACGTCACACTATTCATTCACTAACAACTGATGTCCTTTCTGAAGCCATGACACCTTGTAGGGTGTTGGATGTTTCTTTGTCTTCAATTTCAGTTTCTCCACCACTTCTGTAGAAACAAAATTATCAGTGTTGCCACTCTCAATTACCATTTGAAAGAATTTTCCTTGAACTTTGTACACACTTTTGAACAAAGTTTTTCTCTGTGCTGGTTCAACAACTTCCTTTGCTAGTTTTAACAAAACTTTGTTAACTACCAAAGATTCTCCTTTCTCTAGTGTATTTTCTGCTTTTGGAATTTTTGCTGCTTCTGGCATTTTTTGCTGCTTCCTCCTCATTCTGAGCAACAATCACATTTCTCTGATTTGTTCCCACATTCTCTGGACATTCATAAGCTCTGTTTCCCAACTTATTACATCTATAACATCCGATTTCTCTTCCTTTGCCTCTGCCTCCTCTTCCTCTGGAAAAACTCCTTCTACCACTTGCATCACCTTCTATGTGTGTATGCTAACTTGAGCTACTTCTAGCTCCTTCTCTCGGTGTTGTATATCTTCCTTGACCACCTTGAATTCATTTTCCTCGGAAAGTACCTCTACTTTTGGCAGATTGCTTCCTTATGAGTTTTTCTTCAGCCTTCAAGGCCATCTGATAAGCCTCTTCCACTGTTTTAGGAGAAAACAGACTTATCTCATCTTGGATCTCCATTCTAAGACCATTAATATATTTTGCAATCTTCTCTAATGTATCTTGAATTTTTCCTGCTCTTAAGCTCACTTTGTAGAATTCCTTTGTGTATTCTTTGACTGTCATTGACCTCTGTCTAAGATTCTGCATTTGTCTAAATAATGAAAGCTGATAATCACTTGGAAAAAACTTACCTCTTAGCTTTGCCACCATCCTGTTCCAATTCTTTATTGGCTGCTTACCAAGTCTCCTTCTTTCTTGCTGCACTCCATCCCACCAAAGTGTTGCATGTCCTTTCAATTTTGTGACAGAAAACTTCACTCTTTTTCCGTCATCCATTTCTTCATAATCGAAGAAATTATCCAAGTCATTTACCCAATCTATCAACTCTTCTGGGTTTAAGCTACCTGTAAAAACTGAAACTTCAAGTATGGGTTTAGAAGTGGATCCAATCACTGATTTAAAAAATCTAATTTTAGGAGTAACTTCTGCAGGCTCTCCCTCTTCTACAGATTCAACTTCAGGTTCACTGACATCTCTGGCATCTACATCTCTTTGATTTCTCATTTCCATTGCTTATAATCTGGCTTGCATATGTTGCATAACTTCCATCACTTCAGCATTTGAAACTGGTCTTCCTCTTCTTCGACCAACACCACCTCCTCGTCCAACTTTATAAGCCATGTTGGATTTCTTTTCCTGATCTTTGAGATTTTTCTCAATGCCTAAATGCTGATCTGATACCACTAATGGTGGTCTGGTTCTAGGTGTGAGTGATAAATTTTCAAATATCGTGACAATTTCCTCTAATTCTAGTGGAACTTCTTCACGGTCTTCCTCCGGGGTTTGACAATATGACTACATTTGCACCAGAATGGAAGAATTGAAATTTTCCTTCTATTCAAATACTCTTTCCCCGAATCTCTCCAAATACATTGTAACTTATATATATATATATGTATATATATATATATATATATAGACACACACACACACACACACACACACACACACAATCCTTTCAATTCGATTATATATATATATATATATATATATATATATATATATATAGACACACACACACACACACAATCCTTTCAATTCGATTCAAAAGAATCGAATTATTCTAATTTTGGCTAAAATCCCACTACATGATATTTTCCTAAAAATCCTAAACTAAAAACTAAATATATTGAACCAAATACAAGTTATCCAAATCCCTGAATACTAGTCCATTCTTATCTATTAAAACATTAAATCGCAGGTTAAAGGATCCCACTCCTTTGCTTGTAATTTTTTTTTTGTATGTTTTGGGATAAAATGAAGTAATTTTTCTCCTTGAGCCTCATGCTCCTGCATCACATTTGTTCTAATGTTGCAGGGTTTATTTCTCTCAATTGATATGACATATCAACATCAAAACCATCAGGAAATTTGATTAGGGCTAAGTCTGGTGGGGGTCTAATGCTTTCTGGAATTACATTATAGATGTTATTAAACCTAGTAGAATAGTCTTGAGAAAATTCATTAGTACATCTCCAATGTTTTCATATTCACACAATATTTGTAAAGGGTTTTTCTTTCTTTCCCATCTATTAATGAATAATTGATGAAAAGTAGCTAAATTAGCAATATGGTTAGCATGTAAAGATTTAAACCATTTCTTAGAATATCCTGCTAATGTTTGAGCAAACAATCTCATTTGTACATCAGCCTCATCAATTTCATATAATTCAATGTAATCAGTCATTTTATTTACATGTTGTTGAGCGGTATATTGACAAGTACCATCAAACTGAAAGATTTTACTCTGGTAATCCTGTGGCATGGCATGTAATTGACCTGGTAAGACCAAAGGGGCATATCTGGCTGCCATGGCTAATATTCTAGCTTGGATAGGAGGTAAAGTGGCAGTGTTTGGAGATGAGCTTGAAGTGCTAGGAGATGAGCTTGAAACACTAGAAGATGTATTTGTGGCACTAGAAGATGTACGTACTTGGAGTACTAGAAGATTTAAATGAAACTTTAGGTTGGAGAGGAAGCTTGGGGATGAATGGTTCTGTGGAATGAAATATGGTGGATATTATAGATTATGTGGTACTAAATATAGTTGGATTTACAGTCTCTATAGGAATGGTAGAACACTTAGGGGTAGCAACAACTAGGGCAGCAAGTTCAACTGACTGTTGGAAATATGATTCATCTATATTTTTAATCAAATTTGAAGTCAAAATATCAAGTTCGTCAAAAGTCTTTAGAACCTGTTGATCTGAATCAAGTGGGATAGTTTCCTTCTTTGTTTCAATAAATTTAATGAAATCAGGGTCTATTACAATATCAGAGATTGAATTTTCAGATTTTGTTCTAAATAAAGAATGTTCAAATGATAAATAAAATTGAATATCTTGTAAACTTGATAATTCTTTAGGGAGTGAATTTGCTTTGACTAATTGGCTACTACTTCCTAAACTTTCTACTTTTTTATTTTTTCCTAAAATTTTGTCAGGATCATCAACAATAATAGCAGGTTGTGGACCGGGATGAGCCCTGGTATAGTATGTTCTTTTCGAAGCCATAATTTTAACTTTTAATGAAAGATTTTAACAACCCTAAATAAAACTTAAGGTGAAAAGATGAGGAAAAGTGTTCCCTTTAAGATTTGTTTTAAACTAAGGACTGATGTCCCTAGTATGGTCGCTAGTATGTTATCTCTCCAAAATTTCCTAGGGTTGTTATGAGTGTTTAAAGAAATATTAGAGGTAACTATCAACCACTTTTAGAGATTAGGATCTAGCCTTCCTAATGCTAAGAGAGGGCTCTCTCTTAATGATTTAACTTTGTTGTTTTAATTGATTTTAGGCTAGTTATGAAAGATTGATTGGGTTTGATTTTGATTTGTTGGTGGAATTATTGATTTAGATGGATAGTTGTCTTTTCTACTTTTCCATTGGGGTATGGAGTCAAAACATGAAAAAATAAAGTTCTAAAGGAAGTGTTTACAGGGCAGGTTAGCTGAGAAAAATCAGATCTTTAAAGGCTAAATGGTGAAGTGGTTTTCAATCGGGATCAAGGAGCAGTTAAGGATTCCTTAAACCAAATGATGAAAGAAGTTAAAAGAGGTCAATTAGGATGGGAGAGAAATTAAGGATTCTCAGATCCATATATCAGAGGAAATCATTAAAATGAATAACAATTTAGAACAGAGTGTATTTAAACAAATTCTGCAATAATATTCTCGTTATAACATTTAAATTTGAAAAAACATGCAAGTTTATGGAATGCTTAAGAAAATCACAACGAACAATTGAAATATACTTCACAGAAGTAGCTCAACACATGAATCATGTAATGCAATTCCTTTATTACTTGTCCTATCTGTTGACTTGAAAATGGTACATTTAACCCTCAGGTATTTAGATCAATTACAACTATAGAAATGTTCAGGAATCCACACTCAATACTTCGAATTACTGAAGTATTTATACACAACTTAATACAAAATATCCTAAAAATTGATTTATGATTTATTCAAGGAAAAGAAGATATATTCATGCAAGAAGATAGAGACACCTATGTAACTAAATGAAATTTGTACCTGTTTATTGGATTTTCTGTTTGTTTCTCTGATATTTTGCTGTCTTTCATGCTGGATGGATTTCACGTTGCTTGTCTTTCACGCTGCCTTGTCATCTGATTTGTCTTTTAAATCTGTCTTTTATCTGTTTTCATCTCATATGTAGTTATTCATGTTATCTGTCTTTTATCTGTAACCTGTGAATTCTTATTTTACCTTACTGCTTTGTCTGCCCGCTTTGTTTTCACCTTTAACCCTGTCTCTCTTTTACCTGCTTTACTTTTACCTGGCACAATAAATCATACAATTTTTCGTAGGCCTCTTCATCTGGAAGTTTGATATTTACCATCCTCCTATCAATCTCATCTTCTTTAGTGTACTTGGTAAATGTAGGCTTATTTACAAAAAGACGATTTACCTCATGCTGGGGTTAAAAGAGATTTTAAAAGATTTGAAAGAGTAATTTGCCTGTAGGAATTCCTTTTAAAGAGGAATTGTTGGAATGTTCTTTAGCCACTTATATGATATTTTTGTCATAATAGTCATGCCTCATTAGTCTGTCATTGATCACTAATGGATTAGGAAGTCCCATTTGTCTTAAAACATCAAATTTGTTCATGAATATGTTCACTGCTAGCTCCATAGTTTGACACTTATCTTCAAGCTGTGTCATCAGGTTTCTCTTGGAAGTTACCTTTTTTACTTCTAAGATATTTTTGTTCTGTCACATATCCCAATTTCTTCTAATTCATGCTTGTTTTTAGAATTGAGAAACTTAATTATCTCAGTTGCTTCCTCTGGTTTCTTTCCAAGTTCTTCTTTGAATTTCTGAATAGCTTCACTAGCTTTCTTTATTAAATCTTTTTGTTCAAATATAACTTGGATAGAAGGCCAAATATCATTAACGAAGTTAATGATATTGGCCCATATTTTTTGCTTTTCTTGGGCCAAAAGGCTCTGCTAATGTCAATTCCTTTTCTAACTTACGTATCCTGTCATTCAATCTGTTTGACTTTTGTGTTTCAGCCTTATGCATCATTTATACCAATTTATTTTCATCTTCAAGACTTTTTACTTATTTAAGTCTATTAATCTTAGTTGTTTGGATTGACATGTCTTGCATTGCCTTAATCAATTTACCTACCTCATCATTGGGATGGGCTCTTGCTGTTGTTGGTGTAGTAGCTGGTGTTGCTGAAACTTCTGTTGTCACTGGAACTATTGTAGTAGTTGCGACTATTGTAGCCACTGAAGCTGAGGTTGAAACTATGGGCATGGCAGTAAAAGTAACTGCTTCCATGTTGGCCTTCTTTTCCTGAACTAATTTTTCCATTTCATTCTCCATCTCTTTCAGTTGAGCTGCCAATTGAATGATGAGATTCATCATTTCATATTTCTGATTTTCATTTTCCAAAACTTCTTTGGTATGTGGATGTTCTATTGTACATAATTTCAACTGTTTTTTCAGTGCAGCTATGCCTGCATTCTTCTTCTTGATAAGCTCTTCTACTGCTTTGATATTATTCAGATCATATCCAACCTCCATGACTAATTCTTCAAGTGATTTTATTCTATTATCCTTTGCTTATGAAGAATATTTCTCTAGTTTTAACTGTGCTATGATATTTTCTAGAGAATTCTGTATATTTTGGACACTCAAAGCTTGTTTTTCATAGTGGAGTAGATCATTTCTCCTGCTTGTTTATGAAACTCAATTTGATCTATTGGATGTACATCTTTAGCAATAACTTCAAAGGCCGTTTTCTTGTAGTCTTTTGATGATTTTGGAGCCTGCACGGTTGGCTGTAAAAATGTCATTTTCATCTTCGTAGTTTTGTAATCAAAGGCTGAAAGTAACCTGTTTTGGTCACTAGGAGTTTGTTTCCAATATTGGGCATAAGTTACAGCTTTCAATGCTTCATTCTTCAATTTGATTTCTTTGTACTTTTCCATTATATATTTCTATTTATCCACTGGTTTTCTTGATGATGAAACCTCTGTACTATGTTGCTTTTGAATGATCTGAGCACTAGAGTTTGATGGCTGGTGTGTTTCCTCTGAAACTGTTGGAGGTGCATTATCCATGACAATTATATATGTATCAATGACTTAAACTATGTCAACTATCTCTTCCTGTTCAATCAATGGATTTAGTTTTTCCTTTTTCTTGTACATTAACTTGAATTTGGTGTGAGAAGTAGTATCTCCAAATTAATAGCCTTCCTCTATTGCCCTCTTTTAGTTCCTGTCTTGTGGGGCTAGAGTATGCAGGATGGAACTAGTATCGACCTGCTCCTCCATATCCTGTAAAGTATTTTCCAACCACTTTGACTGGTTGGAATACTTTTCAACCTCTGGTTTTGACTCATGAACAAAAGGGGTCGATTTGAATTTGACTCTTAGCTTACTGATGAATCCAAAAGGATCATATTTCCATTTGAAACTATTACTGAACTTGAAATATTTTAAACACTTATCTGCTTGCTGACCAACATTTCTAATATTGCAAATAAAAGGACCAAGTTGATTCTTAATCTTAAACTAAGTTTTCTTCTTCGCTGACAAGAAATTAAATTCATCTGAATTTAGGATCTGTCTGATGTATTCTAATGCAAATAACCTCATTGGGAGGTATTTGGTAAGTTTGTATGGGGTAACCTGGCATCCATATACCCTAATTTCGGTATGATTCTAGTATAAATACCAATCTCCTGTCCTAATTTGTTCTAACAATTGCAATATTTTCTTTATCTTTTCACTGACTCTAGGTTGAACGCTACTGCTTAGCATGTTGACAATTGGATAAACAAATGAATCAATGAAGTCATTGTAGATGAATTCCGTGGAATTATTTCTTATCAAGGATGTCTAGAAAAATACAGATTGGGGGGTACCCTCTGTGTCCAGTTTTTGGAGGCTAACTGCAAACCTTTTTGATTGGAAGTATAGGAACAAATGGAACAAAACTGATGAGTATTTAAATACTCCTTCCTTTGGTAATTTAACCAATTGCTCGTGGATGGAATCTGATAGATATTGAGCAAAGTTAAATGTTTAAGATGGAGGTTGTCTTGGGTAGAATATGGAAAAAAAACCTAGGATAGATACATCTACATATTCATTAGTAAAATACCCTAAAGTGCATGACAACATTGTGACAATCTGTCTGGTTCTCTCTGAAAAAATGGAAGTTGAGTATGGAGGGTTACTCTTTGGGGTTTCTATTGATGGAGGAAGGAAGGTTTGGAATATTTGGAACCTCTTGGGAAAGTCCAATTTCAGATATAGTTCAGTGAGGATTTCAATCGATAATGGGGTTTCATCAGGCTTGGGTTGGATTTGTAACATCTGATTTATGGATTCTGCAGTGATTGTGAATAAAATCTCTTGGCTTGGGGTTACTAGAGCTCTTTCATTGGGTAAATAATTAATCTGGCAGAGTATGATGATTTCTGGAAACTGAAAGGTCTGTGGGAAGATGTACCTGGGTAGGTTTGAATCCTAGAGGTGGATATCATTAGTCTGGTCTATGAATTTATCATGGCTCCAACAGTGGAGTTCTAGAAGGTGTAAATCAATGACTGTATCACTGATTTTGAAGTCTTTATCAGTAAGAGGTGTGTCATCAACATCAACCACAGGTGGTTGCAGAGGGTTAATGGATAAAATGCTCTGGGAGGCCATTGATTCGTTTAATTTATCAATTTATTAGTTTTATGTGCTTAAGTAATGGATTTTGGTGCTTAGGATTACCTGGAAAAGGTTGAATTCGGTCTTTGTAAGGGGTTCTAGCCACAACAGGCTTTAATTCTGGTCTGCAAAGCTTTAAACTGGGTCGGCGAATGTTCTGGTAGCAACAGGCTTCAAAATGGGTCGGCAAAGACTTCTTTTTCGCAATTTTCAATAGAAATGGTGAAAAATGTTTTAGGGTGGGCTTTATTGCTTTTAACTGAAGGTAGTTAATCATATGGCGTGGAGGTTTAATTTTCAAATAGTAATTGGTTTCATCATAAGGCTCGGGGACAGGTTGGTGGTTTTCGCACGATGAAAGGCAGTTAAGGCGTTTTAGAATGGGGGATGTGATGAAACGTGAGAGCGCCACGTAGAAAAGAGGTCGGGGTGTGAAACCACCCATTTCGCACCCACCCCCGGTTTTAAGCTTTGGAATGTTGGGGGTGCGAGACTTCTTATTGGCCGTTGGATCTAATCCGCAATGATTGGGTGACTGGTAGAAGTGAGGGGTTATGATAGGTGGGAGTAATATGTGTGGGATGTCAATGTAATATATACTTTGGGAAATATTTTTTAACGAGGGTTAGGATGTCGGGAAATGCAATATAAAGCTGGGGGGGGATATATATATATATATATATATATATATATATATATATATGCTAAAAATGATATAAAGGGGTTGTAAAATATATATGCGGGATATTAAAAATACATTATTAATAGGTGTTAAAAGGATATCGGGGAAGGGTTGTTTTGAAGTGGGGCCTGATACATTTTAAACAGTTAAAACTATGTAAAAAGTGGGTTTTTCATGTCTTTTAATGGAAAAGGAAATTAGTAAAAGGGGAAGTTAATTTTCAAAGGAAAATGTGTTTTTTAACTAGGGAAAGAGGTTTTAGGAAGGGAAAAGGGGTGAAATAAGGGGAAAAAGGTTAGAATAAAGGGAAAGGGGTATTTTACAAGGGAAAATGACTTCCAAGGGTGGAAATAGGATTCTAGCAAGGGTAAGGGGATTTAGGAGGATATTAGTGATATGAGATCAACCAATTGATGCTTTTCATTACTTGTGAAAGTAATCTACCTACCCTTTATTTATCCTAACATTTTTACTTTTTTTTTGGGTGCATTTGAGCTTGTTGAACCTTTTATTTTCTTTTGATAAACAAACTGACATATTTATAACGTTATAACTTCCAATGGCTCAGATTAAATTGATGAGCTCATTTTTATTCTCTACCTAATTACTGATCTGCCAAGATTAAATGGTTTGGCCAGATATTTATTCACTAACCATCATGACATGAAATTTAAAAGCATGAATGAATTAAGATTAAATTGTATGATCATCATGAATTGTGGAATTTTTGACAAGCTGCACACAATTTTTATTTGCATAAAGTAAACTAAGAGTAGTGGCATTTGAATGTGCAACACTTTCAGGATCTATTTTTGTTTCTTTTTATGGGGTTCATACTATATATATATATATATATATATATATATAGATATATATATATGTTTTGATCTTCTTTCTTTTAGTCCTTTAATTTTTCTTTTAGGACATACCCTCTTTTCATTTTTTAATATGGGAAAACATTTGCAGAAAGAAAAGTATGTACAATATTACAAGAGTTAATATGGTCAATTCAAAATTATAAGCCCTATTATTATAGGACCCTAACATTGGGGACAACGTGTTGTTCTTCAGTGCATTGAGAACCTGCAAACCTGAATGCCTGTGACTTATTGGGCTCATGGAGTCGCAAATGCATACTGTAATCTTGAAGTGGAACTACAACTGAGCTGTGCACTTCCATTATATAAAAAAGAAATCATTTCCGCACCTTGAAAATTTTGAATGCTGAAATCTGAACTATGCTGAAACTAGAAAGTGAAGCACACTTGAACTGAAAACTGAAAATAATTCTGAAACTAAACTCAAAAGATGCTCATAGCACTGAGATTATTTGCACACCTACCTACCCTAATATTTTGGAATTACTTTTGTTCTAAATGATACAATAATTCCAGTGTAACCAGGAAAGCAACTTCTCTAATAATTTCGTTCTTTCACTGTTTCCCACGAGACTCAGGAAAAAACCTGTTACTGGTATTTGATAGGAATTCCCAGCCTGGTCTTCATCGCTAGGGGCTTGGTAAACTTGAACAACAACAGAAATGCTGAAAAGGTATGCTGGCTTTTTGATGAATAATTTCTCAATATAGACAGCCACTAGATCAATATACACTTGACATGTTTATGAATATTCTGACCCAATCGATCCAACCTCACAACTTGGTACAACACATGTCTTCTACATGTTTTCAAACAAGTCGGAACATGTTTTCATTTTATCCGAGGAATTAAAGCATAAGGGTGGAGGAGAATCAAACTGAGTCAATTATTCCTTTGTTTTAAGCTTCGCCTCTCTGTTCAACAGGTTCACCTCCACATCAACTGCAATATTTTGAATTTCTTCAAGGGTTTCCGTGTCTCTTTCTATTACTTGGAATTCCAAATTTGGATTAAAGGTATCTGAGTATTGCAAGAGAGCTACTGTTGGGTGTGGCCTTATATCAGCATGCATTAGATGATACACCTTAATGAATTTTGCTGAAACATATTGTCCTGTATCCCTTGTCTGTCTTTTTAAATGTTCATACTCCTCTATGATAAGAAAGACATTTACCATGACTACCCATCAACCTAGGAAAAACTTGTATAATTTGATGGAAATTTCTCATGCTAGCAGCTGAAATATTCTCAAACCAATTTATAACTTTACCTTGCCATGGTGGA
This sequence comes from Pinus albicaulis, assembly GCA_034641835.2. Lineage (NCBI taxonomy): Eukaryota > Viridiplantae > Streptophyta > Pinopsida > Pinales > Pinaceae > Pinus > Pinus albicaulis. Next base: position 127,797,239 of record CM076578.1, on the reverse strand, counting down.
AAAAACATCCTGCTACATACCTCATCTTCTGCCTTTACTGATGAATGCAATATACTAACCAAAGGATCATGGTAAACATGCAACATGAGTTTTTCTGGAGGATTTGTAACAAAAAAACAAACCTCATTCCAAACTATTGCTTTTCTTTTATATTGCCACTGGTTATCTTCAATCAGCAAGGATGACTCTTGTTTCTTCTCATTTTCCATTATAATAAACTGCTTGGTGTGCTCTTCATCATTTTATTTTTCATACAGAAGCTTTCAGGGGAGCTGCAAACTCTCAATCACCTCGGGTAGAGAGTCATAACTAGTAACAATATGTTGTGTTTCTTCCTTAACATCCCAAGAAGAACTTAACGATGGAGAACTTTTAAGATTTTCTTCAAGGTTAGCAAACTTGGAAAGAGAATTTGATTGGTCTTTAAGCATCAAACCTGATTGGTCTTCTTTTGGCAAGCTTTCATGGCTTTCATTGGGCCCACTTGATTGGTTTTCAATCTTTGAATACAAAACTACTGGCTGAAGATGCTCTTGTGGATCTAGACAATTAAGCTCTGCTACCTCTGTTTGTGGATCACCAAAATGTTGTTGATTTTTAGTGTTGTCTTCTGGGAAATACTCCTATTCTTCTCCTTCTTCATGGAGGGTAAGCTCACCTCCCTCTTCTTCAGCATAGGCTAGATGATTTGAAAATGGAAATATTTGTAAAGCTATGAAAAGTATCCATTTCCATTTAATTTAGTGTGCAAAGTGTTCTCCATGTATTGCAGGTTAAACAAAATAGTTTCGGTAATGTTTATGAGTTTTTAGTGTGAGGATTTGTTATTTAAATTTACTATTTAATATATCACAGTAGAAATACACAAAAGTAAACTTCACCATATCATAACATGCAAAATGACGAGGCAGTTCACCCCTCCTGGGCTACATCTGCCGGTCCAAGGCTCCCCAATGGCATGTCCTTGCTCTATTAATTTGCTCAAAATGGTTACACAGTGAAAAATATACCTAAACATGAAAACAAAACTGTGAATTTGACTTCATAAGACACAAATAAGCTAAAAATGGCTTTTGTTTCACCTTAAATAGTGAAGTACAACCCAATACAACTCCATCTCCCTGATGGCTCTTTCCTCTTTCCTGAAGCAAAATTTGCTGTAAAACACCTCTGTTCACTCTGAAACCTATTCCAAACTCTCCAAAATGCTCCAGAAAGCCAAAATTGATTAAAATTTCATCTTGTTTGGTCGAAAATTGAGAAAGTTATAACCCAAACAAGTTTTTGCCCAGTGGCACTAGAAAACCTCCTCCAAAACTGGAGGAACTCCAGTTAGCTTCGACAAAATAGTCGGATAGGAAAATTACGTAGAAATGCGCTCCAATTTAGGGATAACATTAAATGCAACTGTTAGACAGTTGGCGCGTTCACATGCGGTTTTTCCGGATGGTTAATGCTGGTGGATAAGTTTGAAGACCGCGTCCTTGGTCACAACATGAAGGTCAAGTGAGAAGGGGGCTTAGTACTGGGGCTAGGCCCCTTCAAACTCTGTCGGTTCAAGTTTTTAAGTGTCTGGTTCTTCATTGGAGGTCGTATGCGGATAGGCACTGGCTCTTAAGGGGCTGGTCCCCAACTCTCCACCCGTTCAACACGAGTCGACCCGACTCAGTGTTCAACCATTGCATGAGTATTTCAACACATCTGCCCGACTGTTAGTTTACTCTGATGACCCAAATGGACGTTCAACCACCGCCTGACTCGCCCATTCTTCAAGTCTTTCCCGTGGCATGTTGGTCGGGTCAGCCTTGCCCATGTAGTCGGGTCAGGGTTCGAATCCCATAAATTTTAACATTTTCATATGCCTTTTAACCTTAAGCCTGGGGCCACGTGGCAGCCTCTAGGTAGGCTATGTGGCACCCTCTGATAGGCTATCAAATATATAAAAAAAATTAACTTTGCCATAATAATTTTTTGTAGAAAATGACAAAATCATTTAGTCAAAAAGTCTTGTTTTGGAGGTCACTAGACGAATTAAAACCTCAGTAACTTTCACATATGACATCGGTTTTGAGTCCCATTCATGGTGCCAGAATCAGAGCGACGAGACCTTTCTGGTCATTTAGATTGCAACCATTTCTGAGCACTTCCATTTTTGAGCATTTTTTTTCAACTTGGACATGATCTCCTGATCACACCTCCCCATTGGGAAGCTTTTGGACCCCAAAAGCCTTCAATTACTTGTTCAGAAGATGAGGGTACAGATCCATCACCTTTTCCATCTCCATCCATTTTGCCTTACTCGGTTTGCTGCCTTTAAGACCAATCCGAAGACAATCAACACTTCCCCTCCTCGAAGTGCGTGTCCTTCTGTCAAGGATAGCATCCTATTTCAGCTCATCCAAAAATTCTGGCGAGAAATCCTCTATGGATGGAAGTTGAATTTCACTTTCATGATCAACAATTAAAGGAGGTTCATACAAACGTAAATTTTCCACATTCACAACGGAATACATTTTCATAAAAGAAGGCAAATCTAATTGAAAAGCATTATTTCCAACTTGTTTAAGAATCTTGAATCGACCATAACGAATAGGCTTCAGATTTTTACCTTCTCCTTGCATTATTTCCTTACTAATATGCAGCCATACCTCATCTCCTTCTTGAAACTTATGATCAATTTGTGTTTATCATGCCTCTCCTTGTACTTGCCTTGACTTTTTTCAAGCTGTTCTTGAACCTGCTGATGTATGAGCTGAATTCTTGCAATGAACATGTTAGCTTTGTGAATTTCACTATGCCCATCAATGGAAACATCCTTCTCAAGAATGAAATCTAAAGGTGACTTAGGAAATTACCCAAAACAAGCTTCAAAAGGTGAAGTATTTGTAGAAGAGTGCTTGGCCCGGTTGTAAGCATGCTGAATGTAATGCAAGTGCTCATCCCAAAGCTTGGGATGCTTGCTGCAATAACCTCTCAAGAGATGTAAAATGGTTCTGTTCACTACCTCTGTTTGGCCATTTGTTTGCGGATGGAAAGAAGTACTCTTCTTCAACTTGGTGTCCATCATCTTCCATAAATTGGACCAAAAATTCCCAACAAATTTGGAATCCCTGTCACTAACAACAGAAGTAGGCAAGCCATAATGAACCCATACATGTTGAAAATATAAATCAGCAGTTTGTTCGGCAGTTATAGATTTCTTACGTGGCATAAGAATACACATATTGTTGAATCTATCAACTACTACATAAAGATAATCGTGCTGCTTTCTAGACAATGGTAGACCTCCAACAAAATCCATAGAAACACTTTCCCATGGTCTAGAAGGTACCGTAAATGGCGTATATAAACCAAGCTTCCTATTTCTAGGCTTTCTTGTAGCACATAATGAACAACCTCTAATGAAACGTGAAACACTATCTACCATGTGAGGCCAATAACAATACCTCTGCAAATGTGCCACCGTTTTGCTTACCCCGAAATGTCCAACAATAAGAGAAGAATGAGCTTCTCTCATGACACTTAGTCTCTCCCCCTTTGGTATACATAACTTTCCCATATGAAACAAAAAATTATTATGCAAGTGATAATCATTCTCCTCAACATGATTCTCCTCACTCAAGTTAGCATACACATCCTTAAAATCAACATCTGATGCATACTGTTCTATGTAGCTCTCATGTATGATAGAATCATTCTTAAGTAAAGTAGTAGCACTAATAATAGGCCTTGAAAGCATATCAAAAACTTTATTGAAAATACCTTTCTTGTACCTTATTACCAAGTGAAATAGTTGTAGGAAACCCATCCATCTGAAATTTCGTGACTGCTGTAATTTACTTTGCGACTGCAAGTACTGTAAAGGCTGACGGTCGGTATGAACAACTGTTTCTTTGCCCATCAAATAGTGTTTCCACTTTTTGACGATCTAATACCAACTGATCTGAAAATGGAACTATTTGCAGAGCTTTACAAATAGTTCCATTTTCAGATCACTAGAAGCTGGTTTTCTACATTTGGTCCAAAAACCACCATGGGTTCTTCTTCTTGGACATTAAAGGGTGTGAGCCATTTTTCTATAATGGCTTCTTCAAACTGCTCTTTAGGGGGGTCGGGCAGTTTCAAGGGTATAGATGAGGGCTTATTATCTTTGGGAGGATCAGCTTCTCGCTTTGTGGAAGAGGATGCATTGGCCTTAAGAGGGGCTGATTCTTCTAATGGCTTCTTCCCTTTACTAGGAGGACTATGAGGGGTTTGTTCTCTTGATATCAATTCTTCATTTTGTTGCGGCCCTTAGGTTCTCTTTCTGGAGGACTTGAAGTCATAGTTTTCGTGGAGTTGAGCTTGCATCAAATCCACAAACTGCCTGTAGTAACTGTCAATATCTTGATCCTCTGGAGGGAATTCATCTCCTTCTTGTTCCCCTTGCAGGATGGGGTCACCCTCCTCATCATCAGAGTAGGTGAGGAATTGATCTTCTTGGCTGCTTGTGACTTCCTCAGCCTGTTGCAACAACTGTAGAGGGGGCCTCTGATATTGAGGATTAAACCCCTGGTTAGGAATCATTTGGTTGGAATGAGGAGGGGAGTTCTTGGCCTCCGATTCAAGATTAACCAACTTATTTGAGAGGTACTTTATCAGCTTGTTCATTTCTACAAGTCTATACTCTTGTGATTCCCTCTCCTGATTTGAGGTAGAAGCCTCCTCCCCTTTATTTCTTCTAGCTTCATATTCTATCTTCCCCTTGAACTTACCAGTAGAATCAAAGTTTGATTCTACCTCCAATGCATCAGTTTGGATCTGATCTAGAGATGCGGATCTTCTTTCTCTTAAGGTGAACCCAAACTCTGGTTCAAATGCTCATGCGAAGACCACCTTAGCAGCTGCTTGGGGAGGCTTTATTTCAGTAGGAAGATTATTATAGAGCTTATTGAACCTCTTTATAAATTCTATTACATCCTCATTTTGTCTCTTTTTAAGAGCGTTGAACTCTGTGAGGACATATCCATGGTCCCTCTTCTCTCCCCATTTTAGTGTGAAGAAATTATCCATTCTTCCCAAGTGGTGACTGCATTATTAGCAAGATATTTGAACTACTTTCGAGCCTCTCCACCCAAGTATTGGACGAAAAGCCTCAAAACCACATCTAGGTGCTCTACATTTAAATTATCAGCAAAAGCACATAAGTTTTCAATATGTTTATGTGAAAAATTACTATCTTCCCTGGTGAACCGAGGCAACCGCTCTAGATACTCTTGTGGCATATCATTTAGAGGCTGAGGGAGGGCCAAGGAGGCATACTTGTTCAAAAGGAAACTCGACACAACCATCTGATATAGAGGGGGAGGTAGATGGTGGATCTAAATCTGGTGTGAGGCCTAATGAAAGCCAAGATTACTTCTTATTAGGACTGTTTTACAGTGGAGTCGCCAAAGTGAGGAATGTACAACTCTCAACCCTTCATGCTTACCTAATTGAAGGGTGAAGATAATGTCGTATCCCAGGGAAAATATTTCTTCATTTTTTTCCTCGGAAACGACGCCAAAAATATGTTGTAGCTCCTAGAGATAGTCTTGAGTTGCGAAAGACTAGTGCCTAGGACATCTTAAAAATCAGAGGTTAAAAGTGGACAATTGTATAAATTCCTCTGACAGAATATGGGTCAAAAGAATAATCATTTTTATGGTTCATGGATGGAGAAGAGCTTGGATTCGATTCATGTGAATTCCCTATATTATGAGAGGGCTCAAGAGGCTGCAAGGCTTGGTGGCTTTTAAATGGGCTAAGTATAAAACAATTTGAAAAAATATTGAAAATATGCAAAGGCATTGAGAGAGAACGGAGAAGGAACCCACGAGAGACAGGCTTAAGAGATTTAAGAATCTGTCCCCTATGAACTCAGAGGAAACATGTATAAATGAAATATGGACAACAAAAGAGTCTTGTGGAGCGCGAATTAAGTGAATGCAGCAAACTTAATACATAAGCGTTAACACCTAAGTGTTATATAGATACGAATTCATGAATAAAATTGCAGATCACCGACAGCTGCATTACACGAACCATCAAAACAGAATAAAATGAAAGATGATTACACATGAAGAGGAGATTATTGATAACAAAAGAAAATAAATACATACTGCTCATTGTTCCATCTAGAATCCAAATATCAGCTCTGTAGTATATTGAGTTCAAACAACTCTCCCAAATATGTATCTCAGAGCACAGGGAGCACAGTCATACAAAACTACAAAAAAATTCTCCAAAATTTTAGAACCCTTATTTCATCTAATAATTCACTACATATAGAGTTCTCCCTGATGGTTTATTATCGAATATTCTTTCATGATCGCCCCACACAAGTGAAATCAAAATATCTTAACAAACTATCAGAGCATGCTTCAAGCAATCGCTCCAGCAACAAAAATAATAAAAACAAAAATGGTTAAAAACAGGATTTTACCAGCAAATCATCATTATATAATAGTAATAATAAACAAAACAGTTGGCCACGAAGGCCAAATCCCAGAATTTTCAAAGGGGTTGTGAGAAGTGGTGGACGATTTAGACTTCATCATGTAATTCCATCTGTTGTTCGACATCCTCCACTCTCTAACTCTCATGATTTCCACTCGCCGTTGCAGAGCGGTTAGATGCTATGTGTACACTGGATTATTTAGTATGGAGCTGTTGGAGGGACTGCATAGACTGTGACCGTGTGCTCCACCAATGAAAGACTCGTGCTGTATTTGAAAACCGGGATCCAGATTTCGGAGGGGGTCTCTAGTGGTAAGCAGTATCAGAGAAGGGGGGTGCGAAATGATGAGGGGAGGGCACGTGGAGGAGTGGGTGGTAATGAAAACCACATATTTCATACCCCCTTGTTATGAGACCAGCTCCAAAAATAGAAGAAAAGAGAGATCAACGCCTTAGAAATAGCCACTTCGAGGGGGAAACCTCCAATACATTACATAAATGAACAATTCTTGGATGATACAAATGACCTAAACCTCCTTCTATATATAGGAGTCCATGGGCCCGCAATATAATCCTAGCCGACATAACAATAACAATGTAAGGGCATAATAATAACAATATTGGGGTTACAAGGGTACAGCAATAACAATAAAGGGGCTACACTAATAATAATAAGGGACCAAAATAGTAATATAGGGACCTAACATGCCCCTCTCCTTCAAAAAGTGTTTTCTTCAACGCTTGAGTAGCTTTGGGTGCTTCTGTATAAAATTATCATCCTCCCATGTAGAATCTTCAGTGGGTAAGTTCTTCCACTTGATGAGATACTCTGAAATTGATCGATTTCGTAGCTATCGAGTTCTTGTTTCCATGACCGCTTCAGGTTCCAATATGATTTTTCCTTCCTCATCAAATTGTTGCAATATTGTTTGAACTGGAAGTTTTTCACCTATAACCTTCTTTAAGAATGAAACATGGAAAACTGGATGCACTTGAGAAGAAGAAGGAAGCTCCAATTTGTATGCCATAGTACCAATATTTTGCAACACCTTGTAAGGAACATAGTACTTTGGTGATAATTTCTTATCCTTCTTAGCTTGCTTGAGGGACATTTGTTTGTATGGTTGTAGCCGTAAAAATACCCAGTCTCCTACATCAAAACTTCTCTCGCTGCAATGTTGATCTGCCTGTTGTTTCATTCGATTTTGTGCCAAATTTAGGTTATCCTTTAAGAGTTGGAGAAATTCTTGTTGATGCTCAATGTGATCTTCCACTGCTTGAACCTTAGAATTTTTTCTTAAATATGATGTGATGGACGGTGGATGATATCCATAAAGTGCCATAAATGGGGTCATTTTTGCTGCACTATGGAAGGAAGTGTTATACCACCATTCAGTGAGAGGTAACCACTTGACCCATTGTGTTTGTTTATCAGATACAAAACAACGAAGATATCCTTCCAAACATTTATTCACTATCTCAGTTTGACCATCAGATTGAGAATGATAAGATGAGCTATGAGCTAATTGAGTACCCAAACAAGAAAATAACTCCGTCCAAAAATTTCCAGTAAAAATGGGATCTCTATCACTCACAATAACCTTTGGGTTTCCATGTAGCTTTTTAATTGTGTCCATAAATGTAGTAGCAAAGGTACTTGCTTTAAATGGATGAGATAATGCACAAAAGTGTGCATACTTGGTAAGTCTATCAACTACCACCATGATGAGACTCTTTCCTTTAGACTTAGGTAAAGCTATGATAAAATCCATCGAAATCTCCTCCCAACATTGACTTGGAACGGATAGAGGTTGTAGAAGACCCGGGGTCTTAATTGTCTCTACTTTATTTTGCAAGCAAACCAAACATTCTGCCAGAAACTTTTGAATATCAGATTTAAGGCCATCCCAAAAACAAATCTTTCTTCACCCTGTGGTAAGTTTTTAAAAATCTTGAGTGTCCTCCTAAAGGAGAAGTGTGAAATTCCAAAAGAATCTTTTGTTTTAGTTGGGAATTCTTACAAAGATAAGTGATCTTTGTACCACAAGGAATCATTTTTCCAACTAAATGTATCATATGTACTAGGATCTTTCTGCAACTTTTGAATGAGTGTCCACACTTCTTTGTCCTTCTTCCATTCATCCCTTGCTTCGGTTATCCAATCTAGTTGGATAATAGAAATGGAACAAAGCAATGCTTCCACCTCTTCATTCTTTCTTGAGAGTGCATCTTCAACAACATTTAGCTTCCATTTTTTTGTATATAATTTCAAAGTCATAACCCAATATCTTTGTGACTCATTTTTTCTGCTCTTCTGAAGATATTCTTTGTTCCAAAAAGTGTTTAAGTCTATCATGATCAATTTTTACCTTGAAGTGTCTTCCCATTAGGTAAGGTCGCCATTTCTTTAGTCCATGTAGTATTACTAACATTTCCTTCTAAATACTTTCCTTTGATTGGACGACTTTCAAAAGCAATGGGTCTTCCTTCTTGCATTAAAACAACACCATTTCCATTTCCTGAGGCATCACATTCCACAATAAAGGTTTTTGTGAAGTCTGGCGTAGCTAAGACCTGTGCTAGGAAAATTGCCTATTTAAGATGTTCAAAGGCCTTAGTTGCTTCAGTAGTCCATGAAAATGCATCTTTCTTCAATAATTTTGTTAGAGGTGCTGCTATTCTCCCATAATTCTTAACAAACTTGCGGTAATACCCTGTTAACCTGAGAAATCCTTGCAACTGCTTTATGGTTGTGGGGACTTTCCATTCCTTAATGGCTTTAATTTTGTTAGGGTCTACCTTAACACCCTCGTGGGATACAATATGACCCATATATTCCACCACTTGTACTCCAAAGAAACATTTGGATGTTTTTTCATATAATTGTTTCTCTTGCAATAGTTTGAGCACCCTGTCAACATGTTGAACATGATCTTTCTAAGACCTGTTGTAGATTAGTATATCATAAAAAATACTAGCACAAATTTTATAAGGGTGGGTTTGAAAATGGAATTCATCAACCCTTGAAATGTAGAAGGTGCATTGGTAAGGCCAAAAGGCATGACCAAAAATTCATAATGACCCTCATGAGTTCGAAATGATGTTTTTGGAATATCTCCAGTCTTCATTCTAATTTGATGATATCCTGAACGAAGATCCAACTTGGCAAAATAAATTGCTCCATGCAATTCATCCATTAATTCATCAATCACAGGAATGGGAAATTTATCTTTAATGGTGAGCTTATTGAGCTCCCTATAATCTGGACACATGCACCATGATCCATCATTCTTGTGCACCAATACTACTGGAGAAAAGAAAGAACTTTGACTAGGTTGAATTATACCAACCTCTAACATTTCTGCAATCATACGTTCAATTTCGCTCTTTTGGACATAAGGATATCTATAAGGCCTGATGTTTGGAGGAACGCTTCGTGGAATCAAATGAATAGCATGATCATGATCACGAATAGGTGGGAGTCCTTTGGGAGTTTCAAATACCTTGGAATGATTGTCCAAGACTTTTTGGAGATCTGCAGAAATAGATGATTTTGATGTTGGAACTTTTATTGAGCATAATTGTGCAATTATGCCTCGTTGTTCTTTCTTCAGAAGCTTTGTAATGAAATTAGAGATTATTATATTTCCTGGCTTCCCTGCGATACCCTGTAATTCGAATTCCTTTCCTCCTAAATTTTTTTTCAAGAAAAGTTCTTGAAAATTAAAAGCTACCATCCCCAAATATTGTAACTACTGTACTCCTAGTCAAAAATCAGCACCTCCCATAGGAATGGAAAGCATTGGACTATTCAATACATATTCTCCCATGGTTAGCTTGATATTATGGCATTTTCCGGAGCAATTTATAGTTCCTCCATTTGCAACCATCACTTGACATTCAGGTGCTGGGTATAGGAAACAATTCAATTCCTTGGATACCTTTCAATGGATAAAATTATGGGTACTACCTCAAAGAATCAACACTATTACCTTTGTCTTCTTGATATGTCCTTCTATCTTGAGAGTTTGAGGAGTGGTAATTCCTGCCAATGCATTTCACGATATGGTTGGACTCATTTCTTCCTCTTCTAGGGTTGGTTCATGGTGTATATCCTCTTCTTTTGAAGATTCTTGTTCATTTTCTTCTTCCTCTTCGCAATCTATGCAAAATAATTTCTTCTCAGCACACTTATGAACTTTAGTGTATTTTCTATCACAACTGTAGCAAAGCCCTTTTCCTCTTTTTTCTTCCGATAGTTGTGGTGTAAAAATTGTAGGTTGTGGAAGTCTAGGAGTAGCAACACTTCCATCTTTATATATGTGAGTGGTAGGATTCCCTGTCGCCATAATTTTACATTCAATTTTTCTTGCCAACCTGAATGCCTTTTCCAATGAATCAGGTTCCCAAACGTGAAATTCATGTTGGATGTTGTCCTTTAAAGTCCCTATGAAGACATCAATCATGTGTTCCTCTGGAATATCAGTTACCCTTATATTCAATTTTTGGAAGTCCTCAATGTGCTCCACCACTGAACCCTTTTGTTTGAGATTTATCAATTGGCTGAAGAAGGTGTTTTTGTATTCATAATGTGTTATTCGTAAAATCACCAAGTGAAATTTTTTTACTAGAGCAAAGCCATCGATACCATACAAATGTATTTTGTTCTAAATGTAAAGTTGCAATGCGTACCTTTTGTGTGTTTTTCACATTATTGAGATCAAAATATTGCTCCATCTGTAGTATCCATGTTACGGGATCCTTGCCATCAAACTTCCTCATATCCATCTTTGGAATATGGTGGTTCTTCCATGCAACATTAGAGTTTATGAAATCTCGATTAACATTTATTTTGTTCTCATCATGAGTTTCCTCTACTATCTTTTCACCATTAGGAAACATTTCTTGTATCAACTTTACCAAACCTTCGATGTCTACTTTTAGATCATTCTTCATTTTTTCCATGTTGTTTTTCATTTTTTCATCGATCTTAGCCTCCATGTCATCCATCTTAGCTTCCATGCCATCCATCTTAGCTTCCACGCCCACTTCCATGCCATCCATCTTAGCTTCCAAACCATTCATCTTAGCTTCCACTCCTTTCTTCAAACCATCCATCTTAGTTTCCACTCCTTTCTTCAAACCATCCATCTTAGTTTCCACTCCTTTCTTCAAAAATTCCATTTCATTTTTTGTTGCTCTTTGCGATAGCGAATTTGGTGCACTTACTCTTGTAATTTTGATATCTCATGTTGTGTTTCTTCGTCTTCATGAGTCATAGTAGAGCCTTCTGAAGGCTTAAGGGGTGTTGAATTATTTGTAGGGGGAATTTTAGAATGCAATATTGATATCTATTCTTCAATATGCCCTTGGAATAAATTCAAACTAATTTTTTTCAAACGAGACTTATGTAATTTGAAAAAAATACACACCTTTTTATTGCTTTTGAGGAGCTCGATATTGAAACTGAATTATCTCTGTGGTTTCGGATCTTTAATAGTTGAAATTTATCCCTAAGGTAGCCCTATAAATCTTCTTTCGAATTCCACAGGTCTGACCTGATTTGGATTCTTCAAGACAACATTATGCCCAATCTCCCACGATGACCTAATTATGGATTGGTTCATTAGAGTGAACTTGTATGACTTTCCACGTGTCACTGTTTCCTCATTCAATTCTAAAATTGATATACCAAAAACTACAGTTCGTGTACTTGGGGTCACTTTTTACAGAATCCCAATCCGACGCTCAGAGAGAGAGTTATGACATTTTTCCCACGGTAACCTATTTGAGATGAAATTCAAGAGCCTGAAATAATCCTAACTTCCACAAATCATATCTCCAAAATTATGTGAACCAAGATCTAAAATTTTTATGGGAGGTTCCTTAGGATTTCAGCTTCGCACTGTGAATATTTTAGCTCCTGAAATTTCGTATATGAAAAATTATATTGAAAATGCCACGATTACCTGTTTTAGTTGAAATACGAGAGCTTGAAAAAACCCTAACTTCCCTAGATCATATCTCTAAATATTGCGAACCAAGATCTGGAATTTTTACAGGAAGTTCCTCAGGATTTTGGCTTCGCGCTGTACAAATTTCAGCTTCTGAACCTTCGTAGAAAAAACATTATTGCGAAAATGCTACGATGACTTGTTTGGAGCAGCGAAACCCTAGAACCAAAACTCTGATACCAAATGTTATGAAACCAGCTCCAAAAATAGAAGAAAAAAGAGATCAATTCCTTAGAAATAACAACTTCGAGGAGGAAACCTCCAATACATTACATAAATGAATAATTCTTGGATGATACAAATGACCAAAACCTGCTTCTATATATAGGAGTCCATGGGCCCACAATATAATCCTAGCCAACCTAACAATAACAATGTAAGGGCACAATAATAACAATATTAGGGTTATAGGGGTACAACAATAAAATTAAGGGGGCTACACTAATAACAATAAGGAACTAAACTAGTAATATAGGGACCTAACACCCCTCCCCCCCATAGTTAAAGTTCGAAGGCCGGGGGAGGGGGGGGGGGTCCAAAATGTGTTAAGGACCGTTAGATGTATTGGGGTGGAGTGGAAGTGACAGAGAGATGCAGGAGGCTTAGCGGTAATGAGATGCAGGAGGCTTAGCAGTAATGGGATGCATGCCAACGGATGGGAATGACGGGAGTAATGGAATGGTAATGGTAGTGAAGGAATGACATAATCACAGTGAGCAGAGTATTATGGTGGGGCCAAACCGCATCACAATTGCAAGTATTTACCATGGAGCAGTAGAGATGAAACCTAAATGGTGCAAAGTGTGAAGCACAGGGAGAAAGGAAGTGATGTGGAGGAAGGTGGGAACCAACCACAAATCGCACATCACAAATTTTATGTGCGAGTAGGCAGAGGTGAAGCGTTAAAACCTGTGATTGGCGAAGTGAGGGGAGGAGGTGAGGTGGCACAGACAGTGGTGGGACCGCACCTACAAGTTGCAAGATTTAGCTGGGAGCAGTAGGTGGTAAATGTTAAAAGCTATGGGGAGCGATGTGCGATGGTGGGGAGGTGACATGGAGGGAAGGTGGGACCTAACCGCATCATAGCTTAAACAAAAACTCTGCAGGCGCTTAAAAGGTAAGCTTTAAATTGTGCGCTATGAGATATGCGACGCGCTAGTCGCTGCAAAGTGCGAAAAGGCGACAGGTAAGGAAAGTGTGGAATATGTGGGTTTGCATGCAGATGTGGGTGGTGTATCAAGGTTGGATGGGTCCCACCAAGTTCGCATCAGCGGCAAGATAAGTTTTGGTGAGTCTTAAAGATGTAAAGGTTAAGACTTGCGGGGAGCAGTGGTGCAAAATGAAGAAATGTAGCGCGAGACTTTAGAAAAGGTAAAATGAATGGTAAGAGAGGGTAAATGAAGGAAAAGAGGATAAATGAGATGATGAGGGAGGGAATGAAGTTTTCTCACCATTATACCTTATCAACTACACTTTCTCCTTTCTGCTGAACTCAAATGCAGATTGGTTCCTCTGAAGCTCTTTGACAGTCAGGATTTCCTTCCTTTCACCTTTTCCACTTGGTGTGTTGTCACAGGCCAACACTCCCTAGGCTCAAAAATTAAACCACTAGGTCTTCACATTTAATTCCCACACACATTATACCTCCTACAGATTCACATCTTACACAATTGAAGCAGGTCTAATGCTCACCGTAATATATCCCATACCAATTCCAGGAAAACCACACTTAAAGCATAAACAAGCTACTAAATACACCATCTCATCAGCTGAAGGGAGATTCATTCCGCATGGAGGTTTCATGGCATTAGGGTGCCATGCCACACCTCCTAATTGTCGAGAGGGCCAGTGGGGTGGCAAGCCCCCACACCAAACCCAATTTTACCGAGATCTATCATCCCCATCACGGAAACCTTGTATGTCTCCATAATGTTGTCCAACTGAACAAATGAACTTGGGCTATGGGGACGAAAGGTCAGGGTCTCGATCCTCACTACCCCAATTTGCTAAAACATTAGCTCGACTTTGTTACTATTTTCTTGTGAGTGAGAAGTAATTACATGAGAGAAGGATAATAACAACTTCTAGATTCGAGACGCCAGGATATTTAAATGCCAACTATTGAATAATTTTGATACCAAAGATCCATATATTAACTTTTACGTTGCATATATTACCAACTGGGAGTCCCCATCTAACTAAATCTCTGCAAAAACCTCTTCTCTTGTAATCAACAGGCCTCTTTCCAACACAATGAATTTTTCTATGTTATTACTGGTGTAGCCACAATGAACCATGATGGGTCCCATCAATAGGTATATTGTGAGGCCAATTTTTCTATCCTCCAGCCCTTAAAACTCTCCTTTCCTCAAATTAGTTCACATTTTTAGCCATAATATTCTTAGTAGGAAGACTAAAGGGTCCTTTTCGTATTTCATGGCTTAATGTGATTAATATGAAGGAAAAATAAGCATTTTTGGATATATTTATTATGCAGGGGATGATTGGAGATATCTAGAGAGAATATAGGGAGGCTTGTCAACTACATTAACTCCCCAACTTAGCTTGAGATCAAAGATTCCTTGCCAAAAACTTCAATTCACTAGCAGTCAAGGAACTCAAGTGCATATGAAGATCCAAGGGAACCAGATCCACCAATCTCAAGCTGCCCCTCATCTGCTTTTTGTATAAATAAACCATCCCAAAGGCTCATTAGGATTTAATTTTTTGCTGAAGATAAGACAGCTATTGAGAGCCCAATGTTTGATACTTTTATTTTCATCTTTCATATGTTGTATGTAAATTTTATTTTCTGTTAATGGAAAGTTTATTGTTGGCCTCCATCTGAGTTAGTTTTGGAGGGTTGAAACCCTTGGGTTTGGGCCCAACCCAAAGGCTTTAGTCCCTCTCTTGTACTTTATTTTTGTTCATTTATTATGCAAGTTATTTTACTTCTCCCTACTTAAGTAGGATTATATTGCAAAAAATTAATTGCAGGTTGGACTACAACCTCTCTTGTGGGAAGTGTGGTGGAAGACTTTACAACAACAAGAAAAATAATTGTTTATGATTTCTTGGAAATTATCTAGTTTTGGATTGAATTATTCTGCATGTTTGGTTTTTTCAATTTAGGAGTTAGCAACATTGATAAGGAAATTAGAGTAGACGCATGTTGTAGGATATATTAGATCTTGAAGAAACAAAAATCAACTCATCCTTTCCACTTTGACTCATTTTGTTGCAATATTGATCATTGAATGCATGAAATTTACAGATATGTACAGATTTTTGTTGAATTTCAGGGGTGGGCCAACTCATCCACATCCACTCAGGCCATTCCATATTCCTCTTGGACACTTCACATTGCTTTCAAAATTTGCAACGAGATCACTCTTCCAGAGAAAATGAAGGACACCGTGAGCATAAAATTTGGTGCAAGATAGGCCTTCGAGGGGTACTAATCTTGACTAAGAGGCTCCCACACCCTTCATTCACCTCTATTAAACTTCATCCACCTTCCTTCATCATCAAGACACCATTCTTGTCCTCAAAAAGCTCTCAGACCCCCTTCTTGTAGCAAAATAGGGCCTCCTGTAGCATCTCATATAGCACTGCTTCCTTCAACCAAATTTGCTCCAGAATTTGACTCTTGCACTTTGAAGTTGAATAATGGCCGCAATTGTTGATTTCATGATTAAATAATAATATAATACCACTCCAACCCCATCCTTTCCTCATTGAAAACACAATACAACAAGTAGAATTAGACTTAGCATTTTTTTCATAGTTGTGTTGAAGATTGAATTCCTCATTTTTAAGCAAGTTGAAAATAGATAAATGGTTGTTGATTTGATTAAGTGTGCAAATAACATAGCATGGTTTACTTCTACAACTATACTAGCCTCTTCCTTTCATGCAATTTCAATTAGCATTTACATTTAATGAATGGAATTTTCATTTCTGTAGTTAGAATCATGTTTATCTCATTGCAATCATGATATGTTTTCATAATAAATTATCTTTGCAGTTATTTGAAGGAATGGCCTTTGAATACCTTGATATGATTAAATGACTGAGGGTGACACGAGTATAACCTAACCTGCTGTGCATATAGAATTGTCACCTCTTAGTTTGTACAAACCTCAGTTAGATAATTTAAGTTGAGAAGCCTTGGGAGTTGCAACATCCTTGGTGCAATACCAGGCCTCGTCACTTTTTGGCGCCATTGTCGGGGAGGTGTCCAAGTAGGTGTTGTTTCTACTTAGAAGTTGTTGTTTTTTTTTATATATATATCTTGTTGATTTGAAAGTAAAAAAAAAAAGGGAAAAAGACAAAATTCAAAAAAAAAAAAACAGAGCTAGTTCTTTCATGCCTTGTAGGAGTAGGGATAGTCAAGGGAAATTCTTACCAAAAATCCCCACCCCTTAAAGCAACAATCCTTCATTCTTTTTGGGTGACTGTGAACTTCCCTCTCTAGCTATATGGGATTTAGAAGACCCTCTAGCAAGCATCATGGAAATTTTGAAGATTCCATAGGGGAAGAAGAACCTATCTCAGCTACCTAAACCATGGTTCAAAACATAAAAAATGAGCTTTTCCCTATCAAAGAAACCAATGGAGAGGCCAAAATGAAGAATATGAGCCCTGATGCCCTTCCTCATTTCCATGGCCTAACCTCTGAGGATCCTGACACCTTCATGTTTGAATTTGTTGTTGTCTGTAGGACCTATGACTATGTCTCAGATGAACATAAGTTGAAGTTGTTTCCATCTACCCTCAAAGATGCAACCTTGGGTTGGTTTATGAGTTTACCTGGAGGAAACATCATTACCTGGGCCCAAATTACAAGGATTACTATAGGTATAAATAAATAAAAGAGGAAATATTTAGGATGACCCTAGGACTAGATAAATCCTTAGAGGACTATAAGGAAATATTCCAACTCAATTATAGGAGGGTTAATTGTACCCTTGACCATGAATCACTCAAGCTAGTTCTTCTTTGAGGGACCAGGGAGCATGTAATGGAAACCCTCAACATGTTGTCTCGAGGAGATATCTCTCAATTTCCTTATGACAACATCAAAACAATTTTCAAGAATCACTCTAGGGCTCTTAGGAAAAAGGGTATGTTTAGCCAAGGCTTGGTTAGTTCATCTCCCTCTACATCACTCCTCAAACATGAGATAGGAAGTATGTTAGAGGATTTTAAGAGTGAAATGTTGCATTCCTTTACCCTACAGATGGATACTATGAAAATTAAAAGGAAGCAAGAGGAAGACGTAGGAGATAGTTATCTTTTTCCCTAGATGCACTAAGAGACATCCTAAGAATCAATGTCCATTGAATGTCATATAAGTTTGCTATGTCTGTGAGGAAAACCATGCAACGGACAAATTTCCTTCTCTGTCAGGCTTGAAAGATGTACACCAAGGGATAGAAGGTCGGTTGGAGCAACTTTGCTTCATTAACTAAAGAGGGCCTCAAGGCCCTCAACTATATCAACATGGCATACAAGGTGCACACGATCATCATTACAATCCAAATCATAATGCACTGTTCCAGCCTTGGTACCCTTCAACTCATCCATCTTGGTCCACACCTCCTCCTTGGCATTATACTCCTTAATATACTCCTCAACCTATTCACCCTCATTTCCATCCATATCCACCCCAATATTCCCAATGGGAAACCCCTCAAAAAGGTGGAGGCCTAAAACAACCCAACCCCTTGCTTTACTGCCTCCATGTCAACATCAACCATAGTTTCTTCATCATACTCCACCTAAGAAACCTCAAATTCCTACTCAACTTAATCTGAACCCAAAAAATAAGCAGGAACAAGAGGTTTATAATGGGGATACATCCTATCCTCCTTATGTTGTGGAAAACTAAGAGCTCAAACTTCAGTCTAGGAAGGTTCTCCCAGATAATCACCCACCTTCTCCACCCAGAGAGTTTGAAGAGGAGAAGGAAGAGACTGCCCCTCAATCTAATGCACCTCCTTACCCTGAGACGTTGGTCCACCTTAAACAACACACCCTAGAATAGGTTGAACTTATGGGAGAATTGAAGAACTTGTGTGTCAAAATACCCCTTTTCCAGGCCATCAAAGATGTTCCCATTTACAACAAGCTTATCAAGGAAAATTGTTTCAAAATACCTGGGAGAAGAAGATGAGATACCCCACTATAAATGTTGTTGGATAGTTGTATGACCTAATTCTTGGGAGGGTAATCTTCCCAAACTACCTAGATCCTGGTAGCCCAGTAGTGTATGTGCACATTGATGGCATTATAGTCCCTAATATCTTGGTTGACCTTGGGGTTGTAATCAATGTGATGACCAAGGAAACCATGCTTAATCTCAACCTCCAAGGGGCCTTGAGGAAGAACACTACAATACTACAACTGAAAGATAGATCCACAATAGCTCCTAAGGGAGTTATTGAGGATATAATGGTCTCCATTCACTCCTGGGATTACCCCATTGATTTCCTTGTCCTCCGGCCCAAAACCAAGTTTAATGGTTATCCTCTCATCCTAGGAAGGCCTTGGTTGGCCACTGTTGATGCCTATATTAGTTGTAGGGTTGGGAACGTGACCATCAAGAATGGGCATTTATCAAAAGAACTTGTGTTGTATCCTCCTGCTCAACCTTCTATTGAGCATGATTTTCCCTTGTGGTTAGAGGATGAGGAAGAGGAAGAATTTTATCAGACATCTCTCGTAGGTTTTAACCCTATACATAATTAACTGCAAACAAATTCTTGAGAAATAGAATAAACAATGGTGAGAACATAAACATAAAACACATATACACAAATACTTTTCCCTAGATCCCAAAACCGGGACTATCAGATTTATTTTTCATTATATTCATTTCAATGTTACAATACATATATATACATGTCGAAGAATTCATAAACCCCATTCCATTAACCATGGATTAGATCATAACCATAGTTCCATTGATCGTATCTATAAAATACCATGGACAGAAAACACTCATGCCCAAAATCATGTGCAAAACCCACGCACAAAAACAAATGTAGGTCTGCCCACCTAATATAGGGTCCAAAAAAAATTTCTTGTGGCGCTGCCCTAGACCCCATGAGGGGTGATACCTCCCCCCTCCAAACCCCCCGACAGAGGGGGCTGTAACCCCCAAGTGACCCCCCTGCTGCACATGCGACTAGTCGTGGAAATAGTATAACACACACCCAACATCCTACATTATTTTCCAGGTCGGGAACATGACCATCAAGAATGGGAATTTATCAAAACAACTTATGTTGTATCCTCCTACTCAACCTTCTATTGAGCATGATTTCCCCTTATTGTTAGAGGATGAGGAAGAGGAAGAATTTTATCAGACATCCCTCTACCTAGTCTACACTCTAGATATTTTTATAAGGGGGAAAAACTTAATGAAGATGATCTTATCGACCAAATCTTACAAAATAAACTCCCCATTTCCATGCCAGTTGAAGAATTGATGAAAGAATCTGAGATTAATCCTTGGACTGATCTATGCTTTGTTGACTCAAGTCTTGAAAATTCCAAGGTTATGGAGATTCACCCATCTAGAAATCTTAATATCAACCCCTCTCTCTTAGCTAATAAGGAAGAAAAATTATTCAATGTGTTGAGGCAACATGTGGATGCTTTAGCTTGGGATTATAAGGAGATGAAGGGTGTGCATCCCTTAGCCTGTAGTCATTATATCTACATGAAAGAGGGATGCAAGCATGTGTTTTAACACCAACTAAGGATGAACCCAACTCTTAAGGACATTGTGAAAGAGGAATTACAAAAGCTACTTGATGCAGGGTTCATATACCCCATTTCAAATAGTAAGTGTGTCCCCTCTCGTTATAGTCCCAAAAGAAAATGGGAAGTGGAGGATCCGTGTTGAATACAAATAGCTTAACAAGGCTACAAATAAGGACCACTTCCCTTTTCCATTCATTGACCAAGTCCTAGATGGCCTTGTAGGGAATAAATTATTCTCCTTCATAGATGGGTTTAGTGGGTACAAACAAATAGAGATCAACCCAAAAGACCAAGATAAGACCACATTCACATGTCCTTGGGGTACCTTTTCCTATAGGATCCTTCCATTCGGTTTGTGTAATGGAACTGCTACTTTTCAGAGGGACTTTTTGAATATATTTATTGACCTTTTTCATGACACTGTTGAGATATACATGGATGACTTCACTCCTTATGGATGTGACTTCCAGGAAGGTCTTTCTAATCTATGAAAAGTCTTAAATAAATACATTGAAATGAATCTTTCATTGAGCCCTGAGAAATGTGATTTTTTTATGAATGCAGAGATTGTCCTTGGATATTTCATATCCAAGGAAGGGATACAGTTGACCCAAATAAAATTTCCATCATTAAAAGGGTCCCTATCCCTAAAAACAAAGATATGTCTGGAGCTTCCTTGGATTAGTTGGGTATTATGAAAGGTTCATTAAATACTTTAGTAAAATAGGTTCACCTTTGTTTGGAATATTGACTAAATATTCATACTTTTGTTTCACATACAAATTCCAGGAGGCCTTTGAGGTGTCAAAATAAAATTTGACCATTGCACCCCTCCTCAAGGGTCCCAACTGAGCATTGCCTTTTCATATACACACAGATGCATCAAATAAAGCTGTAGGGGTTTAATTAGGACAAGTGGAAGACAAAATGAATTATATTATCTATTTCATCAGTAATAACCTTTCTAAAGTTGAGTTAAATTATACATTCACTAAAAATGAACTCTTGGATGTAGTATATTCTTTGGACAATTTTAGACATTACATCACTAGTTATCAAACTTTTGTTCACACTGATCATGAAACCATTAAGTATTTAATGATAAACTTGATGTTAATTATAGGATAATTAGATGGTTGTTATTATTACAACAATTTCATTTGACTATTATTGAGAAACCAAGGAAAGAGAATGTGGTTGTATATTTCTTGTCAAGAATAGCCTTGCTTGCAGAAAAGGAAGAAATGGCATATGATCGACTCACTGATGAACACCTATTTTCCATCTCGATGCTTTCTCCTTGGTTTGATGATATAGCCAACTACTTGGTTGCTGGGAGGTTCCATCCTAATCTATCCTCTAAGGAGAGAAGCAATATTGTTAGTAAAATTTCCCCATTCACTAGGATTGGGGGATATATTTTCAAGTTGGGGCCAAATCAAATCTTGAGGAGATGTGTGATGGAAGAGGAGGTCTTTGAAATACTTTGAGCATGCCATGATGGACCTTGTAGAGGCCACTTTGATATTAAGAGGAAAACCTTTAAATTTATACAAGCAGGTTACTACTGGACCACTTTACATCAAGATGCAAGGAGGTACACCACCAAGTGTGATCAATGCTAAAGGATGGGTAAGTGATCTAGGGTAAATTATTGATACCCTTAACCAAGACCTTTTACTTCGGCTGATAAATTATAATTTCATTTGATTAAAGCATTAATGAACATGAATGAATAGCTGCATGCTGTAAAGTAGAGGAACATAACATGTCAAGATCAACAATCATAAGAACATGTCGTTGGATAACGGAGTTCGTCCAAGAGGGACTACATCTCCGGGCCTCGGTGTCAAGATGGTGTAGGCCGCTGCATTAAGTGCGGTAAGGAGTGAATATATACATGGATATTGTTTTGTTTGTCGTACAAGGAAAATGTCCTCACGCAGGAGTTGATGGACCTCTCTACGAGATTTTCCACTACTAGAACTCTCATTCACAAGGGCTCCTATCAGTATGACAATATCTCACACATAATGACCATGAGTATCCCGCCAACATGGCATCAAAGGGATCTCAAACATAATACAAATCCATGACAGAAAGTACATCAAGAACAAAACAAGATCCCAAGACTCATACATCAATAGGGATCTGTACAACACAATGCATCTCAGGAACAAAGAAGTACATGAAATCAACACAGCATATACCTCACGTTGAAGATGACTGAATAATGGGATGCTCTGCTGCTGGATCTGAAATCACCATCACAATCGTGGCATAAAAAGGTGTGAAATTGACTGCTCACTTGCTGAATGATGACACTTGCAACTCCACTTTGAAAAGTGGTTGAAAAATATAAAGCTGAGATGGAAAATATGAATATGCCATTAGATTCGTGGTGCCAAATACTGCAAAATCGGCTATCCATTTTCTGAATTCTTATGAAGTGAAAATCTGAGACAAAAATGAATCTTTTAGATTACCCCCTAGATTCCTCCAAGATGCTACTCCATGGATGGGCTGGAAATCTGCAACTCAAAAGGAGAATCTGACCTCGCCATTGCGTTCCCTGCAAAAAACCGTGAAAAATGACTGTAAACTTGACTATATTTTGAAATGGAGAAAAATTACCTCCCCAAGAAATTTCAAGGCTCATGGTTTCGTTCCCTGTTTCTAGGCCTGCTCAAGGTTTTGCCTATCCTACAATAAAAAATAATATTCCTTGAACTGCGTGCGTGCTCTGCTCCTCCATGGCCTAGGCGCACTTGCGAAATGAAAGTTTAAATACATTTCGTGGGTGGACATTCCCATGTGAGAGGTTGGCGCGGTTGGTTACAATGCTGAGTTTGTGGAGGGAGGTCAGGTGGTCAAACCTCGCCCCCCTCCATAATTAAACATGGTTTTAAAACAGTTTCCGTATTTAAAAAAAAGGGGGTGCGTTTTTTTTTTAATCCCAAAAAATATTTATTTTAAATGGTGGTTTGTTATATTATATATAACATAACATATATATAAATTGTGGGGGCTCCGTGGGGTATGGTGGGGGTCATGGCCTGCCAACCCATATAAAATATACTTATATATATATATATATATATATATATCGCTATTATATGATAACGTATGGGTACAACCCCACGATTTTGCTCGGAATCTGGCCGGAGCTGGCTAGAATCCAGTGGCTGGGTTTCGGCAAAATTGCACCTCCTTTAAGCTTGCCAAGTCACCAAGTCAACCCAAAACTTTGACCAACTCTAACTTTCGCATACGAGCTCAGTTTGACGAACCGTTCACACTGCTGCGATCAGGACGACGTGATATATGCTCTAATCTTGGTTCAAAATAATTCCGAACACTTTTATTTTTGAGCTTTCATCAACCCTCTTTGTCCTGTGTGTCTCTCTAGAGCCACCTGGATCAGTAAGCCCACACCTAAGGATGATATTTCGTTACAAACTCAAGTGACTCTAGAGCCATTTGATAAGTGGACATGGATTTCAGCCCATTGATCCCCCATCAGGATAGAAGAAGTATATCATATGTCCACGCATTAATTGATTAAATGGGTTGAAACAAAGGAATTTAAGGCAAAAAATGAGCATAATGTGGTTGAGTTTATGCGAGGGAACATCTTATACAAGTTTGGTTTTCCAAGAGAGTTTGTCACTGATCAAGGAACACAATTCACATCAAATTTGATTGAATATCTCATGAAGTAGCACCACATCAAGAACATGAAACTCACTGTTGATCAACCTCAAGAAATTGGGAAAGTGGAGGTCACAAACAAAGCATTGGAGAACAGCCTGACCAAGGTTGTTAGCATTAGCAAAAAATATTGTGCAAATAGATTTTTAGAATCCACTTGGGCCTAAAACACCACTTGGAAGACCACCATAAGATTCACTCCATTCGAACTAGTCTATGACAAGAAGGCCCTGTTGTCCAATGAATTTGAATACAATACCTTAAGAATGGCATCTCAGTTATACTTGGACCTCACTACAACACAAAAATAGAGGCTGCTCCAACTCAATGGTTTAGATGAATTTAGGTTGCAAGCTCTCCTACACATTGAGGTAATCCAGCTACAAAGGAATATTTGGCATGAAAAACACATTAGGGAGAGGAATTTTTAAGAAGGTGATTTGGCCTTGTTGTATGGTTCTAGATTCAAGGATTTTAAGGGAAAATTAATGACAAGATGGTTGGGTCCTTATCTGGTGGAAATATGTTATGGGAATGGGTGTGTCCAAATCAAAACAATTGATTAGGAAGGTATTCCCTTACTTGTCAATAGTTAAGGGTTGAATTTGTGTAAAAGGCCTTTATCCAAGGAATATTTTATTAGTTTGCTCAAAAAATAATTGAATGTGATTGGGAGGCTCACAGTCCTCAGTCCACAAAGCTTCTAAAAAGAAAATGAAAGAAATAAAAAATAAAGGGTCTAGAAAAAAACCTCCATGAGGCATCTAAGGCAGAATCTAGGGTGGAAAACCTCTGTGAGGCAGCCCAAGAGAAGAAAAAAAAGAGAAAATGAAAAATAAAAAATAAGATGAAAATATGCCCAGGTGAAAACCTCTTCTGAGGTCCCTAGGGCAGGAATGTAGGTTTAAAACCTCTCCAGAGTTAGCCTTCATGTCTAAAAAAGAGAGAGAGAAAAAAAAAAAACTCAAGGTGGGAGTCCTTACATCAATTTTGCTAACATTTCTTTTTTTGCAGGACTCCAGACAGTCAGAAGGACAGTGGTTACATAATAGGTTCCAAAACCCATTTCACCATTTTTCCCCACCATCCACTACATTAAAATCCCCATTCATCCACCTCCCTACCTCTCTCCATCATCTAGCAAGCAACTGAACCATATTTGTCCTCCTTGCATTGCTACAAGAGCAACTTGAAATGCTACAGGAGCAACCTAATATGCTATAAGAGTGACTTGAAATATTATAGGAGGGAGATACACTTTGAAAAAGGAGCCAAAAGGTCATGTTTTTCTTGATAAATGTTGGGATAGGTCCACAAAAATTACTTCATCACTCATCCACTCCATTCAACCAAATTCATCCTCAATTTTCCACTTTTTCCATACATAAAAAAAACATAGAAAAAAGACTCTACCTTCACCTTTTTCACCACCTTATGAATATTTTTTTCCTGCCTCTATCCCCACTATGATTTTTCCACATCCCTAAAGGAAATATTAGGTTTTGAGGAGGAACTATAGGAAGGAGAACAATCTTGTAGCAACATGTGTAGATTTAATAAGATCTTGAGCCGAATTTTTTTTTTTTTTTTACATCTCCAGAGTAGAAGATCCAGCCACCCTGAGGCATCATGAGGCCATTCCTGAATCTCATAAAGGTCACACCATCCATGAAGAACATATGTTAGGTCATATATCCACTCCAACAATAACATATCGAACATTGGAAAGAGGCTTGCATGGAATAAATATTTCATTAGTCGACTACATCATCATGTCGTGAAGACCTTTGCATAAGTAAACAAGGAAATTTAGCACCTATAGAGGTCAGTTAATAAATAATCATTAGCAGAAACTTGCATGCACCTCCATAAATTCGAAATGACAGGTAGGCTTAGGTATGACACCCCTCACCTCTTCCCTCTACACATACTGGTAAAAAAATTGTTTAATGATCGAGAATGGAATTTGTATGGGCTGGAGGTGGCCAGTAAATTTGTCCACCTTTGATTTGTGAACTACAGTTCACTCAACCACTCATTCAACATGGAAAAGTCAAATTAAGTGGGGCAATAATTACGAGGAGTAGGGTGATGATTACAAGTGGGGTAAAAGGGTAAAAAAGAAAATTCATGCAAGAGCCATGTCACCAAAGTACTCTAAGCCATTACCACAAAATGGAATAAAAGTGCAAGGCTCAATTCCACTTTCACAATTTCTCATTTCTAGAAAACAGTTGGAGATACCTATTAAGGTACTTAAGGATGAGCTAGAGGCTATCAGAGTCGACCTAGGGTGCCACTGAATTGCTACAGGTTGAGTTTGTAGGTGCTACAGGAGGCGCTATAGGAGGATATAAATTTTCTACAAAAGCACAAAAGATAATCTACAAGGATGAATCAAGGGGAGAACGGGATACAATACTTCCATAATTTTTCCTAAAATGCTCATGCACATGAGAGATTCATCTTGAAAATGGTAAGTGGCCTCCTCCCTCTCTAATTTCCATACATCTGCATGAATACTTTTTCTTAAATTGGGTATCTTGTAGCAACCATTGTGTAGTAATTTCCTTTGAAATTTTATCATATAAGAAGGAAATATAGGGATAGAGAATTTTTTTTTTCATAGTAAAAATTATCATCCTTCTCCTCCTCCTTCAAAAAGAAAACTAACCACTATCTATGCACCTGAGACTGCTTTGAGGAAAATATTGAAAATACACCTAAGATAACCTAGAGAAGGAGCAGTAGAAGCGATGGGAGGAGGTTTCAATAGAAGAGAACCCATAGACACAAAAATAATCCATCAACATACCCATATTATGGGAATTTTTCTAAGACATCAATGGATGGGATTCTTTGAGCAATCAAAGTGATATAATGATGAGATAACTCAATAATTTTCCCTAGCCCTCAATTCTCAGGGAGAAAATAGTGCCACTACTGTTGTTAGAGGACTTGAGATCCCTTTGAATGCAAAACTCATAAATACAGTAAGCACCCTACCCTTGTGAGTTCGATGGATCAAGGAGGATAAGGGAGTAGGTGTTACAACCAAGAAAAACTTCTTCCTTCATAAAGAGAAACCTATAGAAGATTAAAATGGAGTGAGAAGAGAGAGCCTCCATTAACCTTGGGATGAAGTGGCCTATCACATCCTTAAACACATATCCTATGAGGGGAGGTTTGTGTATGCCTATCACTTTAGGCTACTCTATGAGCTAAGTTTCTAGATAGAGTTACCAATTTAAAACAAACTCAATGTCCCACATTTCCTCTTAAAATTCACCATTGAAATGAGATAGAAAGTGAGGGAAGGGAAGCACAAGCACATTTCCCAACATGGCCCGATCAAGCTAATTGTCATGGATTCCTTAAGCCACCTAAGGAACCCTATGTTGTGGATTGATCAACATGGTATGGTGGAAGAAATCCTTAGTTTCCACAACACACTAACATAGGGACTGATCATATTTTAAAACGATCAACATGTTCTGGTGGAAAGATCATATTTTTAAACCGATCAACATGGTCTAGGGGAATAAAATCCTTAGTTTCCACAACACACTAACTTCTAGATGTATCAGTGAGGGTTATTGGATTGGGTACAAACATGGAATGATGATGCATGTCATTCGAGGGACAGTTAGGTATAGTGAGGGCCTCCAAAACATATTCATTTGATGTGAAGATGGCTAAGGGGGAAGTATTTAAAAAAAGGTACTAGGTGTTGAATTTTGTGTTATGGTTAGGCTTCATAATTAATATTTTATCCCTTGAAATATATGTAATAATTAATTTAAGACATGTTCTTGATATTTGTTTCAAAAAAGAAAATTTTGAATTTTTTAATCCAAAGTGATCAAGTCATCCCTCCCTCAAGTCAAGTTGGTCCCAGTTTAAGTGGAAGCCATGCGACCATCCTGAATACTATATATACTCCAGTCGTCCTCCTCCATAAGGTAGAATTCAAATCACAACAATCATTTATTTTTTGTTCACGTGCAAAGGAGAGAGATAACATGAAGTGTGCATGTGTAACAAGAATTTCACATAAGTAATAGGAAGTGTGCATGAGTAATAGGAAGTTCGCGTGAGTAACAGGAAGTGCACATGAGTAATAGGAAGTTTTCCTAAGTAACAAGAGTGTGCATGAGTAATGTAAGGTCCCACCTTACCCACCATTAGTAAGATAGAGAAGTAGATGTCACATAATCACTAATACTCATTTGCACAAAATCCTAAAGAATTAGTCACTGTAGAATTGTTTCCAACAACAAGCCCTTTTTTTTATTTGGTTTTAGATAATACAAGAAACAACTGTCTTATTCACACTTCAGCAAATTAATAAATTCATTTTCACATTCATACCAAAAACTTGCAGACATAGGAAGCTACACCCATTAAATAGTTTATTTATAATTTATAGTAACATAAAAAAAACCAACAGTAACTAAGAATTTTACACTAACAATTTATATGCACAAAATTTACAGCCATTCAAGACTTTTGACAAACACTTTGCAGACATGCACCCTACACTCATTGAGCCCTTATGAAAAACACTTTGCAAGCATGCAATTAAAATTCATTGAGACATTTTGTCAAACACTTGGCAATAATGAATTTAAGATTATTCTTCAACATATTTATCTCATAAAATTCAGAAATTGAAACTTTAAATGTTGTCATCTTAAAGCAGGGACTAAATAATCTTAATTTTTCATCAAAGACTCAACAACAGGCACATAAAACTCACAGCAGCAATCTGCAAAATCATCCATATTTCCGATCTAGGTTTTGAAAAGTATTTTTTTGGAATGAAAGCAGGGGTTACATGTCCCTTTGGCACGGATACCCCCTGATGTTGGGCTGAATCAAATAAAAAACGCCCAGGAATGCGATTCTTGAAAACAACAAAATATTATAGCCTTAATGTTTCATTTATGACTTTTGTCAAACATATGGAAGGAAAACTTACAACTACAGCTCTACATGAGGAAAAACAACGCATAGTTATGCTACTAAGATATGCTCATTGAATTCACACCTTTCTAAATCCACCATATGAATTCTTGAAACATTTTACCACCCACAAGCTAATTCATTTGACATGATTTGACAAGATTTTTGAACCAATTGCTACAATTTGACAAACACATGGCAGCCCTGAATGCTACAGCCATTAAGGCTTTCTATCAAAATTCTGATAGTACTATTACAACAACTTAAATAACGAAACATTGAATTACTAATAAGAATATGAAACATAAGCCATAACTAAAATTTACCTCCCACTTACCTCAATCATTTGATCTTCCAAACCATATTTTAGTTGCCATTATTTTTGCATTTTATTTTAAGGGTTGATTCTCTAATTCCTCCAGGTATGTTTTGGGCACATGTCCATTTTCTTACTTCTGATGTAAGCTGCAAGTTAGCACTTATTTATGCATAAATAACATTACTCATTCACGGAATTTTTCAAACACTTTGCAAACTATCCTAAAACCATTTCTAAAACATGCATCTAATTACTTGAATCAAAACCATAAATTGTGAAATACTTACCCAAGTCCTTTGGAATTTATTTATTGAAATTGCCTTCAACAATATTTGGCTTTCCTTTCTCAAATGCTACAATACCAAGATTAGAACCATAAACTATACCAATAATAACTCCAATATTGAGATCTAAACATGCAAACATATAGATTGATCTAGTCTTCATTTTTAACTAATCAATAATATTTTAGATAACATAAGCCTAAACAAAAATTAGATGCTTACAACAATTCAAATGTCTACTTTTTATTTTATGCTAAAGCTATACTATAATTTTAGGACAATGGAAATTATACCTGAAGAGATATTCAGCTCCAATCGTTGAGAATATGATCCACCTTTGATCCCTTAACCAACTCATTTGAACCATCCGGTTTTCCACCCAACCATATCCAGGGAGAACTCCTCCCCCTGGAACCCCCGAGCTGTAAAAGCTCAAAAACAGTACCAAAATACAACAATAGAGAGAGAGATGCAAGGAAAACTAAGGAAGATAGTTTTCACTTCCTCTAAATACCACTCATGTTCAACCTCAATAGATACTTAGTAGATTAGTAAGAAATTCATATTTGTTTTGGAAGTAATTGGATACTCTCCATATCTCTCCCTCCCACAATATTCCTCAAGTCTTTTCCACTCTTGGCATTACCCCCTCTCCCCTCAAATGAGAATACATGAGACTCATATATAGGAGGAGCAAAAAATTCTTGTCATAAAGGAGGATTAATATGCATGCATTGTATTCCATTTAGAGGAGTGTAACTTATGCCATTAAGGAGAGGTATGCATGCCTTATTTAAGGAGATTGTAACATATGCATTAAAGTGAGTGTAAGAGGAATCTTTTATGACATGTATTTAATGAGTGTAAGAGGAATATGCCATTCTTTGATGAGTGCATAAAAGAGAGTGTAATGTATAATTAAAATAGATAGGGAGAGAGATTTACATAGAGCCATGAGAATCATCAAGGAGAGAGATGTGAAGTGATTGAGGAGATATAATTCCCTTTTAATAATAATATCATAGTCTCATAAAAGATAATAATAATATTAATAATATTAATAATATTTAGGATTAAGTTGAGATTGAACTATTACGATTGATTAATCATAAGTTAAGTGATTTTCCTTCAAGTATACTTGTTTACCCATTGATTGGAGGTGATTTACTATTTTTGGAAAGTCATACCTGAAATAGTAGACATGACTTTCTATTTTTAGAAAGTCACTCCAAAATTGTTAGGAATGAGATTTTATTAAGGAAATTCATATGTGAGCTGCCCATGAGTGGTATTTTTCTTTCGGATAATAGGGATTCCGAACCCCTATTGTATGCATCTTTGTGCCTTAGTAGATTTAGGACTCCGCGCCCTGATCTACTTTAAAGATCCAAGATTCCACACCTTGATCTTTTTAAATATTCAGGACTCCGTGCCCTAAACATTTCATTATAGATTTAAGACTCCGCGTCTTTATATTTCATGGATTTAGGACTCCGCGTCCTAATCCTTTTATCATATATCCAAGACTCCATGTCTTTATATTTCATGGATTTAGGACTCCGCGCCCTAATTTCCATGGCTTCTCATCTATTCTGCTTTGAAACTCCGCGTTTCTCCTTAAGGTACTGATTGTGAGCTTTTACCCATCTGATGGTTCGTTGGTAAGGTCTTCTTCCAAGACCTGCACACATCACAATCTCAATGATCAAATCAATCAAATGAATTTCATAATTAACTTATTCAAATTTTACCAAATATTGTGCATGACTTCCACAGTCATTTTGGTTTTGGATAAATGACTTCCACAGTCATTTATAACTTGAGCATCCCTGTTGGCAATGACCAAGTCCCCTACCACATCATGCTTAGTACGATATTATGCACATATAATCATACAAATCATGTATCATCCATAAATCATAATTAACCATATGTTCCACATAACCATGATCGTCCATGGATCTGTGTCTCAATTCTAAATCACCATTCACGTCATACACCTATGTCCAAAATAGGATACCAAAAGAGAAAACATCGTTAATATTCTCTTAACCAAAATCAATCCTTGTGCACGCAACCATAGATATTATCATAAGCACACAACAACCAAGTGACCCAAACCAGGTCATAGCATATAAGCATGTACAAAAGTCTTTCATACATAATATTATATCAAAATCACCATCTCTAAGTGTCATCAAAGCTATATCACTAATAAGGGACACTACATACTCCCCCTCTTGGGCTAAACTTGGCCCGAAGTTTTTCCTATGGTCATAAGATACTTAGTTCTTTTAGATTCTCCTATCAATAAGTTGTTAACCTTATGTATATATATTTGATATTTTTTTTTCTTCATGCCAATCCATAGTTTAATGTTTTCTAAATTGGAAGCAACTCCATGAAAACTAAACATACCATTCTTAATCAAGTAGAAAATATATCCATGCCATATTAGACATGTGTTGATATAAAATACCAAATATTTCTATATCAAAACCAGCCATACAATTTATAGTACCATATAAAAATACTATTGTATGTAATTGATATGATATCTACTTAATTTATCTATAATAATTTGATATTCTACATGTTCTTCTTTCTCATAGTCTATATGAATCCTACATGTGTCATCTTCTTAGTTCTGTAGGATGTTGAGCTTGCAAAGCTATAAATAGAACACACATTGATTGTTTACACAACAATGATGGTCCATCCCATATCACAATCAAATTGGCATAAAATAAGCATAAAATAATCCACATACAATTGTGAGTGAAATTATGCAACAAAACATGATGTTATATATAAAACCCACTCTTACACAACAAAACATGACGTTATATATAAAACACACTCTTACATCCCACTTGATTTATGTCTTCTCAATCCAATTTTCCTCTTTTCATTCCATAAGACATCCTTGCAATCAAAATATTTAGGATTTATCTTTAGTTTTTACTAAATGTTTACTCTTTAGGAAAAAATACAATTTGAGGTTCAAGGCACCATATTTTTTTTTTTAAACTAACAACCTAAGGTTAAATAGATTCCTCATTGACCCACTTATGTATTATAGATCATTCCTTTAGTTTGCATAATCTTCATTATTATTCACTTCTCTAACCTGAGAATCAATTATGAATGACTCTGTTAGAAGATCTTCATTCTGAAAGTAGATTAATGATATATTTTTGAAAGCGGCTTGTAATCAAGAACAACTCTTACAATTATGAAAATACAGTATTTATATTATTGAATCTACCTTGATAACTATAAGTCAATTTGTTTTCCAACTATGAAATCAATCATGATTTCTATTCAATAATTAATCAATTTGTTTGGTTTTATGTCTTATTCCTTACTATTAATATGTGCACAACAACAAGCTATAAAAACAACACATTTCTCAAAATGTGATGAATCTTGTTGAATCTAAATAATATTTATACTATCACAAGGGAATTTCTAGCCTAAAGTTAAACCCTTGAGAATTACCACCCTCTCAAAGTATTACAACATTTTGTAGGACTAATAAATACTCATACAACTATACATCTCAACACAAAATTTCTAAATCCAACAATCTCTTCCATTCCAAATACAACACAATCATCTTAGGCTTCTAAATCATGCAAGAATTCCAATTCATCAAAATTTGATCTTACTCTCTTTCAATTTATCCCTCAAAAAATATCACAATCACATGCCTTTTTCTTTAAGTTCAAATAAAACAAGTTCTCACCACATAAAATGTTTACCTTCTAAACATGTTATTCTCTTAACAATTTATAAACAATATGAATTTCGACTCAATCGCCTAACTAACAATAGTTTAGAGCAATACATGAGTTCAATACTCATAATATCTCTAATTAATTTGGTTAAATAGAATTCAACCAATATTCAACTGATAAAATCACTAAAGAGGCTATTATGGATTTCTTAGACCTAGTTTGTCTTAAGCCAATAGAAAACTTATTTCATCAACTTATCACAATAATATTTTTCTACATTTCAAGAATTTGAAAATCATTTTAATTCTACCTAAATTCAACACATACAAAAGGATTACAATACTAGAGGATAAATATGTAGTTCACACTTGACTCCATATATCAAAATCAACTATTCCAAACGTTCTAAACCACCTAATGGTGTTGAGTATACCAATCTTAATATTTTCATTTCTAATAAAAATAAAATAATGTATTTAAATCTCAAGCAAGTTCATGTTGCAAATATCTATCCATTTAACTTTAATTACACATAATCACTCCTTAATCATGTCTATGAGATTCCATCAAAAGAATTTCTTAGCTCATAGATATATTTTAGTATGGATTCCACACCCATATACTACCTCAATACTTATCTCATAGATATATACTAGTATGGATTCCACACCCATACATTTTCTCATAGATATATGCTAGTATGGATTCCACACCCATAAATTAGCTCATAGATATATGTTAGTATCAATTCCACACGCATAAATTCGCTCAAAGATATATGCTAGTATGGATTCCACACCCATACATTAGCTTAAGGAAAACATAACATTCAAGTGTTCCTTAAAATGGCTTCCACAACCCATCATGCACCAATCATTTAAGCCTCTTGTTTATTATGAAGGTCATACCTCAACCTAGTATTTGAGTAATTTAAAGTTATTTGATGCCTAATGTCAACTCAAAATACACAAAATCATGTCAAAGAAATCAGAGAAATTTCATTCTTACTCATTAAGAATGTATTCCCATATCATATTTTTGTTGGGAAAAATACTGAGAGGGAGGGGTGAATCAGTATTTAGGGCATACTCAAACTTTTTACTTTTTCTTACTTCTAAAACCCATACGCTACTTTCCTGATACATACTCGCGTATATATGCGGATACCCTTTATGAAACTCGCGTATACACAGAGATCTAATTATGCCATTAATTCTTCACTTATATCATTCCATCATTTATTCATCCGATGTTCAATAAACTGTAAACATGTGCAGTAAGAACAGAATAAACCATCACACATAAGCATCATACATGAACACTAGGATTTTAGGTGGAAACCCAAGTCGGGAGAAAACCACCGCTGCAGTTGCTCAGCCTTCAATATTTTATTATAGAGAAAACATCTTACAACATATGTACTGGTGCAGACTTATACCAGTACGCAGGCACCCACCTGCACTCGTTTACCAGCCTCTCCTTGAAGGGAGCTACAACCTCCTGACTGAAGGCTTCGACCCTCAGCACCACCAAGGACCACGTTTCATCAATTTCCAGACTAGATCCAACCCACACAATTAAGCTCAAGGAACATTCATCAAACCAACAACTTGATCTATAGCAGCATGATCAATATTCGAACACCCCAGATCATCATTGACAGATAGCAGTAGAACAGATCAGACATCTTATTCCACATACTTCAGCAAACCCTAGATTTCATAAGCGCTTTTACTTCTCTGAACCTGCGTATACAGCTGCATATACTTCAACAACTATTTCAAGACAAACTTCACATTTCATACACGCTTTTGCTGAATCCAAACCGCGTATATATCTTCAAACATTGTAGGTCAGCGCAATTCTTCAGAACATATATATATAGCTCAGATTTTACCCTTCACTTCAGAAACATGTTCGCCTCATCTCATTCCATAAACAGATCTAGAAGATACAAATACATTTCATATCTAGAGATCCCTCTTCATCATTTTCTTCATAGTTGCATCATTGATTCAGATCTATCATCAGCTTGTTACCCTTTCCATACGAGATATATTTCGGTAAGTATTCATTTCAAACCCAGAACTTATGCCCTCTTACTGTGATTTCCTTCTCCTTATAGATCTCGCCTTTCTCAATACCATAAGTCTAAAACCACTCAACCGCTAATGGTATTTATTTTATTTTATCCCCGGGTGTCTTCGATTTCTTTTTAATTTATTTTATTCAAACGAGGAGATTCAAATTATCTATGTGTGCCCAGCCTTTAACCCAAAGTTTAACCCTTCAGATTTTATAAACAATATCCAACGCTTTTCCATACACAAGTGTCTTGTTGATGTGGTGAGTTCCGCAAGCGGAACAACCATACATCTCAATCGTTTTGTATTAATAATCGTGCCAATCCAATTTGAAACCCTAACCTCCGTTATTCCATGCACAAATCATCCCATTCGGGATCTTCAATAATATTCAATCTTTTATCTCCACCATATAATATTATAACTATAACCCCAATGGTTATTTTAAAAATTTACACTGTCCCCGTAACATTTCTTTTATTCAAATTTCATTCTTTGACCCCGGGCCCACATCGCAAATGGCCATTTTGTGATGGCGCGATCAAACATATGGTGGAACACTTGAATATGCTATATTGCGATCTTGCGATGGCACGATGATCGCATATTGCAAACAACAGAACTTGCGATGGCGGAAATAACAAATATGTGATATTGCAATAATGCGATATTGCGATGATCGCATATCGCAAATACTTCATATCAACAAGACACTTGAAGCTTCAAAACTGCGCTTTGCGATTTGCGCTCAAGTGATAGGGACCACTTGTCCTGCCACATTCAAATATTTAAAGTCTTTCCGCATACTTTCATAAATTTTCTTCATACTTTGTTGTTGAGGGCTTAAATTCCCGAAATGTCCATCTGAATAACTCTACTCCTCCGTAAATTAGATTTTACGGGAATAACTGTGTTCCACTGTAAAGACGGCTCTGCCCCACACCATAATCAACTCTCCTTTGCAATTTGTGGCTGTGGCCCATGACAATTAATTCATCCTTACATTTCTCCCATCGTGTTGATGTTCACAAAATTCTCTTTGCGCCTTTTTATCTTCCTATGTTAACCTTTGCCAACAATCTCCTCCTTATGCATCAATGCTTTGCACCATTGTGGATTGACTTCATTAATAAGTAGGATTCTATAAAGGCACAACTTCATCAAATATATTTCCATCAACTTTATCAAGTAGGTTGTCATTTTTCATCGAAGTAGGTTGCCATCGGGACAACACATTGCATCGTAACTTCAACAATCTCCCCCTTTGGACTTGATGGCAACCACGATGGTGTTTGATCATGATCAAAATAGATAGATACATTAAGCATAATGATATTCTCCCCCTATTCAAACACCATGTCACTCTCCCCCTTTGACATCAAGGGCAAAGAGCGGATCAAAAACCAACACAAGGTTTTTCTCTTCATGTAGAAAGAAGAGCGTTGTAGATCTGATGTGCACTGAAGTTACCATGCTCCCCCTGAGTTCATGCTGAATGTTCAAACATATTTTCCAATGAAGTACATGACTCTATGACCTTCCTATCACCAAGGACTCATACTTACATCAATTATCCAACCAAGTGGATTTACATATGAGACCTCAGTACCCAACCAAGTGGGTTTACACATTTTTAACTCAACTACCCAGCCATGGGTTTACAAATTGAACAAGTCCTTACATGACTGAATATTACAATTTTACATCATGGGTCTCATCATGACCTTTTCATCAAATTACAAATATGATTTTTCATGACTAATACCAGAAAGACCTCAAAAGAGAGATCATATATCAGAACCATCATAATGCCAACAATGCATTATACTCAGCTAGGCTAGTGCTCCCCCTGAACATGTGCATCCAAACATATTTTTATATGACCAAGGCTCCTCCTTAGCTTGTGCAACCTGAACACTTTCAACAGCAAGTCATCAGCAACATTATCTGCATGATCTGTCCTTATCTCTGAATCATTAGACTTCCATCTCATCCAACAGATACTCTTCATCAAAAAAGAAATCCGGGCTCATCCATAATATTCATCATAAGAAACCATGTATTATGTCTTCATCATTTAGAACTGAGAAATAAGCTGATACAGTGCAAATAATGCAATCATTAGTAGTCAGACTGATGCTCCCCCTGAACCTCTGCTCCTGATCTTCAGCTGTCATATCAATTCTCTTATCCTTCGATATATCATGGCAGCCATCTCTCTATCTCTCTTTATGAAACTCGCGTGTATCTGTGATTTTAGTTCATTGAAACCGCGTATGGAAAGTGAAATGTGGAAAATTTCACATTCCTTCATCTCCCCCTGAATTCTATTTTATTTTTTATTTTTTATTTTTTATTTTTATTTTTATTTTATTTTATTTTATTTTATTTTATTTTATTTTATTTATTTATTTATTTTTTTCTGTACCTGTCTTCTTTACATCAAATGCTCTGTCAGAAATAAACATAACCAGAATAACCAAATCAACCATGAGAATCATCATACCATACGCTCCCCTTATGACAATACATACAAATCCACTATAATGCATCTAACATCCCACTCTGCGATCATTAAGTAAGCTTCGAAGCGGATGAGCTGATGGGGTGATATTCCTACGTTTACAGCCAGGGTCCTCCTTCTTTTTCCAAATTTGCTTGATCTTTCCAACAGTGTGCTGGAAATTGTCTACTTTCCCAGATCTGTTCATCCTGCATTCTTTTTCTACATGTCCATACTTGTTACAAGAATAACATCTCATGTGTCCAGAGAAATAATCATAATGAGTATTTCTAATATTCCTCCTTTTACAATCAGCTGCTTTATGTCCATACTTGTTACATGAAAAACAATATCCCTTGAAGAAACCAGAGTACCTTTCTTTGTAGGAACTGTTTGTTTGTGGCTGAAACAATCTGCTTCTACAATTTGCTGCAATATGCCCAAAATTATGACATTTAAAGCATTCCACATTATTGAATGATTTCCTTTGAGAATTCATGATTGTTGGTTGACTTTTTGTTTCTTTCAACACTTCAGATTTTACATTGACTTCCTTTGAATCATTAGCATTTCCTTGTGAACTAGATTCTCCTTTGATCGTTTCATGAAAACCAAGACCAAGTTTAATAGAGGGAGACATTTTACTACTAAGAATATTGTCCAAAATATTATTACTATCTTGAAACCTCAAAAGTTTAACCTTTTCTTCTAATTTACCTTTGAGAATGTTTACCTCAACCTCCAAGGCTTGGTATTGCTTCTTCATGCTTTCTTCTTTCCTTCTTCCATCTTCTACTTGATCATTTAGATTTAGAATCTCTTCTTTCAACCCATTTTCTTGTGCTTCAAAAGTTCGTAAGAGTTCTTCATTCTTCTTATTCGATGCTTAGAGGTCTGCTTTCAGAGAGATAACTTCTGCTTCAAGTTCTTCATTCTTCTTATGTGATTTTTCCAGATCTGTTTTTAGAGAAATGTTTTCTGCTTCAAGTCCTGTTATCTTCTTCTTTGATATTTTCAGATCTTCCTTAAGAGAGAAGATTTCAGCTTCAAGTCTTTCATTCTTCTTATTTGATTTTTCCAGATCTGCTTCAAGTCCTTTACTTCGATTGGATACATCATCGAACATCCTTTTCAGTCTAGAGATCAAATCTTTGTAGGCAGATTCTTTCTCATTAAATATTCTTTGTTGATCTTTGATAACTTCTTCTAGGTCCATAGCATTATTTTCACTATCTTCACAATTGTTTGCACAAAGAAGATTATCAAAAGAGCCCCAATCACTACCTGTTTCATCTTCTTCAATTTCTGCTATACATGTTTTTCTCGAGACATCTCCTCGCTTCTCGAGTAGCCTTCTTCTTTCTTTCTTCCCATTGCGACGGATCTCCTTCAAGCGATCAAGCTTCTGCAGAAGGACCTGCTCTGAAACCAATTGTTGGGAAAAACACTGAGAGGGGGGGGTGAATCAGTATTTACTGCATATTCAAAACTTTTACTTTTTCTTGCTTCTAAAACCCATACGCTACTTTCCTGAAACAGACTCGCGTATATACGTGGAGACCCTTTATGAAACTCACGTATACACAGATATCTAATTATGTTATTAGTCCTTCACTTAAATCATTCCATCATTCATTCATCAGATGTTTAATAAACAGTAAACATGTGCAGTAAGAACAAAATAAACCATCACACAAAGCATCACACATGAACACCAGGATTTTTAGGTGGAAACCCAAGTCAGGAGAAAACCACCGCTGCAGTTGCTCAGCCTTCAATATTTTATTACAGAGAAAACATCTTACAACATATGTACTGGTGCAGACTTATACCAGTACGCAGGCACCCACTTGCGCTCGTTTACCAGCCTCTCCTGGAAGGGAGCTACAACCCCCTGACTGAAGGCTTCGACCCTCAGCACCACCAAGGACCACGTTTCATCAATTTTTAGACTGGATCCAACCCACACAATTAAGCTCAAGGAAAATTCATCAAACCAACAACTTGATCTATAGCAGCATGATCAATATTCGAACACCCCAGATCATCATTGACAGATAACAGTAGAACAGATCAGACATCTTATTCCACATACTTCAGCAAACCCTAGATTTCATAAGCGCTTTTACTTCTCTGAACCTGCGTATACAGCTGCGTATACTTCAACAACTATTTCAAGACAAACTTCACATTTCATACACGCTTTTGCTGAATCCAAACCGCGTATATATCTCAAAACATTGTAGGTCAGCGCAATTCTTCAGAACAGATATATATAGCTCAGATTTTACCCTTCACTTCAGAAACATGTTCGCCTCATCTCATTCCATAAACAGATCTAGAAGATACAAATACATTTCATATCTAGAGATCCCTCTTCATCATTTTCTTCATAGTTGCATCATTGATTCAGATCTATCATCAAACTGTTACCCTTTCCATACAGATATATTTTAGAGTGAAGTATTCATTTCAAACCCAGACTTATGCCCTCTTGCACAATGATTTCCTTCTCCTTATATAGATTTAGCCTTTATCAATACCATGAGCCAAAACCACGAACCGCTAATGGTATTCCTTTAGTTTATCCTCGGGGCTCTTCGATTTCTTTTTAATTTATTTTATTCACACGAGGAGATTCAAATTATCTATGTGCACCCAGCCTTTAACCCAAAGTTTAACCCTTTGGATTTTATAAACAATATCCAACGCTTTTCCATACGCAAGTGTCTTGTTGATGTGGTGAGTTCCGCAAGCGGAACAACCATACATCTCAATCGTTTTGTATTAATAATCGTGCCAATCCAATTTGAAACCCTAACCTCCGTTCTTCCATGCACGAATCATCCCATTCGGGATCTTCAATAATATTCAATATTTTATCTCCACCATATAATATTATAACTATAACCCCAATGGTTATTTTAAAACTTTACACTGTCCCCGTAACATTTCTTTTATTCAAATTTCATTCTTTGACCCCGGGCCCACATCGCAGATGGCCATTTTGCGATGGCGTGATCAAAAAAATGGCGGAACACTTGAATATGAGATATTGCGATCTTGCGATGGCGCGCTGATCGCATATCGCAAACAACAGAACTTGCGATGGTGGAAATAACAAATATGTGATATTGCGATAATGCGATATTGCGATGATCGCATATCGCAAATACTCCATATCAACAAGACACTTGAAGCTTCAAAACTGCGCTTTGCGATTTGCGCTCAAGTGGTAGGGACCACTTGTCCTGCCACTTTCAAATATTTAAAGTCTTTCCGAATACTTTCATAAATTTTCTTCATACTTGGTTGTTGAGGGCTTAAATTCCCGAAATGACTGTCTGAATAACTCTACTCCTCCGTAAATTAGATTTTACGGGAATAACTGTGTTCCACTATAAAGACGACTCTGCTCAACACCATAATCAACTCTCCTCTGCAATTTGTGGCTGCGGCCCATGAAAATTAATTCATCCTTACATTTCTCCCATGCGTGTTGATGTTCACCAAAATTCTGCTGCGCCTTTTGATCTTCCTCTGTTAACCTTTGCCAACAATCTCCTCCTTAAACAACACACTGCACCATTGTGGATTTACTTCATTAATAAGTAGGATTCTATCAAGCACAACTTCATCAAATATATTTCCATCAACTTTATCAAGTAGGTTGTCATTTTCATCAAGTAGGTTGTCATCAAGGACAACACATTGCATCATATTGCCAACAATTTTAACACATCTAATTAGAACACATACATTACTCTTGAATTTACATTCACAGTTAAAAGTGACATCTTTCAAGGTAGCTTTTAGTTAAGTTTCATTTAGTGTAGGTACGAAAAGATTCAAAATTATCATGATGAACTCAATCATCACGTTAATGGAATCTTAGCCTTACACTTGTTACTCATTCCCAAAGCATACACACCAAGGTCATCACACTATAGTCCAGATTAAACAAATATTCTTCTTAGTAGATACGATTTCAGCTAGTAAAGATGGCTACTAATCCCATATCACATTGAAAATAATGCACTAAAAATATATGAAACCATGTATTCACTCCACCAATCTCACTCATTGATTGAAAATCAAGTCATACACATACTTGGGTTTAACCCCAACTTTCTCAAGCACATCCTTTCCCAACATGTCTTTAAGCATTTTAACATATTGCTAATAATGTGTCTTAACAAAAATATAAAGGAAAATAAGGGATTTTTTAAATTTTATTTCATGAGTCACTAAATGACATAATGATAATAATATCCTCTATGCAACCAATATGCTTCCAAGTCAAGATATACAACAACTCAACATGCATGCAAAATCAACATTCATACATCATCAACCTACAAGTAAGCCTGTTGGCCCATTAGGCCCTAGCGTTGTAATTCCATGTTTCCCCGATATTATATGTTGGTCCCACCACCATTTAAAGAAGATAGACAAGTGATAACATAATCACTAATACTCATTTGCACAAAATCCCAAAGAATTAGTCAGAGAATTCTTCTACAACAAGCCCTTTTTATTTATTTATTTTATTTTTGTATAACAAGAAACACAATCATTTATTCGTTAATTTTTAAAGAAATTAATAAATTGCTTATTTTATACCAGCACCGTAGATAGAAGCTACACCCATTAAATGGTTTATTTATAATTTATAGTAACATAAAAACAACAG
Source organism: Pinus albicaulis (assembly GCA_034641835.2). Classification (NCBI taxonomy): domain Eukaryota; kingdom Viridiplantae; phylum Streptophyta; class Pinopsida; order Pinales; family Pinaceae; genus Pinus; species Pinus albicaulis. The sequence goes on along the minus strand of CM076578.1, from coordinate 127,754,676 downwards.
ACCAAGAATTTATTTACACTAACAATTTATAGGCACAAAAGCTACAACCATTCAAGACTTTTGACAAACACTTTGCAGACATGCACTCTACACTCATTGAGCCCTTATGATAAACACTTTGCAAGCATGCAATTAAAAGTCATTGAGGCATTTTGTAAAACACTTAGCAATGATGAATTTAAGATGATTCTTCAACATACTTATCTCATAAAATTTAGAATTGAAACTTTAAATCTTTCCATCTCAAAACAGGGACTAAATAATCTTAGTCTTTCATCAAAGACTCAAAAACAGGCGCACATAACTCACAACAACAATCTTCCAATTCGCCCAATATTTTCCATATGTTCCATATTTTTTGGACGTAAAACTGTAAGTTACATAACCATTAGCACGGCACTTCGATGTTAATAAATCGAATTAAATGCCTGTGATGTATTTCTGAAAAACAAATTTAGGCCTAAATGTTTCATTTGACTTTTTTGTCAAACATATGGAATGAAACTTTACAATTACACCTCAGTTATTAGAGGAAAAGCAAATCGCAGACATGCTACTAATATTATGCCTTTGTATTTCTAAATCATACATTTCGAATCCACTCAATATGAGTTCTCGTATTTTGTCACCTGTATATGAATTTATTTATAATATTTATGCTTTTACTATCTAACTTGACAAACACATATACAAAACTTCCTGACATCAACTATTAAGGCTTTCTATCTTTTCTATCAAAATTCGATAGTCTTCATTATAATAATTATCAATGCATTAACGAAACATGTTTAGAATTGAAATTTATCTCCAACTTACCTCAAGCATTTGATCTTCCAAACTATATTTTAGTTGCCATTATTTTTGCATTTTCTTTTAAGGGTTGATTCTGTAATTCCTCCAAGCATATTTTGGGTACATGTCCATTTTCTTACTTCTGATGTAAGCCGCAAGTTAGCACTTATTCGTGCATAAATAAATTGATAACATTACTCATTCATGGATTTTGTCAAACACTTTGCAAACTGTCCTAAAACCATTTATAACATGCATCTATTAATTACTTGAAACAAAACCATAAATCGTGAAATACTTACCCAAGTCCTTTGAAATTTATTTATTGAAATTACCTTCAACAATATTTGGCTTTCCTTTCTCAAATGCTAAAATACCAAGATTAGTACCATAAACTATACCAATAATAACTCCAATATTGAGATCTAAACATCCATACATATAGATTGATCTAGTCTTCATTTTTAAATAATCAATAATATTCTAGATAACATAAACCTAAACCAAAATCATATGCTTACAACAATTTAAATGTCTACTTTTTATTTTATTCTAAAGCTATACTATAATTTTAGGACAATGGAAATTATACCTGAAGAGATATTCAGCTCCAATCGTTGATAATATGATCCACCTTTGATCCCTTAACCAACTCATTTGAACCATCTGGTTTTCCACCCAACCATATCTAGGGAGAACTCCTCCCCCTGGAACCCCCGAGATGTAAAAGCTCACAAACAGTACCAAAATACAACAATAGAGAGAGAGATGCAAGGAAAACTAAGGAAGATAGTTTTCACTTCCTCTAAATACCACTCATGTTCAACCTTCATAGATACTTAGCTAGATTATAAGAAATTCATATTTACCGAAGTAATTATTACTTCCTCCACATTCTCTCCCATAAATATTCCCAAGTCTTCTTCCATCAGACACTTTCCCTTCAAATGAGAACATATGATTCCAAATATAGGAGGACAACAAATTATTATTACAAAGGATTAATATACGCATTTATCTTCCATTTAGAGTGATAAGAATTTATGCCTATTGTATGAGAGGTATATGCCTTATTTAAGAGTAATATATATTGAAGTAAGTGTAAGACAGAATTTTATGATTTATGGCATGTATTTAATGAGTGTAAGAGTGAATATGCCATTTTTTGATGAGTGCAGAAGATTTAATAATAATTAGCGTAGAGGAGAGATTTACATGTGAGAATTTGCACGAGATAAGAACATTATAATAATTCTTTAATAATAATATCATAGTCTCATAAAAGATAATAATAATATTAATAATATTAATAATACTGAGGATTAAGTCGAGATTGAACCATTAGAATTGATTAATCATAATTTAAGTGATTTTCCTTCAAGTATACTTGTTTACCCATTGATTGGAGGTGATTTTGTTATTTTTTCATGTCACATTTAGGATAGAATTTATTTTTAGAAAGTCACTCAAAAATTGTTAGGAATGAGATTTTATTAAGGAAATCTATGAGCGTTCCATGAGTGGTATTTTTTTTCTTGGAGGAGATTCCACCGTACGATGTATTATTTGTGTCCCGAGGTAGATTGAGGACTCCATGCCCTGATCTACTCTAAAGATCCAAGATTCCACACCTTGATCTTTTTAAATATTCAGGACTCCGCGCCCCAAACATTTCATTATAGATTCAAGACTCCACGTCTTTATATTTCATGGATTTAGGACTTCGCGCCCTAATCCTTTTATTATATATCCAAGACTCCACGTCTTTATATTTCATGGATTTAGGACTCCGCACCCTAATTTCCATGTCATCTCATATACTTTGCTTTGAAACTCCGCGCTTCACCTTAAGGTACTGATTGTGAGCTCATACCCATCTGATGGTTCGTTGGTAAGGTCTTCTTCCAAGACCTACACACATCACAATCTCATTGATCAAATAAATCAAATGAATTTCATAATTAATTTATTCAAATTTTACCAAATATTGTGCATGACTTCCAAAGTCATTTTGGTTTTGGAGAAATGACTTCCGCAGTCATTTATAACTTGAGCATCCCCATTGGCAATGACCAAGTCCCCTGCCACATCATGCTTAGTACGATATTACACACATATAATCATACAAATCATGTATCATCAATAAATCATAATTAACCATATGTTCCACCTAACCATGATCATCCATGGATCTGTGTCTCAATTCTGAATCACGATTCATGTCATACACCTATGTCCAAAATAGGATACCAAAAGAGAAAACATTGCTAATATGCTCTTAACCAAAATCAATTCTTGTGTACACAACCATAGATATTATCATAAGCACACAACAACCAAGTGACTTAAACCAGGTCATAGCATATAAGCATGTACATAAGTATTTCACACATAATATTATATCATTATATAAAAATCACCATCTTTAAGTGTCATCAAAGCTATCTCACTAAGAAGGGACACTACAAGTAATAAGAAGCTCATGTGAGTAATGAGAAGTGTGCATGATTAACAAAAAGTTTGTGTGAGTAACAGGAAGTGTGCATCAGTAACAAGAAGTTTGCATGATGTGTAGGGGGGAAATTTTGTGGGCAGTTTGATCAGGTGTGACCAAGCTTGTTTCGCTAGTAAGTTTGAATTTATGTTTGTCTTGAACAATTATATGTATCTTTGTTGAATTGAATAATTTATCTAAGGAAAATATTGATGGGATGTCCCCCAAGTAGGTTTTCCCAGGGTAAATCTTGTGTTATCTTTGTGCATTGTGATCTCCATTGTCCTATTTCTTTTATGGTGGAATTATTGAGGTCTAATTTCTTAATGATAAAATAGAAGTGTTAAAAAAATTTATACATCATTGGAACTAATTATCAGTTTGATAAATTAGTGTTTGTATCTATTGCACTTGAAAAATTGACATATCCTCTGATAACAGTGATGTAAAATCAGCTATTGATAAGAAAAATATAGAGTGATCATCATCGTCACTTGAATATAACGGGAAACAATGTTCCATGGGATCCATTCCACGATAAATTATAAAAGGGCAGTGAGTTGCATTTACTAAGGTCGATGAAGAGGAGGTATTTGGTTGTGCCCTTACATGGCTCGGTGAATGAGGGGGAGAGTCATTTTCATCCATGAGAGTAAGGTTCTCAAAGTAGTATATCTCTTTGGATCCGTCAGAAGAGACATAAAAGAGATCATCAAGGAGGGAAATTTTTCTTCATCACTCTCATCATCATAGAAGTTTGGGTTCTTAACTGTGGAAAAAGGGTGTAATCTTTGAATTAATGAATAATTTTGTTGGGGTGGAAGTACACACATAAACATGGGATGGTGTAGGTAATCACAAATAGGGAAATTTTGTCTGCAAGGTCTTACAGGTGGTGAAGGTGGGTTGTGCTAGTTTCCTCGATTATGTGGTAAAGGGGATGGAAAGTATGCCCTCTCCCTCATGCGAGGCGTGAAAAAGTAGGTCACCCTTGTGGGATCTATGGATAAGTTGAGTGGGGGAAAATGGTAATCGTTTATCACAAATGGCATTGTTATGGTGTATGCCCATCCTGATGGCACTTAGAACATGGTGGGATAATACACATAGGAGGATGAGGTGCCAGTATACGAGGAAGCCCTATGGGTGGTTTCCTAGAGTTTTGCTAGTATTGTGATGGTCCACTAATAAAGGATGCAATATTGGTGCTAGTAGTATGATAGGGGATCCAAGTGGAGGTTGAGGATTCTGGTAGTGCTGGAAATGTAAGAAGAAGATGAGTCAAAGGAGGGGGTGTAACACCTCATCCTATATTTACCCACTTTAAATTTCTAACCAGGGTAAACATGAGATAAGTGTTACTATGCACAACCTGATTTCCAAGATGAACTTATTGAAAATAGGGTCCACATGCCCAGAACCGACTGCAAACACCCAGTGACATGATCACAATGTTATCAACCTAACTTGACCCAACACTATTTATTTTCTATTTCATCTCCTTAAATTTAACACAACTTTCTATTTTTGGAAAATTTTCAAGTTCTAAACTTTCGAGGCCATTTTTAGGGCCTAAACAACATTTTCAGGGAAAAAATAGAGACAAAAAAAGTACCAAAGTATATTTCACACATTATATTTTCGGCCTCATTATGGAGATATTCAAATTTTGTGTTTTGTTACCCCTCCCTCAACGACTTAATTCTATATTTTTGTCTCCATAAGGTTTCCTCTTGTTTCTAATGTTTCTCAAAAACATGAATTACCTGGCCTTCCTCCTCTACCAAGGCCTTATATCGGCCTTATTTCATAATCTTAAGTTGGATATACTCCATGTAGGCTTATAATTTTCACTTCTCTGAATGAATATTATCGAATATTGTCTGATTCCATTGTTTTATTTTAGATTTTAATTCTTTTAACTTGAGTTGGAAGGTCTACATCTGACTTCTACCCTGGCCTATAATCTCTTTCCACTAACCCTCCATCTTTGAAAAAACCTTAGGATTATGGAGCCAAAATATTTCAAATCTAAAAGGCCTATTACGAGGGGCCATTTTTTCAATTCTATCTCTAATCATGTTGGCTAGTGTTTTGAGCCCAAATAGGGGAGGATGACCACTTCCATGAACACATATTTTCCTATTAGTTCTTTTCATATTAGGAAACAATATAGGTGGCTAGAAAAGTGGTGACGACCTCCATGGTGATTTTTCCTGGTGTAAGTGTCATTAATAGTATTTATATCTGCAACCCTTAGGTCTTGGATTACTTCCCGAAAGAGAGGTGTCACCGGATCTATTTCCATGATATAATTTTTTTTTTACTCCAAGTTTATTATTATGTTAAAGTCTCCCCCCTAATATCCAATATTATTCCTAATTAATCATCCAGAGACTTCGCAAGTCATTCAAGAAACCCTCTTTTTCACCTAGTACTGGGTGTCCATAGACTACATATACATATATCTCTTCTCTTGCTCCAATACAAAAAAAACACCTTGATAATATGTTGGGCTATGAAACCCATTCCTAGAAAACAATTTCCCTTGGGTTACAAACCACTGCCAAACCTCCACACTGCCTCCAGAATCAATGGCCATTGATTCATTTTCCCTTGAACATCTATCCATTATTTCTACTAACTTATCACTCTAAAATTTGGCTCTTGTAATATTATGATCTTATACCTCTCCTTATCTATTATAGATTTCAATTAACTTCTATTTCCTTTACTATGAGGCCCTGGATGTTTCAAGAAAATAATTTCATTGAGAAACTAGTGTAGAATGGGGAAAATACCCCGAGATATGATTGACTTGTCTTGAACTAATAAAAAACTCACCAGCTAATACCTCCCTAGTAGTTTTCCTTATTTTTGATTGTGCTCTCCAATTACTTGTCCTTTGCTTCTGTTAGTATGGGGGCTCCCCTCCCTTAATGAGCTGGGGCCCTTTGGATACACTTCGATCTGTATATTACACTGCCACCATTGCACATAAAAATGGGAAAAATGTTGCATATGTTCTTGAGGAATGTCGACCCATGTTCATAGAAATTCCAACATCATGTGTTCATCTGCACTGAGGTTCTCTTGTCATTGATCTTCTACTAGAATCATGTTGGTATTTGTTGGTAGTTCTTTGAGGTCCGGGAAATCGAAGGAATATTTAGGGTATTTCCTCTTAGGGTTTTGTTTTTCTATGGAATTACCCGTATTCTCTTCAAATTCCATAGTTTATTATGTATTTGACCTTCTCTTGCCACAACCTCTTCTGATTCATCAAGTAGCACTAACGTTAAAAACTGATTAGCACCAAGGTTAATTTTTCACCATATTTTCCTGAGATAGATTCATTAGTTGATTGTAGCTGTTATTTTCATTTTTACTTATGATGTCTCGGAAACCATCTACATTCTTTTGAGAATTTTTCTCCTAGATTTAAAAAATAACTAATGGGGGATCCCTTATCAACTGCATGTACTAATGACATCACGTAGATTTAAAAGGAACATGTTCATAGTCTAGCGACTGAGTCCAAATCTCATCGTGGTACTTGATATCCACTTATTTTTGGAGGGGTTTGGAGATATTCATGTATATTCATATTATTGTGCATGAGGCATGCCTTCTCCATTTTGTGAACTCAAATATTTTCACAAAGTCCCAAATGGAATTACCAATACCCTCAAGGATATATGGTTCCCAATGTTAGTGTTAGTTTTTGCATCCCGTTACCAGTGATCAAATGGACCCTTATCATGTTCTAATAGAGTCCTTAAGTGATTTTTTTTTCATTCCATTAGGTCATCCTGCAAAAATTTGGTCACTGGATGTAGATCTAGGTTTTTTTTTACTCCTTCCAAAGTTTTACTATTTTTTGGTTCATTTCACCTCTCAGCTGAGTGTACCATAATTCAACACTGTCATCATCATTACAGTCATATTTATCATGGTTTCATTCAGTCCAGAGTCTCCATTATGTATTTAGGGTTCCAAGGTCATCAAATCATCATTCCATGCATAAATTCTAGCAAGTGGAGGAGTGACAATAAATTAATTTAATCAATAAATTTGATTTCAAAGAAAAAATGTAATTTTATGTTCTTAATTTGTAATAAGTACTTCAGAGTTCCACGTAGCTGCAAATGCTCAAGTTCCACCCACAAATGTTCAAGGTTCCAAGAAGAATTTCAATGTTCCAAAGCCACCAAAATTTCAAAGTTCAAATGATCAAGTTCAAGGTTAAAAAGAAAGAAAATGAAAGGTTGATTTTGAAAAGGAAAAAGTGGGTCCATGATCATTTAATTATTTTAATCCAAGTTTAAAAGGCCATAAAAGATAAAAATACATTCATTCTTACTCTTCAGCATCGAGCTCTCAACTTGCCCAAGTCAAAAATCAATTTTTTACATCAAGAAATCAAATTTCTGGTGCAGTGTTGCGCTTTTCCTTAAGGCATTGCGCTTTTCTGTGGAGTACACTGCACTTTTCCTTAAGGTGTTGTGCTTTGTCCAGTGAAGCTGTGTTTTCCCTATAGGAAGCATAAAACCAATTCTGAATGCTTTTTGAAGGTTTTCAATGGTCAAGCATCCGTGGACAAGTAAGTTACATTCAACTAACTCCTCCTTGCATCTCAATCTCATAATTTTAGTGTGGAAACCCTCCATTGATATCCATGTTAACATAGTGCTTTAATTTGCTTTACCCACAGCAACTATTTGTTTGTCTTCACACTCTTAATCATCCCCCAGAACCCTCACATCCCTTCATTCCCCACTCCTAAATTCTATTCCCTAAAACCCCACCCCTACGTTGTGCTTTTCTAGGCAGCTAGAATATACCCCTGTAATTAAATTCTCTAGCCCATCTCTCTTGTCATTTGAACTCCCATCCACATCCCTAAGGTTCCTAACTCCCCTACACCCTTCCCTAAATTCCCCCCCACCTATCCCAACTCCTTAACGCCATCATCCCATTCCCTTTTCCTTCCCCCTTCTCTCCTAGGGTTTCTAGAAAACTAAACAACATGGAGGAAGAGAGAAAGACCTACAAAAAAGGAGGGAGAATCTCAAGGTTTGAGCCATCATACACCAGGGAGTTAATGTCATCCCCCCTAATATTCAAATGCTTCCAACATGTGGGTTTTTTTAAGTGTCGTGAAATGGTCCAAAGGGTGCAGAGTCATCCATATTTGACTAGTATTTTCATCACAAACCTACAAAAAGACCAAGTAACTATTGTAGGGATGACATTCACCATTTCAACATATATTATTGCAGCAACAACAAGGATAACTAATGTACGTGAAAATTAGTTTAAAACTTAGGATTTGGATGCCCAACTATATCAGCCCTAACTCAAATCACCATACAAAGATAGCATCAAGAAAATATTCCATTTTGGTCAGCTACTTAATATATTTTCTCCCATGATGAAAATAATAATGAAGCCCTTCACTTGCGAGGGAAGATTATCCAGACTATAAAGCTACCACATCAGATTACTCATGCATTTCACTAGGGTAAAGCTTCTCAATGTTCCCTATTATTTGTATAGGAGAATTCACAAGATGGCCTAAAAGGTACAACACAGAGAATATGAGCTCCAAATTAACAATATTTTCCATCATTCACTCATCAAATTCATTGTTCTTCACCATCTCAAACAGCTGAACATTGCATGGGAAATTTTTATTGAGGCAGAGGTTTTCACATCTCTATCCAATCAACTTTCTAGACCTATTCCATAATCAACACCAATTACAAAAAAAGAAGTTGGGTCATCTAGCAGGGCCGCAGTTAAGAAGAGAAAACCAGACAATGAAGTCAGAACTTATCATAGAGGAAATAGGCAAGTGTTTTCTCCACAAATTGTGGAAGGGGCCTTGCCTTCTACATGAGCAAAGAAGGGATATTATAAGCAGCAGGAGACAGTTGTCCAAGAGAAATAATCCCTTCACCATGACATTGAGATGGTGGACTTGGAGTCCCAAGATGAACAGGAAACCCTAAACCTAGTCATCAAAGAGAAATATGCCAAAATTAGAGAGCTATAAGACAATTTGGTAAGGTCCAAGTTTGTTATCTCCTTCCTTGAGCAAGAGAACTAACAGTTAAAGGAAAAGACAATAATATTGGAAAAGGACCTATTGAAGGCTACTAAGTAAGAATTGAAAGGCAAAGAAGTAGAGCATGATAACTCTGATGAACATGAGGCCCAGATCACTAGGAAAAAACCAAGAAAAAGGGGCCTAAAAAAACAATAAGAGGCACTTCTTGTAGAGGAACTCACTTTTGAGGAAAGTATGTCCATGGAAATCAATGAAGATAGGGAAGTTTGGCTTGATAGAGTAAACATACACCTGGAGAAGCTCCTTGACAGAGCCAACAAGGACAATCAGATGTTGAGGCACATGGCTGACCACTACCATACATGAAGCAGGATTTGTAATGTCAAGGTTAACCAATTGCAAGATAAGCTCAAGGAAACCTGAATTAGCCAAAAGGAGAAGGGTAAACTTGACTTGCTTGTTGATGCCTCCTTGGTTGCATAAAACACTTTATCAGGACTTCATGCAACAATTTTGAAAGTTTTTGGACAAGTTTTTGGCATTTTTTATATTTTGGTCACATTTACTAGCTTTTGCACAATTAGACTGCAAAAAACATAGCATGGGCCACACTGCGCTTTTTATGGAGGCCTCCAAATAATGTAAACTGAGTTGGGATGGATATATAATGGCTTATACATCAAAATTTGACTCCTGGAAATAAAAATTATGATCTGTTGACAGGTGGAAAATTTAAAAAGCATCATAAAAAACACCTTTCTGCCAGTGTTTTCAACGACACGTTGTACTTTTTGACCAGTTTTGGGAAAAGCGGGTTTTCAGGGGCTTAACTCCATAATTTTCAGTGCTTGAGGACATTTTGGACAACTAGACAGTAACATATTTCCAATGAGCTCTCTTGAGATCAATTTTGACTTCATCAAGGCAGTCAAAAATCAGCTTGAAGGTCACACTACGCTTTTCTTAGGGGCACACTGCGCTTTTTGCACTCACGTTGCACTTTTTCCAGTTTTCTTGTCATCTTCAGAAATTCGAGTTTTTCTCAGTTGGTTTATGCATTTCATGAAAATTTACTAATGTAAATGTGTAAATAAAATGTAATTATGTTTATTATAGTTAATAGAGGTAGATACATCAAGTAAAATTTTATTTTTGGGTCAAGTGAATTAGTTTGACCAAAAAAAGAAGAGTTTGTTGACCTCCCTAGTCATTAGGAGTCTAGTTTAGAATTTTTGAGAAAAACTCCACAAGTCATGGATTCGACATCTGAGAGTGGGGAGAAGTCCAATTTGGTATATATATTTCATTTTATTTGTCATTGCAAGGGTTGGATGATGTGTAATTGAGCTTTGGAACAAGAGTGTATTCAGTGATTTTGGGAGGAACTAATAGACAAAGTTTGCAACTATTGTGGTGGGATTCATGTGGTATGTGTTTTAGCAGTGTTTCTTCTTCTGTTTCCATATGTTTGAAATTATTTTACCTTGTATATTCATGTCCATCTCTCATGTCATTGATTTATAAGTTTGATAAGCATAATTCATTGATTTTAATGCTCTGTTTTGCAGAAGTTATCGCAGTTATGTTCACTTTTTTCTGATATAAATGAATTCATAATTCCTATGCTCATTTGGAAATCCTATTAGTCCATCACACTCACCAAGATACCTTAAAGTGATAAAGTATTTTCCTACCTTTCAGTGCCACCTAGTTTTTCCTAGGCCGAGTTCACCATCCAACACCAAATCCAAATCAACCAAACCCTAGAGCCTACTATACCTAGCCTAAAATCTTCATGATCCAGTCAATTTGGCTATGAATCTCATTGAGAGATCCCTCTCAGCCTAGTAGGGCTAGCTACTAGGTCAAAGCGGTCTGTGGTTACCTTTTCTGGTCTCCTTCTCAGCCTCTGGAGATCCGGTGGAGTGCTAACACCCAAAAGTCTTTAGGTAAAGAAAATAGTTGTACCCAAACCAGAGCTAAAAGGAACTGCTCCTTTTCTGGGTTATAACACTCCTCCCAAAATCTCATGAATAACCCAACATTATTAATAAAATATGGTTCATTTTCAAAAATTCTCTTTCGGTCTTCTAGATCTAAGAAGATGAAAATGAAGAAGCCTTTGGCCCTCAAATTAAGTTCCACTTGTCTCTCCACTTTTTTTTAACCCATTTCACTATTTATGATTATCCAGGCCAAATATCCATGAAATTACAGATCAATACATGATATTTCATGAGCAGCCATGATTTCTCCAATTTTTTATTTTGAATAACAAACTTAGGGTTGGTTGGTGCCTTTGGTATGCATCACTCTTTTAAACATGATTTCCATTATGCCCCAAGAATGGGGGTTTCATATTTTCCCCTACTTCCTTCAAAAGAGCTAGCTATCCCTACCATAATTTGTTGAGATATTGAAACCACATTTTGATAGGAGGAGATTTCACCCCTCCCCAAGGGCCCACTCATTTGGCCAATCAAGATATTCAAATTGTAATTTAAAAAAAAAAACAAACAAACTAGATATTAATTCAACAAATCCATGATTCAATTTCTAACCCTAATTATTCAGAAAGAATTCAAAAAACCCCAATACCACCTACACTTTTGAATTTTGGATATAAAACTTACAAAGTATTAAAAATTAAATTAAATTAAATTATTTTTAATTTTTATATATAAGAAATATAAAATAATAAAATTAATTAAGAAAAAATGCAATATATATATATATGGCGCTCCCAAAAACTTTTTCCATTAGAATGAGGTTATCTTATGTAAGCACAAGTCATAAGCATATATAAAGAATTTAAAAGGCAACTTAATTTTAAAAAGTAGGCTAAATTTTAATTAACATGTTTTATTTTTGGTGAAAAAACATAAATTTAAGTTACTATTTTATGATTAAATTTGTTAATATTTTGAAATCTCAATTTTATGATCCGTAATTTGAGCAAAATTGGTTTGGAAAAATTATGTTTATTTTCCATTGACTTAGATGTTTAAAATATCAAATTTCAATTTGGAAAAGATATAGGTTAGAATTTGTAATTATATATTTTAATATATTTTAAATTTTGTAATTTAAATAATATATATCAAAATTTGCAATTATATTCATGATTAGATTTCATTAAAATGAAGCAAATATTTTTAATTTACATCTTTATTCTTCTTTGCATCGAATTCACCCATGAGGTTAATGAACCAAATAATTAAGACTAACTCTTTATATTTCAAAAAGTTCATTGTAACACATTCATATTAAAGAAACGTGGTCCTTATTTTATTACTTAATAATGTGTTTATAAAATGAATTTTTCATCCTTAACCTAGACTTAATATAACCATGTCATTAATAATTTTTCATACTTCTATAAGTTTGACATACTTTGGTTGCTCCTCCATGTTTCTTAGCCATTGTAGTCGAATTTATTCCTAGTTTGATTGATTGCTTCTCTATAGTTGAATATCAATTATGTAAGCATTTCAAGTTTGGTAATGAGTTGTTATAGAGAAACCTAGCTATGGATTAACAAGCCCTCTCACTAAGCTTATAATCAATGATATACCATAGTATAGACCACTATGGATTCCACCTAGAGCTAATGCACACAAACAAACTATGCTAAGATAAATGAGAAAGATGATAACTTACCTATTCTTAAAGGTTATACAATTGTATTTTTGGAAGATTTATTGAGACCCGACTTCTATATATCCTTTTACACCTTTGACGTATGGACAAGACATTCAACAACCTTTCTAAAATCATATGGCATACAAAAATAGGGTTGCATGCAACAAATATCAATGTGACATCACTTCTTAGAAGCTTCAAGCTTGGTTTCCCTTCCAATATGTATGATCATATGGTTATTGATCATGAAGTGGAAACCATAAAGAATTTTCCTAGGGAATTACATAAGAGAATGTAAAGAGGGAAACACTTGCAATATCATAGGAAAATGTATAATATCCATTTAATCTCCCCTAAAGGGTTCCCATATTCATGAGGGTATTTTCACTTTGGGTTATTTTTGCATGAAGGTTATCATAACTCTATCACATCTTCATTAGGTAGCTTTTGGGGAATTCATCATTGTGAAATTTTTATTTTTGAAAGACTCGTTTGAATGTTGGTTTCTTGTTGATTTATTAAGATGTCATCTATGGTTTTGTCTAGTTATCCTAGGACTGTTTTCCTCATCTAAAACACATTTTTCATTATGATTGACTACTATCTTCATTTCTCTCATAGCTAGCAATGATTTCCTATTGAAATTTAGGAATCATCAACCATAAGGTAGTAATTGTCTGCACTAGATGATAAAAACATAATGATTAATACTAACACATTAGATTAAAATATGTGTGGACAATTAGAGACTGAAATCACTGAAAAAAATATCCCTTTTAATTTAATCCCCTTTTGATATGAACTTTAGACGTTTTACCTTTTGGGTTGGGTGGACGTCATTTTGGTAACCCATTCTATTTTTTGAGTATTTCTAACATGATTTAAGTGCCATTGGGTCATCCACTATAGCATGACATATTCCTACTTCACTTAATGGGTTAAAAGGAAAAACAATTTATCATTCCATTCCATCGATCAATGTGAAGCCACTCCCATGTCTATGCCTCAATAATTGGGTGTTTACTTATATTTACTATGCCCCATGTGAATCCATAGATTCCTACATTTGTTTTCATTTTTGGTGGGGGGGGGGGGGGGGAGGGGGAGGACTTGGTTTTGATGTTGGTTATGGGTTTCCTTCATTTTTATATATACACATAGGTAGTTTGGATACATCTAATGTATGTTTCCATTTAGTTAGAACCTCAATCCTAAGTTTGGTCCAACAACTATCACCCCTACTGACTTCATTGAGACTGCAAGGTCCATCATTTACCTAACACAATACATTTTCCAAACCTCCGTTACTATTATTGGATACCTCCGACTTGCCAAATTTATCCCATTTGATAAAAGGACCCATCAAGCATCAACCATATTGGCTACTTATTCCTACAAAATTACCATAATATATACCCATGTTTGATGGAAATTCCGAATAAGATCCTTCTACCCACATTATGACCTTTGACCTAGATTTCTCTTTAAACTCCTTGGCGGATGATACTATTATATTATGTATTTTTTGGTGAACCTTGACCAAGAGTGTTATGAAATTTTATATTGAGTTACTAGGTGCATCGATGTGCATCTTACCATGGTTTTTTGATCCGGGTTGTACAAGGAATGAAATGAAAGGTAGAAAAGGTAATGAAACACACATGTGGATAAATATAGTAGAGAGAACAATAATATATTGAAACCCAAATTCTATTAACAAAAAAAAAACAGAATATCATAGAACAAAAACTAGCTAGAATGGTGGTAGCTACCTTTGAAGAGAGAGAAAAGGCAATTATAGAAGTTTTCAAAAAGATATTACAAGAGGAATCAAGAATGGCCTTTTGACATAAAGAAATAGCCCTATAGGTCCAAGACCCTAACAATAAATGATGTAGTGCCAAAATATTTGTAGGGCCCAAGGTAGTTAGTTGGTACATCATCTCCCTAAGAGCATTGAAAATAACTATCCACAAATTAAAACTTATGGCTAGGGCCAAGTATGACATTGAAGTTATTGGAAACACTTGACCCACGAATGGAAAAATACCATCATTTAGGGCCTCAAATGACCCCAAAATCCTTGGGACTTGAAAAACCATAAAAAATATACCAAGAAGATAAAAAACCATTGAGTTAGTTGAAGAGGTAGGTGGCCATCAATATCCAAGTATATCAATCCTCCCCATTAAAAATAATTTTCACCCATAGCCTTTGTGATTGTTTAATTCTTGTATTACAGTGGTATGAGCTTCCTATGGGGGCTTGTGAGGTATTATTTATGTAAACACAACCACACCTTATGACTAACCTGAAACTTTTTTGGGACTTGATTCTAGTAATGTCACTACTTGTACTTGGTGTTATCACTCAGCTAGATTCCCAAGGCTGAGGAAGGAATCCCAATAGAGGTAACCACAGACCAAGCTTTTGACTTGATAGCTAGCCCTATCAAGCTAGAGAGGGCTCTCTCCAAAAGGGTCACAACTAGGAGGGCTGGCGAAATTAGGGTTTTTAGGCTATATATAGAGTGCAGGGCGTTGTTTGAATTGATTTAGATGGGAAAATCACTGGATGAAGGAATTAGATCAAGGAAAGCTAGGTCAAGGAAATGGAGTTAGGGTTGCAAGGATCAATGGGGCAAGGTAGGTACAATGAAATTCACTTGAAGAGAATGGTTATGGAATTATTTTGAAATTGTAAGAAGGATGAGAAAAGCATAAGAGATGTATTTTTCTCAAACAGAAGATAATGAACAAAATATGACCAGTTACCCAAAACAGAGCATGACAGACATGTATTCTGAATTTCTAACTTGTAAGAGATCATAATATAGAAATGAAAATGAAAATGAACAAAATAATTTCAAACATATGATACTGAATAAGAAATAATGAAAGACATTCAATGCCACAGGTATCCCATAAATGTAGTTGCAATTCCTCTTTATTAGTTTGGCCAAAATTGAGTACAAAGCTTCCTTGATCAACTAAAAAAAATCAAACTGATTCCAACCCTTCACTAGTGTGAAGAAATGATCTAAATAAACATGAAAACCACCTTCACTCATCCTCAGGGGTCGAATCCATGAGGTGAGGAAGATATTACACAAAAATCTGAACTTATAGCTAGAGTATAGGATGGTCCAAGTGAATCATTCCTATCTCAAGTGAACTGATTCATTACACCTCATTTCCCTGATTTAACTAATGTATTTACCCTAGTAAATAGTAAAAAAATGATAATTACATTTCGTTTCATCATTTACATAGGTAAAATCAAAATTTCCCAAGATAAAAATCAAAATTAGAGTGAAACTCATAAAATTTCATAAGACTGCCAAACGCGCCCTTTCCTGGTCAAACGCGCCCTTTTCCTGTCAATCGCACCCTCTCTATTCAATGATGAATTTTGGTGCCTTCCCGGTGTCCACATTTGCTTCAAGATGGCTTGTGGGAATGCCATTCAAGTCTAATTTCCAGAACAATCTTCAGTTTGCAATATGAATCCCATTTTCCCTATCAAAACTCACTTTTCCCAAGACTAGTAAACGCGCAACGACCAGGCCAAAAATGAGGTAGAAACATGGTTTTTTTTAATTGTTTTTTTGCCTTTTTCACTGACCAGTTTTCCTCCAAATGCTTAACAAATGCATAGGGTGGATGTCCTCATCATTCTGAATCTATTGGTGGTGGCCATTTTCTCATTAGATGCCCCAAAAAAGAGCGCAACGACCTAGGTGCTGCGCGTTTGACACTTTGACTATGCTAAAAATATCCTCAGAAACACAGAATTTCACAAATTTGAAAATTTTTCCCAAAACTTGTCAAAATTGGTGGGAAGATGGCTGATCATGTGTTTGAGGCATGGAGTGTTACCTCAGCAAGTATGTCTAGGCTCCTTTTCTCCTCTTTCTTGGTCAAGGCTTCAATTTTTACATGGGCTCATTTGAGCTTGGCCCTTGCAATTGTGTTCCTCATGGCATAATTCTTTGCCATATTTCTTTGAATTTTATTGCTTTTTTGAGCCTTGGCCAAGAGCTTCTCCAAGTGCTGGTTGGCTCTATCAAGCCATGGTTCTCTGTTCTCACTGATTTCTATGGCAATCTGTTCATTTAGGGAAAGTTTGTCTAGTAGCTCAGATTCCCTTTGTCTCTCTAGGGCTAGAGCTCTTTTCAGCCCTCTAGTCCTAGGTCTATGTCTTGGAGGATGATCCTCCTCATCATCAGGTTCACCAAACTTTTCTAATGTATCTTCAAGAAAGGCTTTAGCCTTCTCTGCCTCTATTTGTGCTTTGATGGATCTCACTTCATCAATGGTGTGTTTGGTCTTCAGCTGCTGATTCTCTTGTTTGAGAAATTTAATGAAAAATTTGGACCTTTCAAGATTAGCTTGGAGGTTTCTAGTCTTGGCTTCCTTCTCTCGGATGATCAAGGAAGGATCATCATCAATTGTGTCCAAGTTTACAAGTTCAAAATATGCCTCTTTCTCATGGAGGCCTTCCGCTTCATGTATGTCCACCTCTGCCATATTTTCCTTGTCTTTGTGTACCTACTTTGTTGGTGAAGAAGGCAGGGCCCCTCCCACAATCTGTGGTGCAAACACCTACCTATGACCTCTCTGATAGGTATGTGCCAATGTGTCCATATCAACTCTCTTAGGCTTACTAATTTCACCTCTGCTAGGTGACCCAGTCTCGATGTGAAATGGAGATGAAGCTGGTGAGGTGGATGAAGGTGACTGATCTGGTAATGATGTATGAAAAATAGGATGAGATGGAGGTATGGATGTGGAGGTATGAGATGATGAAGGTGCATCTTGTCCATGCTGAATAGGTGGGACAGTGAAAATCTCATTGGATATGATGGTGTCCCATGTAATGTTTAACTGATGAAGGTGATGAAGGACTATCATCTTGATGAGGGAATGATGAAAGACACTTTGCATTTGATAATCATAATCTCTCTTTTGGGCAATAAATGCCATCTTCTCAATGCTCCCGTAGAGATAGTAAGGTATTAAGAATTCTGACTCTTGTAAAGTGCATGAGTTTCAAGATATTATAGGAGTAGAGTCTAGAAAACCTACCCTCACAAGTAAAGTACCTCATAATAATTTTCATCATAGGGACATATCTATCAAGGAGATAAGAGAAAGGAAAAATACTCTTTCTCTCATTCTTGTACCTTGTTTTAACATATGGCTTATAATAAAACTAATTCAAATCTCCTTGCTTAAACCATTTTTCTCCAATGTTTTGGATCTCAGTGGCAGCTGATATAAGGGTAGGGGACATAGTGAAAGTAATTCTAGCAAGGGTTACATGGTTGCCATGGAGGTTTGAAATGAATAATCTGGACAACATATGATGGTATTGGACCCTTTGTTTTCTCACAGAACTCAAAACAACCCACATGCTTAAAGCATGGCATAGTGATGGGAGATGCCATGATTTATCTGGTATTTGTTGGTTCATGTTTAATGACTCTCCCTCCTTTTTTATATTACCTTATCTCTTATATTTCTTCCTCCTCCCTATGACTTCTATTCTACTCTTCTGCCAAAATGTTTTTGGTGTCAAACCCTAGGGAAATAAGGAATGGAATGTGAGTGTATGAATTGAGGGTTTGTATGAGGAAATTGGAGGAGATGGGAATATGGGTTTTTAATGTGAGGGAGGTTACAGGTGTAGTGATTATGAGGGGTTTTAGGATAGGGGATTTAATTGTAGGTAGGGTGTAGGGAGCCTAGGCAAATGAAAACCAAGGACTTAGGGTTTTGAAGGATATGATAGTTTAGGGAAAGGGAATATCAGTATAGGGATTTGAGAAAGGGTTGTGTGATATGAGGAAAGGTATATGAAGGCTAGGGACTAAGATCAAAGTGTAAATTAATTTTTAATGAAAACTAGGGTTTTGAAAATAGAAGGAGACACCAATTTCCCTTACGCAAACTTCACACATTAAAATGACATTTGATAAAATGGAGTGAATCAAATGTGTTACTTACTGGCTTTCTGGAGTCATGGTGAATCAATTTTTAAAGATTGGAGGTAAATTTATGAATTTTTTAGGCCTTAGAGAGAATTTTTGAAGCAATTGCGTGAACGTGCAGCACCTCTGGCAAACGTGTAGTGTCCCTTGCAAACATGCATCTCCATTGAGAAATACATTTCACTTTTAGCCAAACGTGCATCGCCACTGGAAAACGCGCCCTATGACCCTATTTTTCACAATTTCACCCTAAAATTCGAAAATTTATTCTTTTCTGAGTTTGCTTGAGGCTGTATGAAGAAAATGGACTATGATTTGATGTGTTGAGGGCTTTTATACTTAAGCGGATTTGATTTATGCTTTGTAAACCCACTTTCCTTATGTTTCACTTTACCTTTCAAATTTTTAGACTAATTCTCTTTGACTTCTAACTTTTTGTTTTGCAGGTTGATCAGTTGATGGAGTTTGACATATCTTTCCTTCAGTTTGGCATGAGTTCTTTGAGTTGACAACTAGGGAGTGAAAATATTACGTATAGTAAAAATAAAATTACATAGGAAATTAAAAATAAATCACATCTTAGTTTTCATATCAAAATGACATTATGATATGAAAATCATATGAAATCAAAATCAAAAAATTAATAATATAATGTTTACATACTGATATTCTTCTGTAGATGGAAATAGAATGTCATTGAGTCACTCTCATTTGTTTTTTGAATTTATTGGGATGGAATGATTCAGTTTTGGACCTTGAAAAACAAAACCCTAATGACCTAATGGGTCTTTGAATAACCCAACTTCCATGGTTGACTTTAACTGAGAAAAGACATGATGAAATGAGCTTTTCATAGGTGTTATTATGCTCATCAAGACATGAAGGTGAGTGATGCAGGAGCATTAGACTTGGAAAAATATTTTGTATTCTATTTAAACTAGGGGTCTTATGTTTGTGAGGAAATATTAATTCTATGTAAATATTAATGAGATTTTTGTGTGATTAAATTATATTTTTAATTAATTATATGTGAGGATTTGTTAATGTTTCCAAATAATTGGAAAACATGAGAGAAATTAGACTTGAGATATTTGAGAATTAATTATGAGCCTATGTTAGATTTAGTTTCAAGATTTTAGGGATAAGATTCTAGATTGTAGGGGTGTTGAGATATTTGAGGACTTTTTGAGTGATTAAAGGGATTTGAACCTAAATTGGTTCAATTCAATTTGTATAAATTAATGAGCCTCAAAGGCCAAATAGATCATAAAAATAGAGTGATTAAAGGTGAGATTTGGACAGCAAGGTTTGCAAGCCTACGGGCTTTTGTAAATTGCCATTGATTTGAAAATCTGGCCATGAACCAAGAGGATTTCTGTATTTGATTTCATGTTTGTTTATGAAGGAATTTATTTGGACTATGTGCATGAATGAAGTTCTGTTTTATTGGATAAAATGGCACTCTATGTGAAATAGAGCAATTGGATATAAATTGCATACATATATTAGGAAGGATCTATTATCTGGAAAGGAATTAGAATGGAATTTCAATTCTGAATTAGGCATTTGGACACATCGATTCTGGTGTGGTAATGATTAGTTGAATCACTGATTAATGGAAATGGGTATCAAAAGAAGTATTGAACGTGAGCTATGGAAAGGTTGATGCATGGCGCAGATTTAAAAGAGGTGTGCAATTCAAGTACTGTTGCTATCACGTGACTTGATTGCTCGTTGAGTAGAAAGAGGTTTTTGAGTTTAACGTTGAAGAGATGTATATGAAGTCTGCATTCGAATTGACAGAGATTGTTGAGCAGCGTTAAATGCTGAGTTATGTAATTTCCGCAGTGAAGTCAATGTGTGAAAGCGTTAGTCAAATGGGGAATGAAATCTTGAGGGCGCAGAGAAGGCACTGTTGCTATTGTGTGGAGGAATGTCATTTTGTTGGTATTCGGCTTTTAAACAAAATCTGAGTTTTATGTGAATCGTTTTCCATAGCGAAAGTTTGTTTTGCAGATGTGTTGTATCGCGTAGCAGATTCGATGGATGGAAATAAATCTGAAGGAGGCAAGGGAAATGCTGTGGTTCAAAGGTAATTTTACGGGTTTAACAGTCAATTGCAAATCATAAAAGAGTTGGCATGTTAGTGGAATCGAATTTTATCCGATCAAGATTCATTACAACAGAAATGAATTTGCGTTGAACCTGGTGGCTTAAACGGCGTATAGCATTTCCAGAATCAATGAAAGACTTCGGCTTATGCCACGAAGCTGAATTCCATAATGTGGATGGCAAGGTAAGTTAATTGTGGCCCGAAAACATTTCATTTTAATAGAAGTGGTTGTGATATTCGATGGGAAACACGGTGGTCCAAGTCTGTTATAAGGTTTCACAAATACTGCATTGAGGACATAATATGTGTAAATATTATGTTTGACAAGAGATGATAAACCGTGAGCTCATATTTGGAATCGATATGCATTAGCTAATTTGCCAAGTTGAACTGTTAAAGATGGCGGATTTGCATACATTGTGTATGGTGGATATGTGGGTCATTTGAAGTGAAATTCACAGTATTGAAATGTTCTCATGCATGATAAATGATGTTCATTTGTGGAATGAGAATTATTGGGTTTTAATGAGAATCCTTGGTTATGGTTTGAGTGGTGTTTGATAAGCTTCTGCATGAAGTTTTAAATTGGGATTGTATTGAAGTTTGAGTAAGGCATGAAGGTTTTTGAAATTGAATAATGTTCATATGTCTTAAGTTTTGATTAATCCGAATTTTGTGTTGAGATGGATTAAGCCTTGGGGCTTAATTAAAAGTTGAGGGTTTAAGTAAAACCATTGGGTTTTAAAAGTCTTTTCCTAGGAATTTTGGGAAAGGTTTTCATTTGAGAATTCACTGAGTTGTGCATGGTTCCATAACCATAAGGTCATACTTGAAAGAGAGTTTCTCTATTTATATAATGATTTTATCATAGTGAAATGATTGTTAAGAAGGAGCTTCCACAATGATAGTGTGTGAAATTGCCCTAATTTGGAGTTTTATCTGGGCAGTTATTGAGATGCATTTTGTATATGCATGATAGTGGAGAGATTCTGGGTTTTGCAGGGTCTTCCTGCATCATTTTGGTATCAGAGCTGGAATAGCTCTGCGTGAAGATTCAAGTTTTGTTAATTAATTGCATGTGTTAAGATCAGATTTTGAAACTGATGAAGGTTGCAGCACAGAGATGCAGTGCAGTTGAGGAAGGAATCAAGATCAATAGGATCTTGAAGGTGAGCTGACAAAGTGTTATTTAACTCGGGTTTGAAGATTGTTTGCAGAATTCAGGTTGCAAGCAGGATGAAGAAAATCTCAGAAAAAAAGAAGCAGATCACAACTGGAGAGCAGTGATGAAGGAGTCTAGTAAGGGATTCTAAGAGAGAGTGGCAGAACCTGAAGATTCAACAGAGGTTGAATAAAGTTACAGATGAGTGAAGCCTGAAGGAGTAGTGGAGAAATGCTCAAAAGGTTCCAGCAGAGGACCGGTGATTACCAAAAGACCAGATCCGGAGAAAGGGATTGGTGAGGTAAGTGGCAGCAGGAGAGCATGCTGTTGTAGAGGCTTGGTGCAACTCATGGGTGAGAAACTCATGGCAAGGAAGATGATTACTGAAAGTCATAAAGGAGAGAGCAGAGGTTCAGAGAGAGGCGACAGTAGAAAGAGGGAGAAATATGCCAAGGAAAATGGCATAAGACAACAGTTGATTGATGAAGAGTATGAGAAAGAGAAAGCTGAGATAGCAGTTCATCTTGAGTTATTGGTGAAATTGTTACAGGAAAATATGAAAGACCAAAGACATGGTTGGACCATGAGGAAGAAAGTGAAATGGAAGAGACTACAAGTAAAGAGGGATCAACAGATAAACATGCAGTTAACAGAAGAGATGAGGAAGCTCGAGCAGATGATGAGTTGTTGGGCAAATCCAGATCAGCTGGATAATGTAAACCCTTGTATTTTTTTAGCTGACAATTGTGATATGATTACAGGTTTTACTGAGGAGGATGCACAATCTTGTGAAGCTGTCACACGTATGGAAAAGAATATTTCAGGAGATAAATACTCTGAAGAAGGAAGCAGTGATGCTTTTGTACTTGAAGCTGTTACAGCACAGGAAGAAATTCTTGTGGATGCAGAAGAAGTGGATCAGTATGGAGCACTGATAAGTGAAGCAACAGTTGAGACTGTTGAACTTTGTAGTTTTCAAACTGACAAGTTGTGCATGAATGCAGGGACTGTAAGTGATGGTGAAATGCTTCAACGATGCCACAGAGGAATTGCATTGTTGGAATACTTGTTGGTAAATTCAGAGTATGACAGAGAGATTGCAGGAGAAAGAGTTCAGTACCATGAACAAGAGCAGAAAGACAACATGGAGACAGATGGTGTGAGAGAAAAACTAGTTGTCAGTCTTGAGAATTCTTCAGAGAATTCTTTGGGCAGAGAGAATCAGCATACTGATGTGCTGATTGAGATGGAAAATTCAGGACAACATACTGAAATGTTGGCAAAGGAGGACAAGGCACTGATGCCTTATGAATTTTGTTTTAACAAGTGTTTTGTGAATGCAGGTGTTATTGCAGGGGTTGGAGAACATTTGACTCAGTTGAATAGTCAAATGAAGGAGAAAGACGAGGATTCTGTGGAAATTTCTAATCCATGGAGTGAAGAAGTTATGTTGCTGGAAAGGATGCTGAATAGTCAAAATTCAGTGCAGGAAAAGAAATCTCAATTTCAAAATTGGGGATTGCAGATGCAGAGAGATGAAGACAACAGAAAGGAGTACACAATGTACCAGTCCAGTAATTTGCTGATAGGAGAAGGTAGAGAAGAAGTTTTCTATTTCAGAAAACAAGAGGGTATGGATGATTGGGTAGCATTAAGAACAAAAGCAAGCATAGAAGCAAGGGATCAGCAAGCCAGAGCTCAGCAGGCAGCAAGAAATCAACAATCTAAAGATTTATTGGACAGAGAAATTGAATTAATCAGAAGAATCATGTTGAAAGTGTCTCAGAGGAAGACATTAGCAAGGAAGAGAAGCAGCAGCAGCAGCAAAATGAAGACAGAGACAGATTGTGAAAGTGCAGCGAGTGGAGAAAGACATCATAAGATATGGAGACCTGGAGAAAAGCAACATACGACAGCAAAAATTGATGATAAGTTGCAGAACAAAATGTGGGATCCAGGTGGACAAAGACTTAAACGCATGATCAGGAGATCATGATCATTTTCAACCTTGGGAGTCTGATGCAGGAGCATTATACTCGGAAAAATATTTTGTATTCTATTTAAACTAGGGGTCTTATGTTTGTGAGGAAATATTAATTCTATGTAAATATTAATGAGATTTTTGTGTGATTAAATTATATTTTTAATTAATTATATGTGAGGATTTGTTAATGTTTCCAAATAATTGGAAAACATGAGAGAAATTAGACTTGAGATATTTGAGAATTAATTATGAGCCTAAGTTAGATTTAGTTTCAAGATTTTAGGGATAAGATTCTAGATTGTAGGGGTGTTGAGATATTTGAGGACTTGTTGAGTGATTAAAGGGATTTGAACCTAAATTGGTTCAATTCAATTTGTATAAATTAATGAGCCTCAAAGGCCAAATAGATCAGAAAAATAGAGTGATTAGAGGTGAGATTTGGACAGCAAGGTTTGCAAGCCTACGGGCTTTTGTAAAGGGCCATTGATTTGAAAATCTGGCCATGAACCAAGAGGATTTTTGTATTTGATTTCATGTTTGTTTATGAAGGAATTTATTTGGACTATGTGCATGAATGAAGCTCTATTTTATTGGATAAAATGGCACTCTATGTGAAATAGAGAAATTGGATATAAATTGCATACATATATTAGGAAGGATCGATTATCTGGAAAGGAATTAGAATGGAATTTCAATTCTGAATTAGGCATTTGGACACATCGATTCTGGTGTGGTAATGAATAGTTGAATCACTGATTAATGGAAATGGGTATCAAAAGAAGTATTGAACGCGAGCCATGGAAAGGTCGATGCATGGCGCAGATTTAAAAGAGGTGTGCAATTCAAGTACTGGTGCTACCACGTGACTTGATTGCTCGTTGAGTAGAAAGAGGTTTTTGAGTTTAATGTTGAAGAGCTGTATATGAAGTCTGCATTCGAATTGACAGAGATTTTTGAGCAGCGTTAAATGCTGAGTTATGTAATTTCCGTAGTGAAGTCAATGTGTGAAAGCGTTAGTCAAATGGGGAATGAAATCTCGAGGGCGCAGAGAAGGCGCTGTTGCAATTGTGTGGAGGAATGTCATTTTGTTGGTATTCAGCTTTTAAACAAAATCTGAGTTTTATGTGAATCGTTTGCCATAGCGAAAGTTTGTTTTGTAGAGGTGTTGTATCGCGTAGCAGATTTGATGGATGGAAATAAATCTGAAGGAGGCAAGGGAAATGCAGTGGTTCAAAGGTAATTTTACGGGTTTAATAGTCAATTGCAAATCATAAAAGCGTTGGCATGTTAGT
The DNA here is from genome assembly GCA_034641835.2 of Pinus albicaulis. Taxonomy (NCBI): domain Eukaryota; kingdom Viridiplantae; phylum Streptophyta; class Pinopsida; order Pinales; family Pinaceae; genus Pinus; species Pinus albicaulis. The sequence continues at coordinate 127,729,132 of CM076578.1, read as the reverse complement.
GGAATCGAATTTTATCCGATCAAGATTCATTACAACAGAAATGAATTTGCGTTGAACCTGGTGGCTTAAACGGCGTATAGCATTTCCAGAATCAATGAAAGACTTCGGCTTATGCCATGAAGCTGAATTCCATAGTGTGGATGGCAAGGTAAGTTAATTGTGGCCCGAAAACATTTCATTTTAATAGAAGTGGTTGTGATATTCGATGGGAAACACGGCGGTCCAAGTCTGTTATAAGGTTTCACAAATACTGCATTGAGGACATAATATGTGTAAATATTATGTTTGATAAGAGATGATAAACCGTGAGCTCATATTTGGAATCAATATGCATTAGCTAATTTGCCAAGTTGAACTGTTAAAGATGGCGGATTTGCATACATTGTGTATGGTGGATATGTGGGTCATTTGAAGTGAAATTCACAGTATTGAAATTTTCTCATGCATGATAATTGATGTTCATTTGTGGAATGAGAATTATTTGGTTTTAATGAGAATCCTTGGTTATGGTTTGAGTGGAGTTTGATAAGCTTCTGCATGAAGTTTTAAATTGGGATTGTATTGAAGTTTGAGTAAGGCATGAAGGTTGTTGAAATTGAATAATGTTCATATGTCTTGAGTTTTTATTAATCCGAATTTTGTGTTGAGATGGATTAAGCCTTGGGGCTTAATTAAAAGTTGAGGGTTTAAATAAAACCATTGGGTTTTAAAAGTCTTTTCCTAGGACTTTTGGGAAAGGTTTTCATTTGAGAATTCACTGAGTTGTGCATGGTTCCATAACCATAAGGTCATACTTGAAAGAGAGTTTCTCTATTTATATAATGATTTTATCATAGTGAAATGATTGTTAAGAAGGAGATTCCACAATGATAGTGTGTGAAATTTCCCTAATTTGGAGTTTTATCTAGGCAGTTATTGAGATGCATTTTGTATATGCATGATAGTGGAGAGATTCTGGGTTTTGCAGGGTCTTCCTGCATCAGTGAGTCAACAAATGTGATTTTTTGAGGGAGAGTGAAGTTTTATTGAGTAGGGCTACCATCAGTGAATTTTTTTTAGCATGACCTAATGGAATGATATAAAAATTTTAGAGTGGGACACCTAATATGAGAATGAAAAGAGAGATATTGATCATTGATGGAAGCATGCATATTCTGACACTAACATTGGCCTTATTGGGGATGGAAACTCTAAAATATGTGTCAAGAACCGTAGATATTTGAGTTTTGCAGATCAATGCTTCTTCCATTTGGCCAATACGGTAAAAAAATAACTGAAACTGAAATGCAGGATTGACTAATTGGCAACTCAATGACACAAACTGACTCAAATTTGACTCGACTTGACTGAAAAAAAAAAGACTCAAAAACTGAACTTACCCTAACTCAAACTTAACTTGTAAAAAGTAGAAATTCAATGAAGCTCCATGGCCTTCACTTCAGGCTCCGAACTCCAATGAGTTTCCACTTCAAACTTACAGAAATATCAAAGTGATATATACAATGAGGATGAATTTTTTTAATAATTTTTAGATCAAAAGAGATAGTGCTTCAGGAGCCTACCATTTACTGGCCCTCCTAAGAAAATTTTACCATTCATTTCTTCCAAAAGATATGCGTTTTGTCCAGGAGAAGTTGCAACCTTAAAGGGACCTTTCCATAGATTATATAACTTCCTGTGCTTACCTTTGTCTTCATTCCTAGCATAACGGAGTACCAGATCATCAATCTTGAAATCATCTTGTTTGGTTTTCTTGTCATAAATCTGCTTGATCTTATCATGGAGCTTGGAAGTTGTTGTGCTATACAACAACCCCCCATTTATTTTAATAAATTTGGAAACTTTAAAAATAATTAGGAAATTCATATCATTTATTTTTTAGCTTAAGTAAAAAAACTTAAGGAAATAAACTTTTTTTCTTTTTCCGTTTTCATTCCTTAGTGAGCATCGCAATTTGCATAGCTTACAAACTTAAACGACTTAAAATCCACTAAGTCATGTAGGCTGCGATGTGAGCTAAGCTCTTTCAAAAGCCATATCAAAATCTTATTGCAAACACTTCAATCATCGTTATAAACCAAAATCGCATTGCGCCTCATTTAAACGATCAACTTATAAGCAATTCGGTGAAAGTTACGATTACGCGGAACCGATGAACCAATAAATAAATAAACATAAAGTTCCAAATTCTGATAAAGCGTAGCTGCTTGACTTCTTAAATGTGCACTTTGCATTTCGTAGGACTTAACTAAAAGAAAACTCATTTACCACATAAAAGTTGTGATGTGCGATTTGCGCAGATCACATTTCACAGGATTTATGGGTAACATCATAAATGGTAAAATTTATAAGTTGCGATGTGCAATGAATGACAGTTAATTACTTGAGCATGCGAAATGAATCATGTCAAATCAAACTAAATATGCAATTCAACGTCTTAAATTGATCGATAGATACTTCACGTGAAGGTGTAAGAGATTTGATTTTAAATGATTATTGATGATTAACAACATTTAATAGAAATAAGGTTTTGATTGATTCATATCTACTTTGAGCGTATTTTGAAATAATTGAACGCCATATTTATTTCAATTCTGTTCTCCTCTTTGTTCTCTATATTTTTAATGTTTTCTTTGTTCGCTTGAAATCAGGAAACCACTTAACAGAGCGAGGGAAATAGAAATGAGCAAGAAAGGAAAATAAATTTCCCAAGCACCATCTACCGAAAACTCAGATATGTCTCCCCTATTCTCAGACACCACCTGCAATAAGGAATGTAGAAATTATTCATGGGAGGAAATGTATAAGATTTTCGAGGATGAAAAGCCAAGGGTAATAGTCAAAGTTGCTTCAACGAGCACATCTGTTTCTTCAGACCCGACCTATTTCTATGTTACATATTCATTCATCCATAAGGTAGCAGTAAGGCAAAATATTCTCCCCTATACAGATATGGTTAAGTGGGTAATTAACCAATTGAACATAGAAGACAGAACATTCAAGGATTCAAAGGGTGAGAATATCGATTCGTTCAGGGCAGAAGATTTGAGGACAATGTACCACTTACCCGTCCCACAAAATAATTATGACAAAGATTTTCTTTAAAGCTTTAGATCAAAAAATCCAGACCTGATGAAAGTCATAAAGGAATGGAAGGAAGACGAGGGAAATATTAAACAAGATAAACTCAGTATATACCCAATACCACAAATTCCTTCCCCTTACTGTTATGCTGTTGGTATGTTGTCTAGATTATATGCAAAACCTGATACCAATAGGTTTTCTGTAGATTGGGTCCCATTAATTGACGCAATTTTCAATTCCATAATTTTGAATTGGGAAAATATCCTATCTAATAATTTAGCCAGAAACATCATGTAGTATAGGAGTAAAAGAAGTGTTTCATCTAGAGAAATACCCCCCTTTTATATGAGTGCCTATGTCATGGACACAATTATATTTTTCTTCTAGTTTTCCTACCATGGGATGGAAATGGACAACCAAATACCCTACCCCAGTCCACATTTTCCATAGAGCCCTTTGGGATTCAGACTTCCATTTGCATTTTTACAAAATTTGCCATAGAGTCATGTTGCCTATGCACCAGGTTATATTCAATGAGAAAGCCCCTAGGGTTTCCAAAGAGGCTAGTACATACATTCTACACATTTCTAGATAGTTCGTAGAGGAAATTTTCACTTATGTCAGAGTATTCGGGAGTTATGCTTCTCCTCACGTCTTACCATATTATGTTCTTGACAAATTACTTGCACGAGAGATAGCCTACCAACTTGTTGTAAATGGTATTTCAAAACAGCTTAAAGATGTTAAGAAGGCTGTTTCGACTAATTTCCCTTTACAGTGCGATAATTTTTCACTTTTTGATATTGGTCATGCCTACAAGGAAGTATCGAAAGTTAATCTATTGAATTTTTCCATAATGCCAAAACAACCATATGATCCGAATGATGTAATTAAAAACTACACCACAGAGCTCAAACTAAAACCTTTTGTAAAAGAGATAGATATATTTGATGATTTATTTCAAGGTATTGAAATTTTTTAGATGTACTTAAGTTTGCATCCAGTCAACTCAATCAAGATGACTTGGAATCATTCAAAGCATATAAAAATAAGAGACTGGAAAATATTCCTCTGGATTTATTGACTATTTAAGATGCCAACAAACCTACTCGAAGTATTAACATGGATAATGAAGTGAAAGGCATGTCTGAAGATGAGTCCGGACAATCAGAGCATCAATCTCAAAATTTGGATCATTTTGAAAATGAATCCAAAAACGGAAAGGAAAACCGAGAAAAGATAATTGATCAAGTAATCCAAGAGATTGAGATGCAGAAGAAAGGAGGAAGTAATGGAACAGAGTTAACTTCCCAAGAAATTCAACACAATCAAGATACACTTGATCAGTCAGAAAATTCCCAACCAAAGAATTTGAATAGTGAATGGGATGAGTTCTCTAAAGTAATAAATACTCCTAAAACAAATCCCAATACTGATCAAGCTGCCAGTTTTCAGACATATGAACATTCCCATAAGCTAGTGGAAACTGTTACTCCACTACAACAAGTTCCAGAAACTCATGATCGAGAGATCATCACGACTTATCCCACAGAACAAATAGTGTTACAAGTTGAGGAAATTCCTTTGCTGGATGTCTTCTACAGTCCTATTCATAAGGCTATAGTCAAGAGAAGAAAAAGGAGAAGAATTGATGATACAGTCACAGATCCTACAAATGAACCTGTTGATGTTTTGTGGAAAGATCCTCTAGCTGATCCTACTGAACATTTAACCAAACTATCACTGTTTGCAGGGGCATATGCTACTGTCACTGTTGATAAATATACTGAGGTTAAAATGTTACTAAAGTAGAAAGAAGGCATAATACAAGAATTAGAGATACTGTTAAATCAAGGAAAGTCTAACTTCAACAAGCAAATGGAATTGAAAATGGCCCAATTTCAAAAGGATTTCGAAAATTTGAATTTACAGCATCAAGTAAAACTCACTGAGAAGCTAGCATAACTGGAAGCAATGATGAATAGATTACAAAGTCAGCCACATTTATAGAAATTCATAAAGGAAAAATTGTATGAAAATACTAAGTTAAATAAACAACAAGAAGTATTTTTCCAACAAGCTTCTATTACTGGCTCTTATTGTGACTCAATTGAAATACTGATCCAGCAAGTAGCTATCCAGAAACTTGAATGTGAGAAGGTACAAAAATAAATCAATGAACACATTCAATGGAAATCATCAGACTCAGGTAAGGAAGCTTGTCTACCCCAGATAGACAAATCCCACAAGCATATCTTATTTAAGGATTGGGAAGTATAGATAAATCAAGCAAAGAAAGCAGCAACGAAAGAATCAAGGTTGACAAAGGAAATTAATGAATCTGTATGTGAACAGCTATTGAAAGTAGAACTTATCAAAGAGTGTATGTCTGAAGTGCTCTCAGAAGTCAAACAATTGGAAACATAGTGGAAACAAAAGGTAGAAATGCAAGATGAAACGATTAAAAAGGTAAATAAGTTTGATCAAGAAAATTATTGGAATTTTCTGATCAAACATTATCATCAGTACCAGACCCTGTAGTCATTAATAGACTCAAAACAAAGATCACAACCAACACTCTCAAATACAGTATTCAAGGGACAGGTCAGATCAAATATTTCGCATTCAGCTCAGCTTTAGCCCATGCTATATATTTGTCAACTTCAGTATCAAATCCAAAAGAAAGATCAGATTTCATAAACCATATTGTTACTTTATTTTCCTAGATTGTAGTTAAAGTTAGTCTTACAAGGATGGTTGTTTGAAACCTCCTCCATTTTTATGTAATAATATATTTTTAAAACATTGTTAATTTAGTATTTAAACCCCTCTCATGCATTTAGACAAGGGTCTAGAAATTTGTCAAAATCATTTGCAAAGAATGCACTATTGTAAGTTTGTGAATGCTTTGATGAATTAATGGAGCACATTATGCTATCTTTTGACATTTGAAGCTGTTTAACAAATGTTGCACTACTGTACTCTTTAATTTATTTAAAGTGAAGAGGAGAAGATATCCACTGTCAGTTTACATGAGTATAACTTCATACTTATGGTAATTCTATTCACTTGTATTAAGTCTTACTTTCTAGATTGACAACCATCTCTTTATTAAATTATATATTTGAAACTTCATTATAGATGAATGCTACATGCACTTTTGTACTAATGTTTGTCTGTGATTTCTTATCTGATATATAATCACACATATGAATGCGATATACTTTTCACAATTCTTCTAATCAAACTATTTTGTTAGAAGGATCATCTTACATAATTTTCATCTCTTTCGATATCTCTTTAGATCGCATAAAGAAAGAAACACCCTAGGTATATAGTAGAATAGATAGTTTAGATAGATGCATGTGATATATTAGAATCATTTTCCATTACATGTTGTATAATCAAAACACACCCAAAAATCATTTCTTATTGGGAAACTGGTCCCACTATCCCCAGTCAGAGCCACCACATCAAACAGAAAAGGAGCTGCTTTAAGGTCCGGATTGGGTGGTTTTCCCCCATGTTGTGGCAACTAATTCTGAGGCCTCAACATTTTGGTGCTAGAAGGAGGGCCTTGTGAATGGCAACAAGGTCTGATCAATCTAATGATCAATCTAAAAGTCTCTCTCCCTCTTGATCTCTATCAACTTCCAGAAAATTGTCTAGATCTTCATCTTTAAAATCTGAAGTTGATCATCCTTCTCTTAAGTCTCTTAGTGAAACTCAACCCATACTATCTCCCAATTTTCATCAAAATTACGCTGAAGTTTAGTCTTTGATAGAAAATTTAGAGAGAGTATCCATTTCTGCTGAAAAGCCTAAATCTGCTCAAATATCAAATATCAGTATTTCGTCTTCTTTACAACCTCGAAGAATATTAACTCTATCAGAAATTCAAAAGACAAGAATTCCGCCTTTTGAATTTCCCATCTATAGTACTCGAAAGAAAATAAAGAGGAATCAATCAGAGTTAATCACCAACGAGATCTTATCTCATTCACCTCCATTACCTCCACTCATCTCCACCACTTCCATTCCAAAAACCAGTGTTACTTTAACTAGTTTCAGTACTCAAAATACTATCCCTTCAACTAGTTCTAACACTCAATCTACCTCTTCTTCAACTCAAACTCCATCCATCACATCCAATCAAGCTCCAATGGCAGACCACCCATAGAACAATCCAGGGGCTATAAATATGCCTGATCCTTTTCATGCTATACCAAAATCACCTAAAAGATGGTTACCTAAGTTTAATCCTAATGATGGTCTTCCGACAGAAGAATACAATCATAATAATTATATGTTAGCCATCAATCTAAATGGAGCATTTGCAGAGGATTGTGTTGTACGATTATTTCCATACACTCTCACAGGATCTGCAGGATCTTGTTATTTTTCACTGCCTGCTCGCTCTATAAATAGTTGGAATATGTTCGAAGAACAATTTATATCTAAGTTTGGGGATGACAGGACCACTGCGAAGCTCATTAATGATTTATCAAATCTAAAAGCTAAATCGGGTGAGAAAATAAAATATTTTAATTTAGGATTTAGTAAATTGCTCAATAAAATTCTTGCTACATTAGTTCCTAGCGCAGAAGTTAAAATTGAGTGGTATATTTCATCTCTTTCATCCAATATAGTTATTTTTATTGATAGAGAAAAACTATCGACACTTGCAGAAAACATGAAGGAATATCTATCTGTAGAGAAACGTATAACCGCTCTTGAGAAGAAGAAGTCTCAAGAAGATAGATAATCAAAGAAGGTATCCTTCAAAGATGATTCGAAAAATAAGCCATATAAAGACCCGTTTGATGTAGAAGGTCTTTAGAAAGTTTTGAAGACTATGACAAATGAGATGGCAGATATCAAGAAACAAATCGTTGAAAGTTCTAGTTTGAAAAATACTTTCAGACCCTTCAAGAATAGTCAGTCCTCTAATACTCAACCATCGAATATCATATCTAATGCCGAGTCTCATCAAGATACTAAGGAAGAGAAAACAGAGGAAAAAGAAGACGATGAAGAAGAAGAATTTGAACTAAATGGAATGTGGGATTTCGTCCTAACAAGTGAAGAACAACATGAAGCTTTACCTGTGAGTACAAGAAGAAAAAATACTACTGAAGCAACGCATCCAAGTCAACAACAAAAAAATTTAACTGCTCGTAAGGATAAAACAATAAGTAAAAAGTCTACATCAAAGGCTACACGAACAAGTCCTGTTACTTTAAATACTCCAACTACATCAAATAAAATGGTAGTCTGAGACACTATTGAGTATAATTTAATTGAATATATGAAGAAAATCGGGGCCAACATTTCAATTCATGAGCTTACTAAATTAAAGTAGCAGCAAAAAATCTTACTTAGAGACTTGAATGCAATTCCTACTTCAACTTTACCTAATCCAGTAGTAGTGCAAGTTGCTAATGAAATGGGTAAGCCACCTTGTCCTTCAACTAAAATTGATGCTACAGATTTGATTAATGTAGGTGATCGATCCATCTCTCATACTCCTCCATTTCTCTTGACCTATGAGATCTTTAATAAAAAAATTCACAATTTTTTAATAGACTCAGGGGCCTCCTCTAATATAATGCCAAAATCAATTTGCGCTAAGTTGAACATAAATCCTCAAAGTTCTCATGTTCATATAGTACAACTTGATAGAACTAGAGTAGAGGTGGTAGGAGAAATAAATTATGTTTCTATCAGATTGTCATCGAATCCCAAGTTTGCTCAAACAATAAATATATTGGTGGCTTATATTCCTGAGTTTTACGGTTTAGCATTAAGTAGAGACTGGTCTGAAAAAATTCATGGATATTTTCCAATAGACTGGTCGCATATGTGGCTACCATACAATGGAAATCCAAATCAAATCCGGGTAGACCGTGAAAATTTCATGAAACATACAGTCACCAATCTTGAAGGAATAAACAAGCCAGTAGCATTCAATAATAACATCATTGGAAACAACTCGGCATAATCATTTTTGGGAAATTTCAACACTCAACCATCACCCTTTTTTGATAATGCAGTTACTTCTCAGATATAAAATTTTTCCCAGACATACATTTCAAAATGTGTTAGTTTTGTAGATAAACCAGTAGTTAATTCTTTATTTTTGACTCTTTATTTTGAAATTTCTAGATCTGAAGATGGTGGAGGCGCTGGCTGCATTTTAGTAAGCCCAGAAGGAGAAAAAATCATGTTAGCCTGCAGAATTTAATTCAATTACATGAACAATATAGCTGAATATGAAGCATTAGTACAAGGTTTGTACAAAGCCATTGATCTTAATATCAAATATCTTAAAGTCCTAGGTGATTCAGAAATAATTGTTAGACAAGTAAGAAATATTATTGATTGTAATTCTAGGCATTTAAAGCATTACCAATCATCAGTCCAAGAATTGACCATTCATTTCTTAGCCTTTAATATTTATTCCATGCCTAGAATGCAGAATGCTAGTGCAGATCTACTGGCTAATGTAGCATCAAAGTTAATTCCATCCCAAGGGTTTAGTCCCGATATATTTTCTATTGAATTAATTTTTAGACCATCTGTTCCTAACAATATTACTGATTGGAGAGTATTCAATGATGATTCATAGATCATAGATTTCTTAACATCTGAAGGATCTTATGATAGTCGAATTTTGGATAAAAATGAACATGACATTTAGATTAAGGAAGAACAAGATGAAAATCCAATTCCTAAGTCAGTTGTCAAGTTAGAAGACCTCTATGATCTGAAAGATAGGTTTAAAAGAGTTACTAACTCAAAAAATCAAATCTCTACCTTAAGATTTGATTTAGTAAATCTAGGAACTGAAAATAAACCATAGAATGTCAATTTAGGTCTTGGTCTATCTTCCAAAGAAAGATTATCATTTATCAGGTTGTTTAGAACGTACAAAAGTATCTTTGCTTGGGATTATATAGATCTCAAAACATATGATACTTCTGTGATTCAACACACAATTCCTATGATTTCAGATGAGAAACCTATACAACAAAAATTGAGGAATATTCACTCGAATCTTGAAAATCAAATCAAAACAGAACTGAATAAACTCCTCAAAGAAAATATCATCTTTCCAGTTATGCATTCTAAATGGGTTTCAAACTTGGTACCTGTCAGGAAGAAAAATGGCGATATTAGAATTTGTATTGATTTTAGGAATTTAAACAGAGCATGTCAAAAGGACAAATTTCCATTGCCAACCATGGAAAAAGTACAACAAATAGTAATTGGTTCTGAATTTATGTCTTTTCTAGATGGATTCTCGGGTTATAACCAAATTCTCGTACATCTAGATGTCAAAATAAACACTACATTTAGGACTAAGCGGGGAACTTACACATATCAAAAGATTCCATTTGGATTAATTAATTCAGGAACCACTCTTCAGAGAGCTATGGACACAACTTTTAGGGGTCTTATCAATAAATCAGTGGTTATTTATTTAGATGACATTACAGTCTTTTCTAAACAAGCAACCAATCATGTGAGAGACCTAAAGCAAGTCTTCTAGCGATGTAAAAGGTATGGCATCTCATTAAACCCAAAGAAATCATTTTTTACATTAGATGAAGGAAAAATTTTAGGATTCATTGTATCAAAGAAAGGTATCTATATCGATCTTGAAATAACTGAAGAGATTAAAAGAATTCCTTTCCCTCATAACAAGAAAGCTATGCAGTCGTTTCTTGGACAAATTAATTTTTTTAAAAGGTTTGTCCTTGACTTTTCACAAATATTTTTACCAGTACAAAACATGATCAAGAAAAATTCAGCCTTTAAATGGGGACATAATGAAATAGAAGCATTTGATTTGATCAAACAATCTATTGTCAATGCTCCATTCCTGACTACCCCAAATTTTCTTAATCCTTTTACTTTATATACTCTTTCATCAGATACATCATACGCTACTATTTTAACACAACTTAATCACCAACAAATTGAAGCACCACTATCATTTTTCAGTTCCAATTTACAAGGTACGGAACTAAATTGTTCATATGCCAAAAAGCAAGCATTTGCTGTCTTTAAGGCTATACAGCATTTTAGGCCATTTATCCTAAAAATTCACACCAAAATCATAGTTCCATTCTCTGCAGTGAGACAACTATTAATGCAAAAAGAATTAGGAGAGAAAAGGGCTAACTGGGTTACCACTTTACAAGAATATGATGTAGAAATTAGACCCTCTAAAATTGCTAGAGGCCAAGATTTTTGCGGAATTATTACAAGAGCGTCGCATCTATAATTAGAAGAATATTCAGGTAACAATGTGAAAATATCAAAGGTAAGCCTCAACGATGTACAATCTCAATATGTTGATCTCATATTCTATTTGAAAAATAGTTATGTCTGACCCAACTCAGTTACAAAACGAAACATGCTTTGAGATTAAAGGCCAAGCAATATGAATTAATTAATGATGTATTGTTTAGGAGAAATTTGGGTTATGTACTATTAAGATGCTTAGAAAAATCTGAAGCAGAGAAAGTATTGCAAGAACTCCATGATGGACCAACTGGAGGACATTTTTAGAGGAAATACGACAGCACACAAAATCTTGCATGCAGGTTACTATTGTCCTACACTTTTCAAAGATTCTCATGAATATGCAAGAAAATGCAAACTGTGTCAAAGTGCATCTGGAAGACAAAGGTAATCCTTCCCATTGTAGCCAGTTAATATCAAACAACCATTTGAACAATGGGGATTAGATATAATCGGTGATATTGTTCCTAACTCTTCCAAACAACATATATATTCTCACAACTACAGATTACTTCACTAATTGGGTGGAAGAAATTCCATTAAAGGTAGCCAATTCTGAGAATATCATTGATTTCATCGAACAATATATCATAATTAGGTTTGGTTTACCTACTTCTTTAATTTTTGATAACGCATCTTACTTCTCAGGAACTGCTATGATGGAATTTGCAATCAAAATAGGTTTTAAACTTAAGTATTCTGCAAATTATTACCCACAAGGAAATGGTTTAGCAAAATCCACAAACAGAAACTTGATCAGAATAATCAAAAGAACTGTTGATCAAAACCAACGAAATTGGAACAAGTCATTGATATTTTCTCTTTGGGCAGATCGAATAACTCAGAAAGCTTCTATTGGCACCTCTCCATTCAATCTTGTTTATGGAAAAGAATTTGTTCTTCCTACGAATGTAGTTATTCCCTCTCATGTAGTTATTCCCTCTCTTGCCTTAGTTCAATTCATTGATGAATCTCCTTCTTCTTCATTACAACTTAGACAATGTCAAATGCTTAAGTTAAAAGAAGAAAGAGAAAAAACTAAACATACTGATGCACATCATCAACAGATAGTAAAAGCTTCATTTGATTCAACTTCTGTTACTCCAAAAAACTTTCAAATTGGTGATATGGTATTGAATTGGGACAAAGCGCATGAGGAAAAAGGTAAACACAATAAGTTTCAAAAACTCTGGCTAGGTCCATTTCAAATAATTGAAGAAGTATGCCCATAAAAATTCTTATTGCAAGATCTATCAGGCAAAAGAGATTATTTTCCTGTTAATGGGTAGATTTTGAAAAAATAATTTTCATAGGAGGCAACCCCTTCTATTCCCTGTATACTAGTGTCTTTTATTTCCATTAGGAAAATAAAAGTTGCTTAGTATAAATTTTTGGCTTTTCAAATAAACATCTTAGGTGATCATTTTTGATTTATCGCTTATAGAAATAAGAAATGTTAAGGAAACCATCGAAATATTTGAAAGACAAATAGATTTTATTTTCACTGAAAGATGAAATTTCATTGAAATTATTTATTCTCTAATGAACTCTCATCTTTATATAGCATGATTATTCTGTTATTAATCAAGAAAAGAATCTTTAACATAGTAAAGACTCTTTTACATAAAATCAATCTAAAACTCAACATTATCATCCAGAAATCCTCAAAAGGACCAATGATTCACCCCATCCGAGAAAACTTATCAATTTTTGAAATAAATTCAAAAAAAAAATATTATACTAGAAAAGCTTAAAAGATAATAATTCTCATCACGAGCTTGTTTACCACGTTCATATGGAAATAGTTAAACTAACATTACCAATACTGCCTACCAAAACATGGTAATGACTTGAGATTATATCAAGAGGAAAAGGGGTCTCATCAAGAGCTAGCTTGATCAATTTAATTCCAACTAGTGAATGGAAGTGTCATTATTTGGTTACCAAGCCAAGACAATGGCTTTTAAGTAAATAAAAATAAAAAAAGAAAAAAGAAAAGCAATTTTCAAAAAAGGTCAAATGTATAAAGTTCAAATTTATTTTTGGAAATTGTAAGAAACACTGGATGGGACAATGAATCATTATTGGGTAAAAGGTAACCCTACTAAGAGCTTAAATTGCCTATTGGATCAGAGTCTCTACTTGTGATAAAAGAGTAAATATTTATAAAGATGATCTGTAACAGCCGCCAACTTTATCTTTTTGAACTGAGTAAAGACTGGTATATATTCTCATACTTATATTTTTAAAAGAGGAATTCTTATGAATTTTAATTAAGAGAAATTTCGTTGCTTAGTAAGATACTATTTGTTTGAAATTCATTCCTGCAGCTATTTTTATTTCAAAATTTTTTTATAAATTTCAAAAAGTTAGTCAGAGATAGTTGGTTCTCCCAAGTGAATTGCCAATTTTTGTGCTATACAACAACCCCCCATTTATTTTAATAAATGGGGACCCTTTAAAAATAATTAGGAAATTCATTTCATTTATTTTTTAGCTTAAGTAAAAAAACTTTAGGAAATAAAATTTCTTTTGCTTTTCCCACTTTCATTCCTTAGTGCGCATTGCAATTTGCATAACTTACAAACTTAAACGACTTAAAATCCACTAAGTCATGTGGGCTGTGATATGTTCTAAGCTCTTTCCAAAGTCGTATCAAAATATTATTGTAAACACTTCAATCACCGTTATGAACCAAAATGACATTCCGCCTCATTTAAACCATCAACTTATAAGCAATTCGGTGAAAGTTGTGATTACGCGGACCCGATGAGCCAATAAAGAAATAAACATAAAGTTCCAAACTCTGATAAAGCAAAGCCGCTTGAATTCTTAAATGCGCACTTCGCATTTCATAGGACTTAACTATAAGCAAACTCATTTACCACATAAAAGTTGTGATGTGCAATTTGCGCAAATCGCGTTTCGCGGGATTTATGGTTAACATTATAAATGGTAAAATTTAGAAGTTGTGATATGCGATGAATGGCAGTTAATTACTCGAGCATGTGAAATGACTCATGTCAAACCAAACTGAATATGCGATCCAATGTCTTAAATTGATCGATATATACTTCACGTGAAGGTTAAGAGATTTGATTTTAAATTATTATTGATGATTAACAACATTTAATAGAAATAAGGTTTTGATAGATTCAGATCTACTTCGAGTGTATTTTGAAATAATTGAATGCCAGATTTGTTTCAATTATGTTCTCCTCTCTATTCTCTATATTTTTTAATGTTTTCTATGTTCGCTTGAAATCAGGAAACCACTTAACAGAGCGAGGGAAATAGAAATGGGCAAGAAAGGCAAAGAAATTGCCCAAGCACCATCTACCTAAAACTATGATATGCCTCCCCTATTCTCAGACACCACCTGCAACAAGGAATATGCATTAGGGGAATTTTGAGGTCTAAAATGGGCCTCCTAAGGAAATTATAAAATAATAGTGGAAAAAATCTAATAAGATTTGATGACATCATCAAATTTTAGAGGGAAAAATGGAAAAACTACTTTTTCAATTCATATTTTCAACTTATCTCCCAAATTTTACTCAAAATTTCGAAATACGGAGTACTTGGATGCGGAATTTAATTCCTCATCCAACGAGTACCCATGTTGCATACTTTCGATGGGTCCTACTACACGAAAAATGAGAAATACATAAAAAAACGTGATTACAATCACGTTTTTTATGTATTTCTCATTTTTCGTGTAGTAGAGTTCATCGAAAGTATGGAACATGGGTACTCCTTGGATGAGAAATTAAATTTCTCATCCAACGAGTACTCCCGCTCGAAATTTGAGTAAAAAGTTTGGGAGATAAGTTGAAAATACGAGTTGAAAAGGTAGTTTTATTATTTTATTATTTTTTAATATTTTTACCCTTTTATTTAAAAAATGGTGAATCATCCCCCATGGTTGACATCATCATCTTGAATCCTATTGGTTGTTATAAAGTTTATTTTTGTTGTACATTTTTCTTATGAGGCTCATTTTAGACCTCAAAATTCCCCTAATGGAAGTTCTTCGTGGGAGGCAATGTATAAGCTTTTCGAGGATGAAAAGCCAAGGGTAATAGTCAAATTTGCTGCAGCATGCACGTCTGTTTCTTTAGACCTGACCTATTTCGACGTTACATGTTCATTCATCCATAAGGTAGCAGCACAACCAAAGATTCTCCCCTATGAAAATATGGTTAAGTGGGTAATTAACCACTTGAACATAGAAGACAGAACATTCAAGGATTCAAAGGGTGAGAATATCAGTTCAATCATGGCAGAAGATTTGAGGACAATGTACCACTTACCCATCCCACAACAAAATTATGACAAATATTTTCTTCAAAGCTTTAGAGCAAAACATCCAGACTTGATGAAAGTCATAAAGGAATGGAAGAAAGACCAGGGCAAGCTTAAATGAGATAAACTCGGTACGTACCAAATAGCACAAATTCCTTCCACTTATTGCTATGCTACCGGTATGTTTTCTATATTATATGCAAAACATGATACCACTAGGTTTTCTGTAGATTGGGTCCCATTAAAAGGCGCAATCGTCAATTCCATAATTTTTAATTGGATAAATATCTTTTCTGATAATTTAGCCAGGAACATAATGGAGTATAGGAGTAAAATAAGTGTTTCATCTAGATAAATACCCCCCTTTTATATGGGTGCCTATGTCATGGACACAATTTGCTTTTCTTCTAGTTTTCCTACCATGGGATGGAAATGGACAGTGCAAGACCCTACCCCAATCCACATTTACCACAGAGACCTTTGGGATTCATACTTCCATTTGAATTTTTACAAAATTTTCCATAGAGTCATGTTGCCTATGCACTAGATGACATTCAATGAGAAAACCCCTAGGGTATCCAAAGCGGCTAATACAGACATTCTACCTGTTGCTAGATGGTTCACAGCGGAAATTTTCACTTATGTCAGAGTATTTGGGAGTTATGCTTCTCCTAACGTCTTACCATATTATGTTCCTGACAAATTGCTTGCACGAGATATAGCCTACTAGCTTGTTGTAAATGGTATTTCAAAACATCTTAAATATGCTGAGAAGACCGTTTGGCGTAATTTTCCTTTTACAGTGCGCTACTTTTGCACTTTTTGATATTGGTCATGCCTACAAGGAAGTATCGAAAGTTAATCTATTGAATTTGGCCGTAATTCCAAAACGACCATATGATCCGAATGATGTAGTAAAAAACTGCGTCACAGAGCTCAAAATAAAACCTTTTGTAAAAGAGGTAGATAGATTTGATGATTTATTTCAAGGTATTGAACAGTTTTTAGATGTACTTAAGTTTGCATCCAGCCAACTCAATCAAGATGACTTGGAAGCCTTCCAAGCATACATAAATAAGAGAATGGAAAATATTCCTATGGATTTATTGACTGTTGAGGATGTCAATAGACCTACTCCAAGTATTAGCTTGGATAATGAAATGAAAGACATGTCTGAAGATGAGTCAAGAAAATTAGAGCATCAATCTCAGAATTCAGATCATTTTGAAAATGAATCCGAAAACAGAAAGGAAAACCTAGAAAAGACAATTGATCAAGTAATCCAAGAGATTGAGATGCAGGAGAAAGGAGGAAGTAATGGAACAGAGTCAACTTCCCAAGAAATTCAACACAGTCAAGATACACTTGATCAGTCAGAAAAGTCCCAACCAAAGAATTTGAATAGTGAATGGGATGAGTTCTCTAAAGTAATAAATACTCCTAAAACAAATCCCAATACTGATCAAGCTGCCAATTTTCAGACATCTGAACATTCCCAGAAGCTAGTGGAAACTGTTACTCCACTACAACAAGTTCCAAAAAATCATGATCGAGAGATCATCCTGGCTTATCCCACAAAACTGATAGTGTTATAAGTTGAGAAAATTCCTTCTTTGGATGTCTTCTACAGTCCTAGTCATAAGGTTGTAGTCAAGAGAAACAAAAGGAGAAGAATTGATGATACAGTCACAGATCTTGCAAATGAACCTGTTGATGTTTTGTGGAAAGATCCTCTAGCTTATCCTACTAAACATTTCACCAAACTATCACATTTTGCAGGGGCATATGATACTACCACTGTTGATAAAGCTACTGAGGTTAAAATGTTACCGAATCAAAAAGAAGATAGAATACAAGAATTAGTGAGACTGTTAAATCAAGAAAAGTCTAACTCTAGCAAGAAAATGGACTTGAAAATGGCCCAATTTCAAAAGGATTTTGAAAATCTGAATTCACAGCATCAAGTACAACTCACTGAGAAGCAAGCACAACTGGAAGCAACGATGAACATATTACAAATCCAGCCACAGTTAGAGAAATTCATAAAGGAAGCATTGTATGTGAATACTAAGTTAAAGAAACAACAAGAAGTATTTTTCCAACAAGCTTCTATTACTGGTTGTTATTGTGACTCAAGTGAAATATTGATCCAGCAAGTAGCTATCTAGAAACTTGAATGTGAGAAGATAGAAAAGAAAATCAATGAACACATTCAATGGCAAGCATCAAATTCAGGCAAGGAATCTGGTCTACCCCAGATAGACAAATCCCACAAGTAGATCTTATTTAAGGATTGGGAAGCATAGATAAATCAAGCAGATAAAGCAGCAACGAAAGCATCAAGGTTGATAAAGGAAATAATTGAATTTGTATGTGCACAAATGTTGAAATCAGAACTTATCAAAGAGTGCACGTCTGAAGTGCTCTCAGAAGTCAAACAGCTGGAAACACAGTGGAAACAAAAGGCAGAAATGCACGATGAAACAATTAAAAAGGTAAATAAGTTTTCTCAAGAAAAATATTGGAATTTTCTGATCAAACCTTATCATCAGTACCAGACCCTGCAGTCTTTAACAGATTCAACAAGAAGATCGAAATCAACACTTTCAAATGCGATATTCAAGGGACATGTCAGATCAAATATTTCGCAGTCAGCTTAGCTCAAGCCCATGCTAGATATTTGTCAATTTCGGGATCAAATCCAAAAGAAAGATCAAAATTCACAAACCATATTGTTACTTTATTTTCCTAGATTGTAGTTAAATTTAGTCGTATGAGAATGATTGTTTGAAACCTCCTCTATTTTTATGTAATAATCTATTTTTGAAACATAGTTAGTTTAGTATTTAAACCTCTCTCATACATTTAGAGAAGCGTCCAGAAATTTGTCAAAAATATTTGCAAAGAATGCACTATTGTAAGTTTGTGAATGCTTTGATGAATTAATGGAACATAGTCTTTTATCTTTTGACATTTGAAGTTGTTTAACTGATGTTGCACTACTATACTCTTTAAATTTCTTTAAAGTGAAGAGGAGAAGATATCCAATTTCAGTTTGCATGAGGATAATTTCGTACATATGGTACTTCTATTCACTTGTATTAAGGCTTACTTTCTAGATTGACAATCATCTATTTATTGCATTATATATTTTAAACGTCATTATAGATACATGCACTTCTGTACTAATATTTGTCTGTGATTTCTTATCCGATATATAATCACACATATGAATATGATATACTTTTCACAATTCTTCTAATCAAACTATTTTGTTAGAATGATCTTCTTACATAATTTTCATCTCTTTCGACTCTTAAATAATCTACATTACTAATAGTTGAAAGATATCTCTTTAGATCGCATAAAGGAAGAAACACCCCAGGTATATAATAGAATAGATAGTTTAGATAGATGCATGTGATAGATTAGAATAATTTTCCATTGCATGTTGTATAATCAAAACACACCCCAAAATCATTCCTTATTGGGAAACTGGTCTCACTATCCCTAGTCGGAGCCACCACACCAAACGGAAAAGGACCTGCTTTAAGGTCCGAATCGAGCGGTTTTCCGCCATGTTGTGGCAGCGAATTTCGAGGCCTCAACAGAAGTGTTATGGAACACTTATTCCCTCGTTTGCTGAAAGTGAATCATTTGGTTTATTCTACATTGAATATCACTTTCTTCACTTCTGGCCTCTTGTAGAAGTTTCATGACTAGGACATCCAATGAAGTAGGGAAAACTATATCCACATCGTAAACTACCTGAAATGGAGACATGCCAATGGATCTTTTGCTTCTTACTCGAACTACCCATAATGCATTTATTAGTTTCTTGTTCCAATTCTTTTTGTTATCCTCCAACATCTTTTTGATTATGCTGGTTAAAGACTTGGGTGTCTCTGCCAATCTATTGCACTGTGGATAATATGTTGTAGAATGACCCAATTTAATATTATACTTATCACAGAATTCTGTCATCTTCTTTGATTTGAAATCAATAGCATTATCCGTGATGATATTTCTAGGACAACCAAACCAGGACAAGATGTTAGCTTCAAGAAACTGAATAATTACTGAGTCAATAGCTTGCTTGGTTGTGATCGCTTCAATCCACTTTGTGAAATAGTTTGTGGCAGTAAGTATCCATATATGTTGAGAAGATGAGGGTGGATGTATCTCACCGATAAAATATAAGCCCAACTGCTCGAAGGGATCTTCAACTAAAATGGGTTGTAATGGTAAAGGAAGAATCTTACGTTTAACTTGGAAAATTTGGCACTCATGGCAACTCATGATCATCTTGTCAGAACTGCAAATAATGTAGGCCAATAGTAACCCATTATTTGTATTTTATTGGCCGTAGTCTTCTAGTACAAATGACCTCCACAATCTCCCTTGTGGAAATCCTTCATCACTTCTCTGGATTCATCTTCTACCAAACAATTGAGTAATACTCCTCTAGGATCCTTCCATTAGAGTGCACTTTTGTTCTTGCAGGTGCCTACACAATTTCTGCCTTTTGATCACTGTCTCTTTTGGAGTTGGACAATTCATTTTATGAATAATGACCTTATGCTTGTCATAGTTGCCTCGTTGGGAATTTCTTCTCATGTTTGTCTCTTTTAACCCTACATTAAGACCTTTGGTTGTACTTTTGAGAAGTCAAACCTTTAATTGATATTGTTGTCTCTTTTGAAAAGTGGGGTACTGGTGTTTTAGGTCTGCCTCCTTAGATATTTTTGACACCTCATGCTTTTTGCACCAATCTTCTTTACCCTTTCAACCATTTATGATGTAGATTCAATGCCTCTTTGCCAAACCCTATAGGGCAAATTGAAACCTTTGAAACCCTCTGCTGTTATGAAGGAGGTTCTGTTATCACCTTTTTGACCATTTTGTCAACTTTCCCAAACTCTCAGGTTTTAGGGTTGCTTAGGAAAAAGTAAATAGTGTTGTCTTCTAAGTTCTCTGAAACTTCTCAAACTCATTCATTATTTCTAAAAAGTCTTCAATGGGCATTTGAAGGAGTTGAGATGGCCTTTGCCTTTGTGATCTTAGAAATGATTCCTTGTTTGGTCAAAACTATTGCAAACCCTGATTCCCATCAAACATATGCTTGCTGCTTTCTTCTTGCTATGAATGGTATTCTTAAGCTAATTTTCTATTTTACCTTACCTTATTTCTCATCTGATGGTTTTTTTATCTTTTTTTTCAGAAATGTGAGCAAAGGGCAGCTTCCCCCTTGCAAGATTCATGCCTTAGGCCAAAAACCTTCCTTGAATGATCTCTTTGATGTATTTAGGACAAAATGACTTGTCATTTTCTTCTTTGAATGAAGTCTCCTTGTAGCTATAAAACAGAGATTTGCAAGATACCAGATCCACCCTATGACTCATGAAACCCTAGGTGACCTAGTGTAGACTTTCTGGGACTTGGCTTTTGGAGTGAAACCTAGAACTTGGGATTTATCAAGTGTGAGATAGAATTCATGATAAAATAATGTATTAAAGATCCAAAATACAATGTAATTGATTTATATAAAGACTCTACAGAGATAGTTTGAGACTATCAGTGTTTAGGAGTAGCTTGGGGGACATAACAAGTTATTTGATTGGTGAGCTTAAGTAGCAGTGGGGTTTTTAGGTAAAGAAAAAACAGGGGATTTGGATCAAAGGTGACAAGATATAGATAAAATGGGTGACATGGGCTCCTAATGGGTCTTCTGAGACTGGTAGGCAAAGCTAGATAGGATGAAATGATGAAATAGTGAAAAAATTATCTTAAGGATAATGAAGGCAGTGAGATTTCTAGAACTCACAATGTCTATGAACTTTGTTTCTAGAAATCTAGGGAAATCATTTAGTCATCAATCAAGGCTAAAAATTACTGATGAATAACAGTGGCTCCACTTGGGGAGGGCAACTCCTTTTCAGGAAGTGTCCAGAACTTCAGATCTCCGGCTTTATGGAGACCAATGCCTCATCCATTTGGAAGACTTTTACCTCTCTTTACTTGCTGATGTTTGCTTGAAGCTATGATCTCAATAATCTGAAAGACATGATTAGCTCAAAACCATCTCTACCTACCCAACCTGCTTGCCAAACATTTTTTCTTCTTTAGGTGCATTTGGACTAGCAACCTTGACATATTTTTGTTTTTGAAAGCAAAATAAACTATCTAATTCTACCTTATGTCTTCCTGGATTTCAGATTAGGCTAATGAACTCCTTTGATTCTCTACCTATACTATTCTACTGTCAAGGTTAAACTGTTTGATAGGATATATTCACTAAGCTAAAAACATGAAATTGAAAATATGGTTAAATCGGGATTAGGCAATCTGATTTATCATGGATTTGTGGCATAAAAATAAGCTGCACATAAATGTTATTTTTGTACAAAACAAGACTTAGAAAAATCAGGGGTAGAATACATTGTTTGCTACTCATCCCTATTTTTCTCTTTGGTTCTATTTTAGGCATGTGGAACTAGTATATTTCTACCTAATATATCTTTTGACAAGTCAAGCTTGAAAAATTTGACCAATCTATCTTTCACTAACTTATCAACAACAAATTTAAAACATGTTTCAGCCATGATTAGGCTAGATGATTGAAACAAGACTCCTTAATGCACTAGTAGTGGTATTTTAGGCTTACACACTTTCAGAAGTTCTATTTTTTGGGTATGGGGCTTTACCTCTTTTCAATCTGCACTCTTTTTTCAATTTTTTCTTGTTTTTGTATTTTTTCTCTCTATTTCCTTTATTTAAACAATGATATGTACATTGAATGAGAAATTATAACTAAGAATCTAAATGGCCATGGTATTTGATTACCCTGTCTTCCCTAGGATCATCTACCAATTCTCTTTCATTCAGTTCTTGCAAATAAGGAACATGGTTATCTATTCTTAAGTGCATGGTATAAGATTTTTGCCAAAAACTTTCAAACAGGCCAAGTTATCTTTTATATACCTTCTTGGAGTTTTGTTTCCAAACCTTGTTTCTGTGAAAGAAATTGTTTAGGTGAAGAAGGCATTCTTGATCAGTTTTCAAACAAGGGACAACATCATCAATGTATCTTATAGTGGAGAAGTTGGTAACAGGTGACATGGCCTCTTTGAAGGTATCTTCATCATCTCTTATTCCAGGAAAAATTTGGTCAAGCATGTAGTCATTCCAGGGAATTTTGAAAATGTCTTTGTGTTGATTGATTTGAAGTGGCATCAACTCATGAAAACCTAAAACACTAACAATCAATGTCACTTTGTTAGAAATTTATATTTTTGGCATAGGATGAATTATCTAGGGAAAAGGGTATTTGGATTCCATGGAGGTCTTTCCTAAGTGTCTAAAGTCTATACACAGTCTGCCTCCTTTGGCTTTCTTTGTTAGTGCTAGGATTTGCCCAAAATTTTCATAGTCCTTCTTGGGAAAAGGCCTCTTTTGGATAATGTCTATATCATCCGGTTTTGAGCTTTTACTCCTATATACAAGAGCATCTTGAAACTTTTTGCACAACCTTAAGTATTTTAGTTTTATATGTAATGGCAAGGCTTTGGATAACTTAACCAGCTTGGGCCTTCTTAGGCTACCTATATTGTATCCCTGTATATCAGTTTCAACAGACATACCTTTAGGATTAATGGCAACATCAGTGAAAGTCAACAACTTTTCTGGAGGGACAAGAGTTTCTGATAGTGAGGTGTCTAGATAAGGTAAAAACATAAGATTCCCTTGATTCAGATTTCCCAAGCTTATTGTTCTGTGAGGGAATTTTAATGTTTTGGGATTGGTAAAAGGGAATATTTGTGTTTCTGAGCTTTGAACTCTCTTTGAGAAACCTGATTCATATTCTAAACTGACTCTTGGTTTTGAGGTTTCATCTTCAGTTTGTAGAAAGTCAAGTTGGGTTTTGTCATCATGTGTTTGTTCAAGGTTGCCATAGTTCTGAATACTGAGTTCTTTATATAAGAACTGGTTTGGCTGTTGTAGTGTGATTTGATATGTTTCAACTTCACACACCTGTTCATTAGTGTCTTCTTCATTATATAAGATAAAAGAATCAAGATCTGAATGAATAGAATAAAGAGGAGTATTATATGGCATGTCCTGACTGCTAACCATATATTTCATATGTGACTCTCTGTATAATATCCTTGTTTGGTTAAAAATAGGGATGGTAGCGTAGGACATGTCTAATTGAAGGTTCCCCTGAAGCTTGGCTCCCCAAGATTTGGATAAAAGCATTCCATACTTTGGAGGAATGTCTGCCACTACTATGTCCATGACTAGATTCTTAGCAGGCACTTGTGCCAGGTTGACACAAAGGTCCTTGATCAAGCCCAAAAATTTGACCCTACTTGAATCAAAAGAGTACAGGTCTCTGTAAGGTTTAGTTATTTCTAGGCCTAACCTCTCCATCACAACTTTGGGCATGAGATTGTGAGAGGCACTAGAATCAAGCATGACATTATGTAAGATTTGTCATGTATAGTCAAACTGACATAGAAAGGGGGAATGGCTCCTTCTTGATATTTTCCTTCTATTTTGGGTCCAAACAATAACTCAGGTGTGTCATCAGCTAAGTGCACAATGTGAGCATCATTTCCTATGTTTATTATTTTTAAAACCTGAGATCTATACATGGGTTGAGTAACTAGTTCAGTGAGGGGCATATTTATCTTGATTTTGGCAATTTCTACCTCAAAACTGAAAGGCACTAATGTTTTGGATATGTTTAACTTAGCCTTATCAGCCATGAACTTTTCCAAACTTTTAATCTGCTGATCCTGGGTTGGAGCTTTAGACAAAATGGTTTTCTCAAGGATAGCTAACGTCTTTATTTGACTGGCTAAAGTTTCCTTTGTTTATTTCAGCTTTCTTAACCATGGTGTTGACATTCTCTACTGTTTTCTTAGGGGTGTTTTCAGGTACTTTCCGGACAAAAATATCTATTTGGTCTTTCTTGGTTGAATCTAGGTACTTCTTGCTCCTAAGATCATATTGTTTATGGATTTCCATGATGGAATTTTCAAACCCCAAGCGGTAGTCTTTTCAAAACCCAAGTGGTAGTCTTCAGGTTCTTCATATTTTGTGTCAGTTTGATCTGAAAAGAAGAAACCTTGCTCTTCTTCAGTGAGAAAAACATCCTCTTCATTATTAGAACCTATTAGATTTATATGGCTTTCTTCAGGTTCTATAATTTCTCCTTCATCTTCGTCTACACAATTTTTTTGAAAGGGAGGTCCGATTTGTTGATCATTTTCCCTTGGTTTGTTTTGAGGAGTGTCTCTTCAGAAGTTCTGAGGTCTATTTATGCTCTGGGTATTAGCTTGGTTTTCCCTAGGAGGGGTCGTTTCATTCAAATTTATCATTTCTATCATTCTCTCTACAGTTCTCATTAAGCTGTCTATTTTGGTATCAGAAGAGGAGGTTGAAGGTATGGTTTCATCTTTGTAGATTACCCTCCTTTCTGATTTCAATCTAGCTCTCTTTTCAATTAAATTAACCTCTACACTAATAGCTGCCCTTTGCATTTCTTATAAGGTTTCAAAGTCTATTTCTCTTAGTTGGAAAGTCATGTCGGGGTCAAAACCTTCAAGGAATTTTACTAGTGCTAGACCTTGTGGAGGTTTCGTGTGAGGTGGGAAGGAGTTATACACACTGTTAAACCTGGTGCAATAGTCTTGCACACTCTCCCCTACAATTCTTTTAAGATTGTTATATTTAGACAGGATTTGGAGGGGTTTTTTCTTGATTTCCCACTTGTTTATGAAATCTTGATAGAGGGAAGGGAGGCCATCTATTGAATTAGGAGTTAATGCTTTGAACCATTTTTTAGCCTCTCCTCCTAAACTTTTGAAAAAATCCTCATTTTAATAGTTTCTTCTTCTATCTCCATATAATCAAAAGCATCATTGATCCTATCTACATGTTGTTGAGCAGTGGTGGATTCAGCTCCTGTGAAATGAGGGATCTTGGATTGATAGTCATTTGGCAAAGGCACTAGAGGTTGAGGTAAAACCAAGGGTGCATACCAAGCTACCATGATGGGAGCTAATGGAGGATTTATAAGAGGTGGATTTGTGAGAGGGGGTGTGGGATGAAGTGGAGTGGTTTGCACAATGGTAGTATGGATGGGTGTGGTGGAAGTACTTGGACCAACAAACTAATTTTGAGTAGATTTGGTATGGACAGAGTTGAAGTGATGGAGAAGCTGAAATTTAGGTGGTGTGGAAGGAGAGGCTTCTCTTCTAGAACTTTGCTGCAAATCTAAAGTTTCAAGGTTAGTTTGATCAATATCAGTTTGAGACCTGTTTCTGAAGAGGTTCCTTGTATGGTGCAAGTTAAACTGGGGATCTTGTAAAGTTGTGAGATGTTCAGGTATAGAACTTTCTCTATGGATGGTGCTAACAATGGTTAAGTTTCCAAATCTAGAAGTTTGCCACAAAATATTTTCTGGGTCATCAAATATGTTGGGAGGGTTTGGGTCTGGATGAGATTTGGTACTGATCCTATGTGAAGCTAGATTTCACAATTCAAAATTTAGAGAGGCTAAAAAATTTTAGGACTGTTTTCTCAAGGTTGTTCTCTCCTAATGTCGGGTAACTTATTGTAGTATATAAGGGCTCAAAAAATTCTCAGGGTTGGTGTGAAACAAATCTAGGAAGTCAAATGAGTGCTAGTGAAGTAATAGGCTGACTAGAGGCTAGTGGAGTCGCCAGGTGGAAATTTTTTAGCTTTTTTGAAGGTAAAATATATTATGGTCCACCACCAATAAGTACTAAAAACCAATCTAAGGATTTTTTGTGGTTTTCAGAGTTTCATAGCACTTTTGTGAGTGTCCTATAGTTGATTCATAATTTTTCTAGGATGGTGAAACAAGTAGAGTGTACTCCATGGCTGATAGTGTATGTTTTTAAGGTTTTTATGAGGGGATCTGTAGTTCTAAGGTTTACTTAGTTTTTCACTAACTCATAAGGTCCATCATGATCACCATTGTGTTAGTGTGGTGATGAGGTAGAAGATAAACCACCAGGTTCTATCAGTCAATTTTCTAAGCTTAACTGAAGGTCTGAATGAGCTTATAGGAGTTTGTCAGGAAACTATACACTCAGAAGGTCCCACCGTGATCGCCACAATGTTAGTGTGGAGATGAGGTGGCAGATTCATTGGATTTCCTAAGTCAAACTAAGGGACTAAAGAGTCTTTAGGAGGTATTCAGGCAATTATAAACTCAGAAGGTCCCATCGTGATCACCAGAATGTTAGTGTCCCGTGATTTGGCAGATTGGTAGACCAAATGACAGGGTAACATGGAACCAAGCTTTGGAGTCCTAGGACCTAGCCTTCCTGGACTCAGAGAGGGATCTCTCTATTGGGTGCAAAGGATGTGTTCTTTTTGCTCTAGGGTTTTGATTTTAGGCTAATTATGAGGTGTAGGGTTTTTTATTGTTTGAGATGGGTAAGATGGTAAAATGTAATAAGAGGAGTGAGAGGATGTCAAAGCCATTGGGCTATGGAGTCAAATGAAGTCAATAGTTTCTAAATGATGAAACAGAGTGCACTGCAGGGCCAATTTAGCAAGGTTAATGGATCCTTAAAGTGATGTATGAGGTGTAATGAACATCAAGTTTGGGAAAAGACTAGGAGGTCTTACACATATATAGTCTGAAGCATGAATCATGAGGTAGGGCAAACCATTGATCTCTATGAAAAATACTCAAACTGATAAACATATAAGATGAACATTCTAGTGAAACATAGAAGCATTAGAACTCCTAACTTTAGAAATTCACGTTCAAATTTTGGGAAAAGCATACAAGATTTAAACAAATAACTTAATTTATGAAGAGGGAACTCCTAAACATCATATTTCAAGCTATTGGGAACTCTGAAATATGTTGATAAGCATGGACAAAGGGCAAGATTGAACGAGACCTCTTTGACTTAACCTAATCAATCAATATTCCACAGAAAGGCTTCAAGATAGGGTTTTGACAACTTCAAATAGGTAGGGCATACCATGAATCATATTTGTAGGATAGCATACTAACCATTCATGAAACTAAAAACAATTTTTGGGGGCCCTAAGGAGCAATTAAGAATTCCTTAAGATGGCCAAAAGAGGAAAACATCAAAGCTATAATAAACAGGAGGTTTGAGGTGCTTCCAAGAGCATGTCTCAACCTATACTTTTCTGTCTTAAAGCAGCCAAGAATAATGAAACAAAATGAGAACAAGAAAACATTAAAAAGTAAGAAAACATCACCATTCACCAAGCTATGGAATCCTGCAATCAAACTTCTTCATCATCAAGCTAAGCAAGCCATTCATCCAACTCACAAGACCAATTTCTTCTCTAAGCTCATGAAACCATGTATATTTCTCTTCAAGTTCATCAAATGCCAACCAAAATACATAGGGGCCTCATGCTCTATTCATGGAGAAAATGAGGACTAAAACCCTAAATGTGGTAGGAAAATGTCAAATATAGTCATAAATATCATTTATGGCCAAGAGACCATGCAAGGCCCAAGGCACATAATATCCCAAGAAATAAATGATAAAATAACTATTTTCATGTAATTCTAGCTTAATTTGCCTCAAAAAACTCAAAAATATCTATTTTCCATAAACGAGTGTGTTTTGTTGACTTTTGATCCAAAACACAGTAGGCAGCCTCTGTGCACAGTGCCACTTCAGCAGAAAATAGGGTCTCTTGCATCTGAGTTTTGGACCCCTTACTGACACCGGATTTGGCTCTGTGATGGCTCGTTGGAAAGCCTGATGAGTCTAATTTCCAGAAATTATTGAGTTGTGCTGAGTGGATTCTATTTAACTATCCAAAAATCAAATATCCCAACGCTTCTCTATGCGCAGCGCCTGGTCTAAAAATGAGGCAGAAAGGTCAAATATTTGATGTTTGTTGACCTTTTGAGGGGGTAAAAATGCTCCAAATGATCTGAAAATTGGTAAGAGAACTATTGGTGATGTGAGAAATCCAAAAATGTAAAATTTGAGAGCTGAGGATGCACCAATTTTGTGCGTAGCGCCTAGGGTGCTGCGCTTCGAGGGGTCAAAATTTGGAAAAAACAAAAAGCTGTCCAAATTGCCTCAAAATTTGTGGAGAGGTCCCTTAGGAGGTCTTGGACCCCTGTTGAGAAGCCTCAGCCAGGAATCCACAGCTGTCATGCACTTTGGTTCTTTTTAAGTCTTCTAGCTCAATGAGGGCCTTCTTTAGCTTGGCACAAGCAAGCATGATTTTCCTTGCATAATGTTTGGCCATTTTATTTATAGGGAAAGGCCCCTCTTGACCTCCTTGAAATGTTTATGCTCTTATTTGTAATAGTGGATGACCCTTTGTGCCATATCAAAGTCCCTTTCCCACTCCTAAAGCTGTGCATATTTCTCCAAGAGAAGTAATCGAGTGCTCATCTCTTGGTCTTCAGTGTCACTGTCTAAATCAATGAATTGAGGCCCTTGAGAAGTCATTTTGATCCTTTTGCTTCTTCTTACCTTGACATGTTGCTCACCCTTGTCCATATTTTCCTTGCCTTTGTATTTTTTCTTGATAGCTGGAGGAGAGATGGCCCTTTTCCTTTTCGAGGTAGCAAACACATCTCTTTTGCCTCTGTGGTAGGTGCATGTGAGAGGAGTGATGAGGGTGCCTTGATCCTTGGTAAAGTCACAAGCCTTTTCATCTTTTTCATGGCTTTCATGAGTGATTTCATGCTCCATTGGGTCACTGATTTCTTGACCTTCAACCTCATCATCATCCTTGCTTTCCTCATTGTTTTCTTCACTGTCATCTTGGCTCTCAAACAGACCACTATCCTCCTCACTTGCCTCAAGTTGGCTCTATCCTTCACTAAGGTCTTCTTCTTTGTTACTCTCTGCATTTTCACTTTGGATTTCTTGGTAATTTATAGGCTAATTAGTGTCATGACAGTCATGACAGCTGTCATGACTGTCATGACTATTTGCTTGCTTGTCATTGGCTGTCTCCTTTGTGCCACTGCTATGGTCACTGCCTTCATTTTCAAACTCTATTTCAGCCTCATCATTGGTCTGCTCTTGGTCTTCAATTTCTTCATCTTCTCCCTCTGTCTCTTGATTTTCATCTTCTTCAATTGTTTCAACACTTTTTTCATTGTGATTGGGCTCACTGTCAGGCTCAAAACCATCGTGCTCTTGGTTGTATTGTTCATCCTCCTGCTGGCTGTCATCTTCATTTTTTTTTTCATAATCCCCTTGGTTGTCATCTCGCTCATCATCAACACTCTCTTCTGCATTTGAAATTGTTTTATGAGTGTCATCACTGTCACTATTTTGCTCATTTTCATCACTACAAGGAAAATACCCTCTAGCGGAGGTTATAAAGGAGATTTTTAGTGTTATAAAATTGGCCAAAATTGTAAAAAAAACATATTCTACCACATATTTTTCTGGTAACAGAGGTTTTGGCGGAGATTTTAACGGAAATTCAACACAACTAAAAAAAAAAGGGCTGCCAGAGGTTATTATGGATGTTTTTTCATCGGTTCTCTTATCAGGTTTTAACGCACCAATGTGTATCGGTAGACAGCACATCGGGGCGGTCGAAGGAGAATGCACCGGGCCATTAATGAAAACAACAGCACTGGGCCTGATGTTGGTGATACAACGCACGGGGCCGTTCTAATTGGTCTTGGGATTTGAGCAGTGCCCATAGGTCGTATAAGCGCACCAGTGCGTGTATCTTTATGAGGCACCAGTGCTCCATATCACAGAAAGGAACCGAGATTTATAATTGGTATCGGTATTTGTGCACATGGCATCTACAAATGCACTAGTGCTTATAGATATATAAACGCCCCAGTGCGCAGTATCACAAAAACGCACCGATATTTATAACTGGAATCGGTATTAGTGCGGTGCCCATAGAATCATAAACGCACCGGTGCATATAGACACATAAACGCACCGGTTTTCATTTTGTTTTTTTTAGAAACATCCACCTCTGACAATCCAATTATTGTGATTGTTTTAAATTCATTATTCATCAAAAGTCGACACATCTTATAACAATATTCATATTAATTACATTTTTATTAATGCATTGGAATGTGCTGTTTGAATTAATTTATTATATCATATCAGAATTATTGTGGGTTTTTAAAATTCATTATTCATCAAAATTCGACACATCTATATAATCTTATAACAATATTCATATGAATTAAATTTTTATTAGTGCATTTGAGAACGACAATGGAGAACACAATAGAATAAATTAAAACATATATATATATATATATATATATATATATAAGACAGTCATTATCATACAAAATGGGACAATTATTCGTATCCCTTTGTCTTTCAATTGGGACACTATGTCCATTACATTAAACAAAATGTCTGATTTCACAGACATATTTCAAAAAATAAAACGCCTTGCTTTGATATCCAAATTACATAGTGATCATCATTCTTCGCTTGAACTACTATCACTACTAGAGCTATTTCCATGACTTGGATTATTTTTAGGAATGTTGTGTTCACGGCATTGATGGTTTTCTTCTTCTTCACTTTCCATCTACAAACATAAAAATAAACTGAAATGAGTGTATATACATTGGTGAGAATAATGAAAATTCCAATATTAAATAATATACATCAATGTAAATCGAAAAGAAAAATGACGTACCATAGCAACAATTGACTCATAAACTATACACATTCTTTCAAAACTATGTACCATGCCATCTTTCAAAATTTCATCTGTTGGCGCAGTTCCATACTTTGTTTCTTGCAAGTTTTATACCCCATAACAAATCATATATTTAATATAAAAGATGTTTTTGTTCTATTAATTATAGACGGAGCTAATTAAAACAAGATCGATAGATGCTTACAAATTCCACAATTAAATTCTGATATGCCAACATATACTCACAACCCATATTTAACCCAATTTCAATCAATTCGTCTGATGGTTCTTCTTTGTATGTTAGCACATGTTTGAAGACATTCAATGATGATTTTTGTAAAACAAATTAAAAAAGACAAAAATGAAATCTAGTTAAGTTGTTATAAGGAAGTAACAATTACTCACAAACTTAGAGATCAACCATTTTCTTCCTTGTCGTCTTGTTTTATGTGCTGAATGGGTTCCATTTCCTTTTCTTTTCTGCAAGAAAATTCTTGAAAATTAATATTTAATGCTAAATTGTTTATTTAATGCACCTAATGATCAAAAAATTCTATGATTACATATTACATTTGAAGCACGTTGTTGTATTCGTTCCACTAGATCCCTCAAACTTTTGTAAGAGTTTTCCCCCCTTTCATTAGCTTCCAGCACCACTCCAGATGAGCCAAGGAGCAATTCATTTTCATTTGCATGTTCTATTTTTTTCTTTTCTTAGAACAACATTCCTTTTCTGAGTTGTTGTTCCCTATAGAACATTAAATAGATGTGAATTAGTAGACTGTTTGACACATGTTATTTAATAATTAAGTATATTATTAATGATAATTAAAAAAATAAACTCATATTGGATCGATAGTATTGTTTCATTCACCTTGTTCATCTTTTTGCAATTTTTCCATTAAAATTTTATGCTCTTCTGGTCGTAGATCAGAAATAATCATATCGTGTTTCGTAATTTTGTGGCTCTGCATGATACATAGTAAACAATACATATTAGTTAAAGTTACATATAGTTCAAAAATAATATTTTTATAAAGAATTTACAAAGAACTTGCCTGTTTTGTTTTCTTGATGTGTTAACAGTATTTTTGTTACTTGATATCTTGTCAGTCATTTCTTTATCAATCTGAAACCTGTAGCATATCATTCATTAATATATTTATAAATAAATTCTCAACTTTTCAGGTAGAAAATAAATCTCAAGACAGCGGTGCGCCTTTCATGAAATCTGCACCGTCGCCGGTGCATGGATATATTAACAACGCACTGCAAAACAATATAATACACCATATGGTGCACTCGGTATTATAAACACACCACAAAAATAGTGTAATTGACCTAACGGTTCATGAGGTATTATAAACACATCGCAAAAATGGTGTAATACACCGTACGATGCTTTCTTAGTTAAAGAGAGCACTAGTGCCCTATTTTAGATTTGGCGCACGGATTAAAAAAAATGTTTTCAATTTTTTACGACACAGAACTTGCGCGGTGCGTTGTAATAATACAAAGAACCGGTGCGGTGGCGTACGCAGGGTTCACCGATAAAGAAAAATCCATTTTTTCAAAAATTCACTCAATGGCCGAATGGATTGGGATCTGACTATGCAAGTCGTCCCGTGGGCTAGACGTCAATCTAAAATGAAAAAATCTAATTCTGAAATCACGGAAACAGGGAGAAGAAAGGGAAAAAACAAAAAAATGAACGGTTCAGGGTAAAAATGGATAAAACTGCAGGAAAAAATAAAAAACTGCAGAAAAAAAGTAAAAAAAAAGAATTAAATTTAATCACAAAATGGTTTGAAATTCTATGATAAAGGGTTTGAATCACCAGAGTTTTGGTTTCTGATTGTCTGAATACTTCTGTTCGAACGTATTTCGCCATCCACAGTGCCCTCATGCTCTCTTTCTCCAGGTCTGTGTCCTGCAAAAAACTGACTGAATTTTTTTAGCAAAAATAGTGAAATAATGAAAAGTGTTTAGTATTTAAAGAATTATTTTATCAAATTAGATTTTCGAAAATATTCTGCCGCCCATTTTTAAAATTGCCGCTTTTTTTTAACTTAAACAAAATAGAGTTGCGTTTTTTTTATTTGCGTTTATTTGTTTCCGGTGCGCAGAAATGTGACGCACCGGTGCGTTGTATTAATACGACACACCGGGGCCTGTTAGGATGATAAGCGCACCAGACTATTTAAAGTTCTTTTTTTTTTGTTGTATGTAAGATCATAATAAAATAATGATAATTATAAAGTACATGGATTTATTTTCGTTATTTTCTAAACTTTATATATGTAAGATCATAATAAAATAATGATAATTATAAAGTACATGAATTTATTTTCATTATTTTCTAAACTTTATGTTACAAAAATTCGTATTATTCTACATTTGTTATTTTACAATTATTTGCAAATTTACAAATTTAAATATTTTAATAAAATCATTTCACATTAATAGAATTAAATTTTACAAATTAAAATTTTACATACAATTACATTAATTAAAATTACAATTACAATCAGAATTAAAATTACAATTACAATTTTACATTAATTTCACATACATGAATTATGATTACAATTACAATTACAATTTTAATTTTACATACAATTACATTTACAATTTTATATATAATTACATTTACAATTACAATTTTATAAATATTTTAACAATTCAATTAAAATTACAGTTACAAATACAATTACATTCACAATTTTACATAGAATTACATTTACAATTTTACATAGAATTACATTTACAATTACAATTTTACAAATATTTTACATACAATTCAATTAAAATTACAATTACAAATACAATTACAATTTGTGAAATTTACATACAATTAGAATTACAATTTTTCATATATACAATTACAATCATTTCAGAATAAATTAAATATCACAATTACAATTAAAATTTTACATTAATAAATATTTTACATACAATTACACTTAAAATTACAATTAGTACAAATACAAATACAATTTTACAATTATACATAGAATTAAAATTTAAATTACAATTGCATTCACGACATAATATTTAATAAATATCATGGTCATTTAATAATATTAAATTAACTAATAAACATCATCACGATCATGATAACCATCGTACAAACATCATATTCGACTAATAAACACATTCAATTAACATCAAATTAACATTATATATTAACATCATCACAACACAAACAAATATACATCTCAATATAATGTCAAATAACTCATGCGCCTATCACATATACACATCTATCTGCAAGCTAAACATTAAATGAACATATCTAACATGACTAACAATATGCGCCACATCATGATGATCATCAACATAAAAATTAAGTACAACTACAACATGAATATAAAATACATGGACCACACACACACACACATATATATATATATATAATGTTAAAAATATACAACATTAATATAAATGTCATGGATCAGGCGCTGCTGGTAGTATAACAACATCAATAACACTAGTACAAGTGGATGCGGCCTGCTCAGTAAAGCTGGGTGCAGCCTCGACAGTTGATGGTCGAATAGCTTGCTCATGATCATGATGATCACTAGTATTGATGGATGCATCCACTGGTGGTAGTACAGCATGATCGATATGAGGTGCAGTAGTAGTGGAGGCCTGCTCAGTCAATAGTACTGCAGCCTCGGCGGTCGATGGTCTAGCCTGCTCATGATGATCGTGAATAGTACTCATGATGGATGCTGCAGACTGCTGACTGGACATGGCCGATGGTCCAGCCTCATCTCCATGATGAATAGTGTCAGATGCTGCCAGTGGAGCCTCATGCTGATCATCAGGCGCGCAGAAAGGTGAACGATCATGAGATGCATTTGAGTCGCTGCTGGCGGACTGTCCATCACGTGTCGCAGCTTGACTATGCCTATAGCTACGGACAATCCTCCTCAATCGCGTAACAACTGTCATAGCTCCTACAACATGCCGCATCAGGCCGTACATGTCACGCGGCATGCCTCTCCACATCCGTAACAGTCTATCATCGCCTTGTATCTCTCTGTAATGAGCAAGCTTGATGCCCGCATCTGAAATCAATCCACAGAGTTGGCTGCCCAACTCCATCCGGTATTTGGTCTCAGGTCGACCACGCCTAGCAAAAGGCAGTATCGTTGCACCATGAGGCACAGGATCAGCACGTCTCTCTGCTGTGCCACCGGCCTCATCCTCCGGCGCATCAGCCATCTCCTAATCGTAATCATCAGGATCGACACCTGGATCATGTGGTGGATCTGGCATCTCATTACCATCAAAAGAGCCAATGTCTTCAAAATATATACAAGTACACAACAATAATTAGACAATTTCATTACACAATTTAATAAAAACAAGTTAAAGAATATGTTAGAATAAATATAAATAAAACAGTAATATTACCTCTATCATTTGGCAGCTTATCAGGAGTGAAGGGTATGTTGGGACACCCTCGCCAATCTAGTCCAGCATAAGGACATGGGACCATAATGAAGGGATGCAGCCCGCCAACACTGGCTAGTAAGTCCAGCGAATCATGTGATATCCTCGCTGGAAACATAGTGTCTCCCCTCGTGGGCATCATCTGCCCCCACATGTGCATCCGGGCCTCGAACATCGGCCTACGAGGCTGTCGAACAAAACTAGGTCTCATCTCTGGAAACCTCTCAAAAAATAAACAAAACAACTCTGAAGAAAAAGGGAAGTTGACCCTCCCTTGTGCATGAGCATGAAATCTATCTAAGGCCGTACAAAACTGTCGCAAAAAAATGGCAGACCACCTGACAAGTCGTGGCTGCTGTACTAAAGAATCAACGTAATATAAAAGCGAGCAACTAATGCGTTGTCCGTCACTGTTGTTGTGCGAAATGATCGAAGCGATAATAGAGAGTCAATGCACGTCCTGTCTACCAAAAGCACCTATACGTAACTGACCTCTAGGTACTTGAAACTCTGAAGGAGACAGTACATGTGCTTCAATGTATCTATGGGAGTAAACTAACTGACTCCCTACTACACAACTAGCTGGAAAATATGGGAATGAGGGAAAATCCACCCCTCTCCTCGATAGTCCTGTAATAAAATAAATTTCCTCCTAAGTGGGTGTGTACCACTAGTCAGGACCAACTTGAAAAGCCTGTTAGTGGGCATTCCACCTACCGATAAGATGTCTCAAAAGCACACTATGGGTCTTTAGATCGGAAATAGCCTCCTCATAGAACTTGAGGAGGCCTACATGCATAAGGATCTCCTAGGTATCTGCAGTAATAGGGCGAGGGCATCCATCTCTCTCCCTCTCTCTCGCCTCCCATTGGCAAATCATGTCATATTGTTCTGCTTGTTGTTGCTGCTGTTTCTCCTGTTCTCTCTGAATCATTGCCATATTAAATAATTTTTTTTTATTAAAACATAAATGTATTTATAAATATACATATATAATTTTTTTGAAAAAAAAACAAGCATACAAGTCAGTGCTCCATAAAAATAGTCACGCACTGGTGTCGGTGTGTCCTAATATTTTAGTGCACCATCCCCGGGGCCCCTAATGAAATAGACCGCACTAGATTCGGTGTAGATGTCTATTTTTCAAGCACCGTGGACTGTATATAATTCAGAATAGTGGTGCGCTGAATGAAATATACGCTCGATGCGTATAGTCGTGTCAGCGCACCGACTTCATGACAATGACATAGTTGATGGTCGGTCTTTTACCCGGCCGCACTGTTGACCCTCTCGGAATGCAAAATGTGGTGTGCTGACATAAACCGTAGCGGCAAATGAAGTCAATGCACTGCACTGTGATTGCCGGGGTCAACGGTGCGCCTGGATAAATGAGCACACCGCTTTTTTTATTTTTTATTTTTAGTTTAAAATTATTCAGGGCGCCTTCCGATACCGCCCTGGAAACGGTGCAGTTAGCATCGGTAGCGGTGCTGCCTGTAAATTTTACAGGTAGCATCGCTATCCGGTGCGAGACGAACAACTCGAGCGCACCACATGACAATTTTTTCTTTTTTCTTTTTTAATGGTTATTTTTAAGTTTATTTCAATTTCTAATCTGTTAAAAGGCTTAATTATAGAAAAACTAGAAAAATACCTGTACATTTCGTCGTCGAGGAGGCATATTGGCTATAAAATTTGGAAAATAAATTTTCCCACTGTTTTTCAAAATGCAAGTTGGAGATTGGTGGCCAATGCAGAGTAGCAGTGTGTGCAATGGGTGCAACGAGAGCACTGATGTTAGGGCGGCTCAGAAATAAGGAAATAGCACCGGGGCTTGAGAGCTCTAGAGCACTGAAGAAAGTGAATAATGAACTTTTTTGGCCATAATTTTTTTTTTTAATTAACCCTATTTCGGTGCGCGGGGTTTTATAAGCGCACCGGTGCGGTTAAATAAAACTGCACCGGGCGGTATCAATTTTGGCGCGTTGTTTATAACGCGTTGGGGCGTTTCCCTAACCGCGCACCGAGGTGTTTCAGTTTCGGCTCGAAAATTTGATGATGCACCAGGGTGGCATAATGGTAAAGCACTGGTGCATAATAGTCGCAAAGCACCGGTTTTTTGGCCTTAATTTTTTTTTTTATATAACGCTATTCTAGTGCGTGTGGTTTTTGGTGCACCGATGCTCTTAGAGAAGAACGCACTGGCTCGTTTGTGTTTTGGCGTGGTGTTTTATGATGCACCAGTGTGGAAGAGTATTGATGCCCTGGTGCATTACAATAATTGGACGCCCTAGTGGTGTGTGTACTTCGCACACGCTGTCTGGTGTGCCAATGTTTGGTGCGCACCGGTGCGTTCTATGGTATCTTGCGCACCGGTAATTGATATCTCAGGAGCACTGGAAAACTGAAAAATCTAAATTTTTTGTCGTAAATATTTTTTTAATTTAACCCTTTACCGATGCGCGTTGTTTATAGGTGCACCGGTACTGTTTGCTACAAACGCACCATTCGGTTTGTGTTTTGGTGCATTTTTTATGATGCATTGGTGCGGTTTCTGTCTACTGCACTGGGTGGTTTCGGTGTTGGCTTTGTGTTTTTTAATGCACCAGTGTAGACGCGTTGTGAGGCACCGGTGCTCTATTATATTATGACGCACCAGGCGGGTGTGTACGGAGTGCACGGTGTCCGGTGTGCCAATGATTTTGTCCGCACCGGTGCTTTCATTTTTTGAGAGCACCAGGGCGAGTTTTAATGATAAGAGCACCGATAGGAAAACATCCGCAAAACCCTCCACCCACCAACCTTTTCTAGTAACCTCCGCTAGAAACGGTTGTATGGGGTATTTTTCTTTGTGGTTCCTCAAAAACATCCGCTAGAGGGTCTTTTCCTTGTAGTGCATCACTGTCTTTCTCTTCAGGGCTACCATGTTCATCCTCTTCCTCTATGTCATCATCATTGTCTTCATCATTAGGCTCTATTTCTGCCCCAGTATTTTCTTTGCTTTCTTAATCAACTTCTTGATTAAGCTCTATATTTGTATCACTGTTTTCTGCCTTTGTATCACTTTCATCTCCCTCTTCATTTCTGATGTCATCACCTTCTTGCTCATTTCTGCTGTCATCACCCTCTTGTTCACCATTGTCCTCTTCTTTGTTTTCTTCATCTACTTCAGTCTCTGCCTCACTGTCTTCTTTACTTTCCTCATCACCTTCTTCTTCATTATTGCTTCTGTCATCATTTTTTTCTTCAGAACTGTTATCATCTTCCTTGTTTTCTTCATCTATCTCTGTTTCTACCTCACTGTCCTTTTCCTCTCCATTGTCATCTGTTTGATCCTCATTAGAGTTGTTGTCATTACTTTCATTTGATGCATTAGGAGAAGAGATAGAAGGCGATTTTCCTCGTGGTGAAGGCAGGTGTGTAGATGATGGAGGAGTGGACGTAGGTGGGTGTGAAGTGGAAGGAAGATTACGCTGAATGAAGGCTTGAGGATTGGCAAACACATCATGTGAGATAAAAACCTCCCAAGGGATCCCTTGCTGCTCTAGCTGGTGTAAGACAATCATTTTGATCAAGGAGTGGTGAAAAAGGCTCTACATTTGGTGAGCATAACTTCTCTTCTTGACTACTGAGGCCATTTTTTCAATGCTCCGGAATAGATAGTAGGGTAGGTTTAGGAATTTTACTGTGGTGAAGTGCATAAAAAGCCTTATGTGGTATGAATAAACCCTAGATTACCTACCCTCGCAAGTGAAATATTTGATAATCTGCCTCATCAGTAGGGCATACCTCTCTAGTAGGTGGGAAAATGGAAAAACAACCTTGCAGCCTTGTTGACAGCTAGGCTTGAGGTAGGGCTCATAGTAGCTCAAATCCAACTTCTTTTGTTTAAACCATATTTCACCAATGTCTGGAATTCTTGTGGCTTTAGAAATGGATTCAGATGAAAGTTCAAACTCCACTCCTGCTAGTTAGACTTGGTGATTGTGTAAGCTTAGGATTAACACCCTAGTCAAGTCTGAGTGGCTTTGGACTTTCTTGACCTTCTCACAAAATTGATAACACCCAACATCCTGAAAGAATGAAAGGATCATGGGAGAGGAAGTAATTGGAGTGGTGTCTAAGGGCTCAAACCTATTAGCCCTTCCTCCCTTGTGATTAGGCTTGGTAAGCCTCTGACCTTCATCACTGCTGGTATGAATCTCTCCTTTAGACATGGTGACTGGTTTTAGCACAGAAGGATTTTTAGACTTTGTTAGAGAGCCTTTAGGTCAAAGGATGGCAATGAGTGAGGTGAGGGAAAGTTTTGAAAATGAGGGCTAAGATGAAGCATTTAAGGAGTGTGTCTCAGTTTTTAGAGGTTGGTCTGCTGTCGTTGAGTGTCTTTACATATATAACAACCCTTCTCTTTGCAAACCCTAACCTTAGAGGTCAAAAATTGATTTTCATGCAACTTAGGGTTTGGTGACAGCAAGCCAAGCAATACCTTCCTAGATGATGAAAAGAACACTTGGGGAGTGAGAAAAAGGAGTCACCAACCTTATTTGACTATTTTCGGAAGAGTTGGAGGCAAAAAAATAGAGATTTTGACCTTTTTGAGAAAAAATGGCCAAAGACTAGCTGTGCGTAGCGCCTGCCCAACTGCATGTTCAGGTCGGGTCAGGCTGGCTTGCCAGAGCACAGCGCTGGGTCAACTCGGGCTGAAGATGGGCCATTCGGGCCCGTCAGAGCATAGCGCCGAGTGGCTGATAGGAAAGTGGGGCAGTTTCAGGTGTCTGTGCATAGCGCCGGGCTCTAGGTGCTCAGCACAATGTTAAATAACACTGCGACCACCTCGCCTGTGCGTAGCGCCTATAGATTTTTACCAGTTTGCACAGAAACCCTCAAAATTTCTTCAACGATTCTCTCTCCTTTGAAAATGATAAATGAGGTGAGGAGACACTCAAAAAATATTCTTATAACCTTTTGAAAAATAATTTTGAAGCCAAAACCCATTCTTATAATGTTTGCTTTCTCTTTATTTTTCTCACTGTGTCCTTATAGCCTTTTGGTCCTGTAGGTGGCATTTCGACATAAAAATAGCTTTTTTCCTTTGCAGGAA
Organism: Pinus albicaulis; assembly: GCA_034641835.2. Lineage (NCBI taxonomy): Eukaryota > Viridiplantae > Streptophyta > Pinopsida > Pinales > Pinaceae > Pinus > Pinus albicaulis. Next base: position 127,688,169 of record CM076578.1, on the reverse strand, counting down.
GCCCTTAAATGTTTTTTTTTTTTTTGCTGGAATTTTCTTAGTGTCACCCCTTAGATTGATAATCACCCTGAAGAAACTAAAACTATGCCTTTATCTATATTTTGAAAAATGAACCTGTTTCGTGAAATTTAATACTTACACACAACAAACCTGTCATGTTTTCCATTTCTTTCTTTGACTAATATTCTGTTATGCTTTTCTCTTTAAGTAATGAGGAAAACCCTCTTAGTGGGATAAAAACCCTAGCAGTAAGTATAAATAGCAGCTTGGTCTTTTGAGATGTGCCACCCTTATTTGAAACATTCTTGCCTTGACCTTATCAAATTTCCTGTAGAAAAACACCTTTGATAGTCTTGTAAAGTGTCATTCATGTTCATCCATCTTTTGCAGAATAGTCATTTGATAAGGAGGCCCTTTTTGGGAGTTTTCACTGCTCTGATGTAAATCAGTGGCATATTTGTTCTTTAGACCACTTTGACAATGATGTAGGTCTAGTGAGAGAGGCAAGCTATTTTAAACCCTTTTTTGTGTCTTTCATGGCCACTTCTGTTCTTGTAGGTGCCTACACAATTTATGCCTTTTGATCACTGTCTCTTTTGGAGTTGGACAGTTCATTTTATGAATAATGACCTTATGCTTGTCATAATTGCCTCCTTGGGAATTTATTCTCATGTTTGTCTCCTTTAACCCTACATTAAGACCTCTGGCTGTACTTTTGAGAAGTCAAACCTTTAACTGATATTGTTGTCTCTTTTGAAAAGTGGGGTACTGGTGTTTTAGGTTTGCCTCCTTAGATCTTTTTGAGACCTCATGCTTTTTGCACCAATATTCTTTACCCTTTCAACCAATGATGATGTAGAGTCAATGCCTCTTTGCCAAACCCTAGAGGGAAACTTGAAACCTTTGAAACCCTCTGTTTTTATGAAGGAGGTTCTGTTATCACCTTTTTGACCATTTTTTCAACTTTCCCAAACTCCTAGGTTTTAGGGCTGCTTAGGAAAAAGTAAATAGTGTTGTATTTTAAGTTATCTGAAACTTCTCAAACTCATTCATTATTCCTAAAAAGTATTCAATGGGCATTTGAAGGAGATGAGATGGCCATTGCCTTTGTGACCTTAGAACTGATTCCTTGTTTGGTCAAAACTGTTGCAAACCCCGATTCCCATCAAACATATGCTTACTGCTTTCTTATTGCTATGAATGGTCTTCTTATGATTATTTTCTCTTTTACCTTACCTTATTTCTAATCTGATGGATTTTTGATCTTTTTGCAGAAATGTGAGTAAAGGGCAGCTGTCCCCTTGCAAGATTCATGGCTTAGGCCAAAAACCTTCCTTTAATGATCTCTTTGATGAATTTAGGACAAAATGACTTGTCATTTTCTTCTTTGAATGCAGTCTCCTTGTAGATATAAAACATAGATTTGCAGGATACCAGATCCACCCTATGACTCATGAAACCGTAGTTGACCTAGTGGAGGCTTTCTGGGACTTGGCTTTTGGACTGAAACCTAGAACTTGGGATTTATCAAGTGTGAGATAGAATTCATGATAAAATAATATATTGAAGATCCAAAATTCAATGTACTTGATTTATCTAAAGAGTCTACAGAGATAGTTTGAGACTATCTGTGTTTAGGAGTAGCTTGGGGGACACAAAAAGTTGTTTGATTGCTGAGCTAAGGTAGCAGTGGGGTTTTTAGGTAAAGAAAAAAAAGGGGATTTGGATCAAAGGTGACAAGATATAGAAAAAATGGGTGACATGGGCTCTTAATGGGTCTTCTGAGACTGGTAGGCAAAGATAGATAGGATGAAATGATGAAATAGTGAAAAAATTATCTTAAGGATAATGAAGGTAATGAGATTTCTAGAACTCACAATGTCTATGAACTTTGTTTCTAGAAATCTAGGGAAATCATTTAGTCATCAATCAAGGCTAAAAATTATTGATGACTAACATAAATAAATCTTCCAAAGGTATGAGGCCTTTCAGAATGTTATTGTCCTTAAGTTGAAGTATGTCAATCTGATCTGCTTCAATAACTTGGTCATCCTTGTCGTACACTTCGTCCATATAACTGTTTTCAAACTCACCTTCACTCTGAAGGAAATTGTTCACTTGTTTATCGTCCCAAAAAACATGCCAAAATTTCAAGTTATCCAAAATGGTGGGCCTGTGATTTATATGGATCTCAAAATTTTTATTAGAAAACATTGTAGATCTGAAATTACTCGCAACAGTAGCTAATGAATCAACCATCAAATTTTGTAATCTCGGCACTACCTTAAGTGTATATTCTAAAAACATTCTTAAAATGTCAAGTGCTGCATTTCTATATTGCCTCATCCTTGGGTGATCAGCTTGATACTCACCTTTGATTTGTTTGATCACCAACTCTGAATCACCGTAGACTGCAATTCTCCTAGCTCCCAATTTCTTCAGAATTTTCAAACCAGTAATGAGCGCTTCATATTAAGCCTCATTATTCGTACAATCAAATGCTAGTTTGTAGGAACACAACCTTACATTATTTGGGACCTTGTTTTTCTGTTGACATGAGTTATGGATCCATAAACCAATGCCAGCTCTGTCTTTGCCAACAAAACCATCAAAGTCCCTGCTCTAAAGACCATCTTCTTCTTCTTCAAGGTGTTGAAACTCTTGATTCTGAATTGACACTATTTGGTGATCTGATTCTTTATGCTACTCTGAACTTTCATCTGCTTCTCTGATAGCTGTTCGGATATAGTAGGCATATTATCTTTCTCTTTCTCTAACACTATTCTAATGCAATCTGAAACTTCAGGAACATCCTCTATTTCTACTAAATGACAATCAACATCATTTAATCTGGAATCATTGTACAATATTAAGGACTCTAAGTCTGTATTTACATCATTGATAGGATGATTATTAGGCCTTTCCTTATTTGTTATCATGTATTTCATTTAGTCTCACGATATAGTTTTCTCATTTGACCGAAGACAGGGATAGTGGCATAGGAAAATTCTAACTGCAGTGTACCTCTCAATTTTTCTCCCCGGGATCTCGACAACAGCATACCGAAATGTGGTGGAATATAAAAAAATACCACGTCCATAAGGAAATTTTTGGTTGGGATCTACTCTAGGGAGACAACTAGATATTCTATTAGACCCAAACAATGAACACGACTAGAATCGAGAGAATATAGATCATGATATGGGTGGGTTATGTCAAGGCCATGCTTCGTCGTGATGACTTTGGGCATGAGGTTATGGGAGGCCCCAGAGTTTAATATAGTCTTATGAAGAATGCACTGATGGACTTTAATACTCAAGTAAAATGGTGGGACCTCACTATCTTCAGACTGGCCATTGATGGCAAGACCAAATATTAACTCGGGTTGAACATCCTTTACATTAACCATGTCAGATAAGGGGTCAACTTTCAGAGTTTTGACTACATGAGTTTTGTATTTATCAATTTTGACCAATTCAATAAGAGGAATAGACACCTTTAACTTAGAAACTCTTGACTCTAAATTGAAAGGTATAGTTTTATCTACCTCTTTTATAATAACATCCCTTTTCTCAACATTATATCTCGATGCAACTTATTTTCTTGGAACATCTCTTTCTTTGACAGGTGCACTTGTAGAAGGACGATTGCTTATGTTCTGATTCAGAGCTACAATCTCTTTACCCTTATTTTGAACTTGTTTCGGTGGTGCTTCTTTCTGCTGAACTGTCTTCTTTGGAGGTGGAGTTATTGGAACATCCCAACTTCTCAAGGAGTACTGCCTTTGCTGGGAACTCAATGCATTCAGGTACCCTCTCTGATAATCATCATATTCTACTTCTAACTCATGAGCATTCACCATTATGAAATTTTTGCAATTAGGTGAACTTGTTTTTTCCACATATTTTTCATCCTCAGTGAGAAAAATGGGCTGACCATCGGTTGTGAAAAGAAGGTTCTACTCTACCATTGGTTCTTCCTCTTCATTAATCTGAGCATAGTTCTATTGAAGTGGTGTTCTGATTTGCTACTGCTGTGTTTCAGGAGTTCTTTTCTCTCTCTGCTTTATCCGGAACTGAGGCTGCTGCTAGCCTCGAAAGTTCTGATTTCTTATTTGTGGCTCAGTCTATCTATCTGAAATAGGCATCCTATCAACCATTCTCTCCATGCTTTTCAGCAAGGCATTAAATATAGTATCAAATGAAGTGGAGGGTTCCTCTTTGATAGTCACTTTGCGTTCATTTTTAAGTTTTTCCTTTTTAATTAATAGATTGGCTTCAACACTCATTGAATTTTTGATCATATCTTCAAGGGTGGCGAGATTTCTTTCTCTCAATGAGTAGGCCATATCTGGGTCAAAATCATCGGGATAACACAGGAGGGCTAAACCAGGAGGCGGTTTCATTTCATTTGGGATATAATTATAGCTTCTGAGGTATCAATAATTTTAATCAGGCACTGATTCATTGGGATTACGTTTCAAGGAATCATATTCGGCAAGGATTTGTAAAGGGTTTTTCTTTTCATCTCACCTAGCTAAGAAAGCATCAATTAGCTCATCAGGAATGCTAATAGAATTGGCTACTATGGCACGGAAAAAAAATTTGACTTCACCTGAAAAAATTTGTGCGATGATTCGCATTTTGGCATCATCTGCATCTAACTCCTCAAGATATATGAAGGTTTTGATTTTAGCCATGTGTTGACAGGCAGTGATTTTAGATTTTTCATCAAAAAGGGGAAGCCTTTGACCATATCCTTGAGGTAGATCAACAAGATTATCAGGGAGAACTAAAGGTCCTAAACGAGCCATAATTCCTATTGAATGTGGTGGAGGGGGTGGAACGAAGGATGGATTGGTCTAAGGAGGTCCTTGAGGGGGAAATTGTGATGATGATGGGATGGATGATGAAACAATGACTGTGTGGGAAACTTCGGGGATATGAAGGGTTTCTTGCTGGTATTTAATATAGGCTTTTTCAGCAGTGTAACTTACGGTATTGGCTAAATTTTCTAGTTTGTAATATTGTCTTCAGATCTTAACATCAGCCAAGATGTTATCACTCCACCAGATTCCCAAGGCTGAGGAATCAATCCCAACAGAGGTAACCACAAACCAAGCTTTCGACTTGATAGCTAACCCTATCAAGCCGGACAGGGCCCTCTCCAAAAGGGTCACATCCAGGAGGGCTGGAGAAATTAGGGTTTTAAGGCTAGATATAGAGTGCAAAGGTTGTTTTGAATTTATTTGGTTGGGAAAATCACTGGATGAAGGAATTAGGTCAAGGAAAGCTAGGTCAGGGCAATGGATTTAGGGTTGCAAGGATCAATGGGGAAAGGTAGGTACAATGCAAATCAATTGAAAATAATGGATATGGAATGGTTTTGAAACTATAATAAGGTTGAGAAAATCATGAGAGATGTGTTTTTCTCAAAAAAAAGATAATGAACAAAATATGACCAGTTACCCAAAATAGAGCATGGCAGACATGTATTCTGAATTTATAACTTGTAAAAGATCATAATATAGAAATGAAAGTGAACATGAACACACTACTTTCAAACATATGATACTGAAGAAAAAACAATGAAAGACATTTAATACCACAAGTATCCCATAAATCTAGCTGCAACTCCTCTTTATTAGCTTGGCCAAAACTAAGTACAAATCTTCCTTGATCAACTAGCAAAAATCAAATTGATTCCAACGCTTCACTAGTGTGAAGAAATGAGCTAAATAGACATGAAAACCACCTTCACTCATCCTCAGGGTTTGAATCCATGAGGTGATGAAGATATTACACAAAAATATGAACTGATAGCTAGAGTATAGGATGGTCCAAGTGACTCATTCCTATCTCAAGTGAACTGATTCATTACACCTCATTTGCTTGATTTGCATAATGTATTTACCATAGTAAATAGAAAAAACATGATAATTACATTTAGTTTCATCATTTACATAGGTAAAATCAAAATTTCCCAAGATAAAAATCAAAACTGGAGTGAAACTCAGAAAATTTCAAAAGACTGCCAAACGCGCCCTGTCCTGGTCAAACACGCCCTCTCTGTTCAAGGCTGAATTTGGCTTCCTTCCCTATGTCTAAATATTCTACAAGATGGATTGTTGGAAATCCATTCAAGTCTACTTTCCAGAACTACCTTTATTTTGCAAAATGAAGCCCATTTTCCCTGTCAAAAATCACTTCTCGCAAGACTGGTAAATGCGCAGTGACCGAGCCAAAAATGAGGTAGAAACATGATTTTTTGATGGTTTTTTACCTGTTTCACTGACCATTTTTCCTCAAAATGCTTGGAAATTACATAGAGTTGAAGTCCTCATCATTCTGAATCTACTGGTGGTGGCTATTTTCTCATTAGATGCCCCAAAAAAGAGCGCAACGTCCTTGGTGTTGCGCGTTTGACACTTTGACTTTGTTAAAAATAGCCTCAAAAACACAGAATGTCACAAATTTGCAAAATTTGACCAAAACTTGTCAAAATTGGTTGGAATATGGCTAATCATGTGTTTGAGGCATGGAATGTTACCTCAACAAGTATTTCTATCCTCCTTTTCTCCTCTTTCTTGGTTAAGGCTTCAATTTTTGCATGGGCTCGTTTGAGCTTGGCCCTTGCAATTTTGTTCCTCATGGCATAATGCTTTGACATATTTATTTGAATTTTATTTTCTTTTTGAGCCATGGCCAAGAGATTCTCCAAGTGTTGGTTGGCTCTATCAAGCCATGGTTCTTTGTTCTCACTGATTTCTATGGCAAGCTGTTCATTTAGGGTAAGTTGGTATACTATCTCAACTTCCCTTTGTCTCTCTAGTGCTAGAGCTCTTTTCAACCCTCTAGTCCTAGGTCTCTGTCTTGGAGGATGATCCTCCTCATCATCAATTTCACCATAACTTCTCTAATGTCTCTTCAAGCAAGGCTTTAGCCTTCTCTGCCTCTCTTTGTGCTTTGATGCATCTCACTTCATCAATGGTGTGTTTGGTCTTCCGCTGCTGGTTATCTTGTTTGATATAGTTAATGACAAAATTGGACCTTTCAAGAGTAGCTTAGAGGTTTCTAATCTTGACTTCCTTTTCTCAGATGATCAAGGAAGGATCATCATCAATTGTGTCCAAGTTTACAAGTTCAAAATATGCCTCTTTCTCACGGAGGCATTCCTCTTCATGTATGTCCAGCTCCGCCATCTTTTCCTTATCTTTGTGTACCTGATTTTTTGGTGAGGAAGGTAGGTCCCCTACCAAAATATGTGGGGAAAACACCTTCCTATGACCTCTCTGATAGGTATGTTCCAATGTGTCCAAATTGGCCCTTTTAGGCTTGCTAATTTCACCTCCACTAGGTGACCCAGTTTCAATGTGAAATGGAGATGAAGGTGGTGAGGTGGATGAAGGTGACTGATCTGGTGATGATGTGTGAACAGTAGACTGAGATGAAGGTATGGATGTGGAGGGATAAAATGATGAAGGTGCATCTTGGCCATGCTGAATAGGTGGGACAATGAAAATCTCATTGTATATGAAGTTGTCCCATGTAATGCTTAACTGATCAAGGTGATGGAGGACCATCATATTGATGAGGGAATGATGAAAGACACTTTGTATTTGATTATCATAATCTATCTTTTGGGCAATAAATTCCATATTCTCAATGCTCCGGTAGATATAGTAAGGTATATTAAGCATTCTAACTCTTGTAAAGGGCATGAGTAGTCGGATATGATAGGAGTAGAATCTAGAAAACCTACCCTCACAAGTAAAGTACCTCATAATAATTTTCATCATAGGGACATATCTGTCTAGGAGATAAGAGAAAGGAGAATCCTCTTTCTCTCATTCTTGTACGTTGGTTTAACATATGGCTCATAATAAAATTGATTCAAATCTCCTTGCTTGAACCATTTTTCTCCAATGTTTGGGATCTCAGTAGCAGCTGATATAATGGTAGGGACATAGTGAAAGTAATACCAACAAGGGTTACATGGTTGTCATGGATGTTTTAAATGAATAATATGGAAAAAATATGATGCTATTGGACCCTTTTTACTTTCTCACAGAACTCAAAACAATCCACATTCTTAAAGCATGTCACAGTGATGGGAGATGCCATGAGTTCTCTGGTATTTTATCGTTCATGCCTAACGACTCTCCCTCCTTTTTTACATGACATTATCTCCTGTATTTCTTCCTCCTCACTATGACTTCTATTATCCTCTTCTACCATAATGTTTTTGGTGTCAAACCTTAGTTAAAGATGGAATGGAATGTGAGTGTATGAATTGAGGGTTGGTATGAGAAAATTGGAGGAGATGGGAATATGGATTTTTAATGTGAGGGAGGTGATAGGGGTAGTGATTATGAAGGGTTTTAGGATAGGGGATTTAATTTTAGGTAGAGTGTAGGGAGCCTAGGCAAATGAAAACATAAGACTTAGGGTTTGAAGGATATGATAGTTTAGGGAAAGGGAATATCAGTGTAGGGATTTGAGAAAGGGTTGTGTGATATGAGGAAAGATATATGAAGGCTAGGGACTAAGATCAAAGTGTAAATTAAGTTTTAATGAAAACTAGGGTTTTAAAAATAGGAGACACAAATTTCCCTTATTCAAAATTCACACATCAAAATGACATTTGATAAAATGGAGTGAATCAAATGTGTTACTTACTGGCTTGCTGGAGTCATGGTGAATCACTTTTGAAGGATTGTAGGTAAATTTATGAAGTTTTGAGGTTTTGCAGAGAATTTTTGAAGCCATTGGGTAAATGCACAGCACTTGTGGCAAAAGCGTAGCGTCCCTGGAAAACGAATAGCATTGTTGAGAAATACATTGCACTTTCAGCCAAATGCGCATCGCCACTCAAAAACACGCCCTCTGGCCATGTTTTGCACAATTTCACCCTAAAACTCGAAAATTTCTTCTTTGATCAGTTTTCTTGAGGTTGTATGAAGCAAATGAACTTTGATTTGATGTGTTGATGGCTTTCATACTTAAGTGGATTTGATTTATGCTTTGTAAACTCAATTTCCTTATGTTTCACTTTACCTTTCAAATTTTCAAAATAATTCTCTTTGACTTATGACTTTTTGTTTTGCAGGTTGATCAGTTGATGGAGTTTGAAATTTCTTTCCTTTAGTTTTGCAAGAGTTCTTTGAGTTGACAGTTAGGGAGTGAAAATATTACATATAGAAAACATAAAACTACATAGGAAATTAAAAATAAATTACATCTTAGTTTTCATATCAAAATGACATTTTGATATGAAAATCATATGAAATTAAAATTACAAATTTAAAAATATAATGTTTACATACTGATACTCTTCTGTAGATGGAAATATAATGTCATTGATTTAGTCTCATTTGTTTGCTCACTTTATTGGGATGGAATGATGCATTTTTGGACCTTGAAAAACAAAACCCTAATGACTTAATGAGACTTTGAATAACCTGAATTTCATGGTTGAATTTAACTGAGAAAAGACATGATGAAATGAGATTTTCATAGGTGTTATTATGCTCAGCAAGACATGAAGGTGAGTCAACAAATGTGATTTTCTGAGGGAGAGTAAAGTTTTATTGAGTATGGATACCATTAGTGAGCAATTTTTAGCATGAACTAATGGAATGATATAAAAATTTCAAAGTGGGACACCTAAAATGAGAATGAAAAGAGATATATTGATCACTAATGGCAGAATGCATATTCTGACACTAACACTTGGCATTCTATTTCTACAGGATATCATGAACCTATTGTTTGATGTTTTGGATATGTTTAATAATTTTGAATGCTCTATCCGCCTTGGATTGAGCATGGGAAGGCTCTCTTGGTGAATATGTAATGGGAAAATCCACATTAATTGGGGATAGTGGTTGGAAAACCAAGTATACCTAAGAAATATTATGGCTAATAAAGAAGTGGAGGCTCTGTTATAGCTATGCTAAACATATGTAAGCCTTTCGTCTCGTATATTTCAATGCTTGTAGTTTTACATTTGTAAGATATGCATAGTCATGTTATTGACTATGATTTCTTATCCATCTGTTTTTGGTTGAAAGCAAGTTAATATGGTCAACCCGGTATCCATTACAGACCAGAGGTTGGACCCGAAGGTATTAAGGAACCTACTATCGTTGTTAAATAACTTTCTATGGTAGCACAAAATGAACGCAAACACACTCAAATAAGAGTTTAGGAGCGGATTTACTTGAGATACTCTTATTTCATGGTGCCAAATAGTCCATCTTAGAGAATTTACCAACAACCACAAACAAAAAATAATTACCATGCCTTGTGTAGGATAAACCTAACATGTAATCCATGAATACTAACTCTTAGGGCCTTCCTAGCGAAGGTAGAGGAATGCATGACCCCTGCTTCTTGATGGTTTTTTAACAATGGCATAATCAATGTATGATATAATATACCGATGGATGTTATATTAAAGCCTTGGCCAATAGAAATGATTCTTAAGCACTACTATTGTCTTCTCACACCAAAGACTCCTACCACACAACTGCAATGTGCCTCCCAAATTAGATTGGCATTCTCACTTGAAGGAACACAAATGTTGCCATGGTAGCATAAGAGTGTATCATGGAGGTGGACACCTAGAAATTCTTTACCTGTGATCAACCATTGGTATGTAGCAATGAAGTCAGAGCCATTATTTTCTAATTATGGCAACCTAGAGTTCTTGTGCCAAAAAAAAGTTAAGAACTATGGTTAGCACCATAACTAGGGGACGAATAAGGTAGTATACAACATGGTTGTTGCTACTCTTCTTGTACTTTCTATTTAAACAGAATTGTCTCAGGTATGTGGACCAATTCTGATGGAGGTCAATGTGTAACTTTCCTTTCCATTAGATAAAAATTGACGTAAAAAATGGGCCTCAAAACAAAAATGTACAATAAAAATAAATTTTATAACGATCAATAGGATTCAATATGATGATGTTAACCATGGGGTATGATTCACCATTTTTGGAGTAAAAATATAAAATGATGAAAAAATAGAAAAACTACTTTTTCAACTCTTATTTTCTACTTATTTCCCTACAATTTTACTTTATCAAAATTTTTCATGTATTTCATATTTTTCATGCAGAAGGGTCATCAAAGGTATGCACCATGGGTACTACTTGTATGCAAAATTAAATTCTGCATCCAACGAGTGCTCTCGTTTGAAATTTGAGTAAAATCATAAGGAGATAAGTTGAAATACAAGTTGAAAAAGTAGTTTTTTTCTTTTTTCCCTCCAAAACTTGACAATGTACACCAACACAACCATAGGGCAGTTGACCGTCTTAAAAAATTTAAGAACTGGTCGGCCCTTTCATCTCCTTCTTTCCACTATTTATTGACCTTGATCTTCTCTCCTCTTAGCAGGTTGTCTTGAAGATGAGTCTTGATTTAGACTCAAAACGTAGACTAAAAGTGACGACTGTGGATATTTCGAGTTTTACATCTGAAAATCTACACCACATAAACCTCTAATCTAGTGATGTATTCTAATATTATTTTATTATTTCCACTATTATTTTATAGTATTCCTTAAGAGTTCCGTTTTAGACCTCAAAATTTCTCTATTTATCTACATGAATTGCAAATAACTATGATCAACGTGGATGATGGTCTCCTTCCCCATAATATAATGCTTCCATTATCAAATTCCTCTATGATGGAGGACATATCCTTGTCATGGCTGGGGAATCTACAAAAAGTATCAAAGAATGTTTCACTATGATAAACCACTAAGTTTCCTTGCTATATGAGGATTTCAAAAATAACATAGTCAAAGGCACATGTCTTAGTCTAAAATGGTGGTTGCAAGTCTAGAAGGGTGAGGACTAATGCAACGCATAAGTGGTGTTTCAGATCCTTGAATGCTTTCTATTGTGATTCAAACCATGAAATTTTTACTTTAGCTCCACCCTTAGCTAATTGACCTAAGGGCTAATCGATATGAGATAACCCTAACATGAACCTTTGGTAGAAGTTAGCAAAGCCCAAAAAGTTGTAGAGATTTATGTTCACCTCAGCTGGCTAATTGTGAATGGATTAGATATTGGCTAGGTCCACATGTACCCCATGTTCATCCATGATGTATCCCAAATACTAAATTTGTTGCATGCCAAAGACAATTTATCCATATTGGCATACAACTTGTATTGTCACAGGGTGCTTAAGACCTACTAAATATTTGCTAGAAATTTTCTTCCTAGGTTTTTCTAAAATTGAGGATGTCATCAATATGCAACCACAAAATATTTTGTAAACAACCACAGGATATCATCCATCACCCTCATTAATGTTTCTAGAGAATTGGTCGAGGAAAAGGGCATGACCAACCACTCAAGAAGGTCGCCTTTGTATTTGAAGTTTGTATTCCATACATTAGTTTATTCAATTAGAACCTAGAGATATCGTAACTTTAGATTAATTTTAATAAATAACTTGAAACCATTAATCTATTCAAGAATATTATCAATCCAAAGGATCAAGTATCTATTCTTAATAGTGGTTTTTTTATGGGCTCTATAATCAATACAGAGTCTCCATGTCCCATCCTCATTCTACACCATTACAATTGGGCACTCACAATATGAGGACCTTGGTCAAATGTGGCCTTTTTGGATGAGCTCATGAATTTTAAATTTTATTTCCTCATTCTCCAAGAGATACCATTATATATTTCACCAATGGGTAAAGGAGCACCAAGTTTCAATTCAATTGAAAGTTTGACTTGATAATGCAGGGGAACCACCACAGGTGAAACAACTATATCTTTGTATGTTTCTACAATATTTTCCACATAATTTTTTTGTGTAGAGAGGCCTCTCTGTTGAGGATGTGGTGGTCATAATGACATTGCTTTCACCTTCTTAATGAAACATAAAGAGGAAAAACTTTACAGTATGAGAGATTACCTTTCAACATTTTTATGCTGAGATCAATCAAATTTTAGTAGTTATAAAAAACTATAGTACCCTATATAGTTGACCCCCTGATCCGTAAACTATCATGGATATTCCACTGGACAATTTATCACAACAAATCTATTAAAATATATTAGCAATATGAAATATGCACTATGAGGGTTAATTTCTCATTAGATTATAGGATTTGTTAATTATTGTGTTATTCCTATGCATGCAATAGAGAATAGTGAAATAAAACTCACAAACCACAATTAACACAAGATATAACCTATGGAATCCATTCAAGAGAAAACCTAGTTGGAAGGTGAGGTTGCTCTGCTCTCTGTCTTTGGATGGAAAATGGATGTAAGTACAAAGAAGTGAAACATGTGACCCGTGGGCTACTATAGTGCACAAATCATCTATATTTTCTCTATCTGTATCCACTCTCAGTTATTTTTCTCATCTATGGAAAAAAAATGCATTCGAATAGAATGGAACCCATTTTCTTCATAGTGGCCTAGTTACAACTTAATCTGATAGGCTACTACTGGTTAATTTTGGCTCCTTCAATTTGTAGAAATTTGAATAATAGTTGAATTATTCACCGAGATTATCCTGATTACACAATATTAAAGCTTCATGCATAATACATAACCTCTTCTACAATTGACAATCAATTTGCGGAAATAGAAGTAGTCGCATGCGCACATTAAAACATAATCAAGCACACATAGAACACAATATGTAATGGGGAAAGCTTACAGCTGAAAACCCCCAACTATCTGTATATTATAATGATAGAGAACATCTAACAATACATAGCACAAAGCTCTCACAGCTCTCAGCACATACTATCATGCTACACACAAACTAGTATAGAAAGTGAACAAGTCACAGGTTCAAATCTCCTCCACAAGTCTGCCTACCTCTACTGCGCAATCCAAGTTGATTAATGATGAGATCCAAGTTCGAATCCCATTAGCTCCAACTGCGCAATCCTCATTGGAAATCTCCATCAATGTGTGTGCAAATCTCATGCACAGCCACTAGTCACAACTGATAGTAGACTCACCCTTTCACCCACCTCTAACACTAGTCTCCACTGAACTGTCCATGCATTGCAGTTAACTGATGTGTTCTTTAGTTGATTTATGAGTTAATAATTAGTGAATTAATTAATAATTAATTCACACCACTCATCACTAGTGTATTTGTGAGTTAGACTAAATACAACTAGTTCAACTAAGTTAAACAGAACACAACTCCACCAACTGTCTCATCAACTCCACCAAACTCTGCCACATGAGTTCTAACTCAAGTCAACCATGCAATAGCTCAACTAACCCTTAGGAAAAGCGTATTTCCTTCTGTCAGCTGCATGTGCCACATCCAAGCATCAAACTGAAGTGCTCCAAGAGGATAAGATAATGTTTATAGTCTAAATATTATTAAGGGTTAATAATATTTGACTGTTCTATTTTTAGCCCGGCAGTCTAAAAATAGAAACCTCCCAATGTCTAAAAATAGAGGTCCATCTATTTTTACCAACTCGACCAATCATCCATAAATAGCATCCTGCAACTCATAGACCATGATCCATATGTCTAAAAATAGACATAGTCTAAAAATAGACTTTGCGCCAAAAATAGCCTGCGGGCCCACTTAGTGAAAGCGACTTCTTTTCACTAAGCTCCATCATCTTGTTGCATTTTCAACACTCCCTCTCAACAATATATGGATTATCTGCAACCCCTATCCTGCCTCTGTGGTATTCGAATTTGCTCTGGTGACGCCTTCGTCAAGATGTCGACATCCACAGTCTCCCAGTGGGAATGTATGAAAGTAACATGATTCTCCGCTGCACACAATCTCTGATATGATGGTACCTGATGTCAATGTGTTTGGATCTATCATGAAATACTGGATTAGCCGAGATTTTAATGCAACTCTGGTTATCACAATAAATCACAATAGGCTCCAAGTGTGACCCGAACAACCCGACCAGGATCTTCCTCATCCATATGGCCTCGCATGCAGCCAAGCTTGCTGCCATATACTCAGCCTCTGCTGAACTGAGTGCCACGAATCTCTGCTTCCTGCTGTACCAAGAAATTGCTGTCGACCCGATACTGAATATCCCTCCAGATGTGCTCTTTCTGTCCGTTGGGCTCCCTTCCCAATTTGAATCCGTGAATCCACACAGCTTCACCTCATCCTCCTGTCTGTACCACAGTCCATATCTCGATGTGTCTCTAAGATAACGCAATACATGATTTCCTGCCTTCCAGAAGAGCTTGGTAGGCTTAACCATAGCTTGCGAAAGCTGGTTAACAGCATAGCATATATCAGGTCGTGTATTGACCAGATACATAAGCGACCCCACCAACTTTCGATAAACAGTGGCATCCACTACCTCCGCTGAAGTAGCATCCTCCTTCCTCCAACCTCCAGGAAGAGGAGTATCAACAGGCTTGCAGCCATGCATGTTGAACTTCTCCAGTATTTCCCTGGCATACTTACCCTGAGAAACAAATAGTCCATCACTGCGCTGCCAAATTTCCAATCCCAGGAAATAATGAAGGAGGCCCAAGTCCTTCATCTCAAACTCTCTAGCAAGATCTTCCTTGCATGAAAGTATCAACAGCTCATCACCCGTCAAAATCAGATCATCTACATACAGTACAATGATCAGCAACTTCCCCTCCACCACAATCTGGTACAAGTTAGGATCCGCCTCACTCTTGGAGAATCCAAGTCCGGTGAAATAACTGTCTATCCATGTGTACCAAGCACGAGGTGCTTGTTTCAACCCATACAGTGCTCTCTTGAGTCTGCACACATGCGACTCACTGCTAAAGATCTCGAAACCTTCAGGCTGCTCTATGTACACCTCCTCCTCAATGACTCCGTTGAGGAACGCAGTCTTCACATCCATCTGATGGATGTGCCACCCCATCTGCGCTGAGAGAGCTAGGATCGTCCGTATGGAAGAGTACCTTGCGACATGTGCAAAGGTCTCCTCATAATTGATCCCCTCGATCTGTGAGAATCCACGGGCAACAAATCTTTCCTTTTACTTCTCCACACTCCAGTCAGCCGCCTGCTTCATTTTGTAGATCCATCTCGAACCCACCACTAATTTCCCCTCCGGTCGCGGGACAATCTCCCATGCACTGTTTTTGACAATCGAATCATACTCTTCCACCATGGCATCTACCCATGCGGGGTCCTCCACAGCTTCCTCGAAAGAGGATGGCTCTGTCATGACACATTTTCTCACAAGAGCCATGTATCCAGTGTACCGATCCGGTGACTGTCTCTGTCTGCGCTGTGCTGTAGGTGGTCCTACAATCTTCTCTGCATCTTGAGCCAGTCGCTCAGCTTCTGTAGTGCGCTTGTGCCCTCTGATGGTTGGTGCTGCATGAGTGGTCTCTTCCACTCCATGAACTTCCTCTTGTGGCTGATCCACATCCGGAAGCTCATCCTTAGGAAATACTAGCTCCTAATCTGCATGCAAGAGTGGCTCACTCTCAAGCAAACACTGCATGGCTTTCTCCTCCTGAAATTTGATATCCCGTCGCACAACAATCTTGCGACTGTCTGGAAAATACACACGATAGTTGTGCGGCGTATCAGTGTACCCCACAAATATCCCAACCTCTGCGGTCGGCTCCAGCTTCTTCCTGGCATCCTTCGTCACATGCATGTAGACAGGTGAACCAAAAAACCTCAAATGGGAAATATCAGGCCTCTTACCAGAAAATGCCTCCTCCGGTGTACTCATGCCAAGTATCTTGTGAGGACAACGGTTCTGCACATATATCGCGATGTGTGCATGCCTCCGCCCACAAGTGAGAGGGTGAGCCACCCAGTCATGCAACATCGCCATGCGGCACACTTGATCGTGCATTCTTCGCTCGGCTTAACCGGATTACTGGCACGTGGGTTGTGAGGTGTATGAGCTCTCTACAAACTTCCTTCATCTTGCCAAAAGCATTCTAATTCGGCGAGAGATGAATTCACCACCATTGTCACTCTAAGAGCTTTCACATGCTTCCCCGATTCCTTCTCAACCAACGCCTTGAACTCACAGAACTTTGAGTATGTCTCGCTCTTCTTCTGCCTGAAGAAGATCCAACACTTCCGAGAGAAATCATCAACAAAGATCACACAATACTTGTGCTTTGCTGTCAAAGCTACTAAGAAAGGTCCACACACATCTGTGTGAATTCTCTCAAGGATCGTCGTGGCGTGACTATCCTTCTCGTGAAAGGTGGCTTTCACAAATTTTCCCAAGGTACATCCCTTGCCAACGTCGGCGCAGAGTGCCCATGGGAAGCCCGAGTAGAAATGTGTGCCGGTATCTTTAAAGCTCCATGGTGAAGGTGGCCCAATCTCGGTGCCACATCTCGCCATCATCCCGGCTCACCACTCCTTCTGCCTTGCATGCCATTGCTGCGCAGCCATCTACTTGCAACTGATAAAGGTTCTTTAATTGAACCCCTATCTTCCGGGTTTCTCCAGTTTTCTTACTGCGCAGGAAAGCCTTTCCTTCGCTGAAGACAACATCGTACCCCTTGTCTTCTAACATCGCCACAGAGGTAAGATTTCTTCTTCAATCTGGAACATGCAATACTTCCTTCAATATGAAGGGTTTACCAGACTCCCTCTCAAAGGAAATGGTACCGATACCGGTCGCACTGTATCTACCATCATCGCCCATCTCGATGTGCACTCCAAGATCTTTTTCCTCCAGATCTGAAAACAGATCTCGATCTCCAGTCATGTGAAAAGACGCACCACTGTCCAAGAACCATACTAATCCCATCACACTTGAGACCAAGCATGCGATCAGCGAAAAATTCATCTCAAACTGCAAGGCTAAGGCCTCTCTCGCTGCAGATCCAGCAGCTTTCTTATTTTTCTTCTTCTGCGGACAATTTGTGGCATAATGTCTGTGTTGGTGACAGTGAAAACACTTCACCTTGGACATGTCCTGCTTCTTGCCTTTCGCACTGGAAAGAGAAGCTTTCTTGCTCTTCCCCTTCTTTGCTTTGGCAACCAAAGCGCAATTTTCTTCATCAGATGCCTTTGATGAAGATCTGTCTCTGGTATTCCGCCTTATCTCCTCTTGCACAAGATCCGACCAAAGTCGCTCCCATCCTGGCAATTTCTCCCGACCATTGACAGAATCCTAATAGGCATGCCAACTCTTCGGAAGACCAAGGAGAGCCAAGCTCACCAATTCCTCATCATCAACAATCACCCCCACACTTCCCAGCTCATCCCTGCATTGGATGAACTTCGTGAGGTACTTGGGCATACTGTCGCCTTTCTCCATCTTTATGTGTCTGAGTTTATCCTTGAGCGCCAACTTCCTCTGGTCGCTCTTGCTTTGGAATAAATCTGTCAACGCTTTCCACATCAAGTATGGAGAAGCTTTTCCATGCATGTTGGATACAATGTGATCCCTCACGCCCTCCAACAGAATCCTTCGACATTTTTCCATCTTCTTTTGCCAAGCCTCAACTTGAGCAGCATCAGTAGGCTTTGGGATCTCAGCTTCTATGAACTCCTTCAGCCCGTTATCATCTAATACCGCCTCCATCCTGTCCTTCCATGCAACATAATTCGAGCTGCCCTCAAGGGCATACTCCAGTCGCAATCCGTTGAAAGACATTTTGACTTCGACACCAAGAAAACTACTGCAAATTCGAATTCCAAATTCTGCTGCAAATTCGAATTCCACCAGCTCAAAACTCAACTTCTTCCGATCTGTGAGAACAAATTATTTCTAGCACAGAGATCAATTGTAGGGGCATTTACTGGATATATCACCTTTCAGAGAAAGGATGGATCCAGAGGCTACCTGGCCCGTTATAGACTCTGTCTACCGAAATAATTGTAATCACTGTAATAGATCCGATGATCAATTTCCCTCTGATACCATGTAGAAATTTGAATAATAGCTGAATTATTCACCGAGATTATCCTGATTACACAATATTAAAGCTTTATGCATAATAAATAACCTCTTCTACAATTGATCATCAATTTGCGGAAATAGAAGCAGTCGCATGCGCACATTAAAACATAATGAAGCACACATAGAACACAGTATGTAATGGGGAAAGCTTACATCTGAAAACCCCCAACTATCTGTATATTATAATGATAGAGAACATGTAAGAATACATAGAACAAAGCTCTCACAGCTCTCAGCACATACTATCATGCTACACACAAACTAGATAGAAAGTGAACAAGTCACGGGTTCAAATCTCCTCCACAAGTCTGCTTGCCTCTACTGCGCAATCCAAGTTGATTAATGATGAGATCCAAGTTCGAATCCCACTAGCTCCAACTGCGTAATCCTCATTGGCAATCTCCATCAATGTGTGTGCAACCATGCAGCTGTACTCAATAGTCACAACCTATAGTAGAATCACCCTACCCACCACCAACAATGGTCTCCACCGAACCGGGTATGCATTGCAGTTAACTGATGTGTTCTTTAGTTGATTTATGAGTTAATAATTAGTGAATTAATTAATAATTAATTCACACCACTCATCACTAGTGTATTTGTCAGTTAGACTAAATACAACTAGTTCAACCAAGTTAAACCGAACACAACTCCACCAACTGTCTCATCAACTCCACCAAACTCTGCCACATGAGTTCTAACTGAAGTCAACCATGCAATAGCTCAACTAACCCTTAGGAAAAGCGTATTTTCTTCTGTCAGCTGCATGTGCCACATCCAAGCATCAAACTGAAGTGCTCCAAGAGGAAAAGATAATGTTTATAGTCTAAATATTATTAAGGGTTAATAATATTTGACTGTTCTATTTTTAGCTCGACAGTCTAAAAATAGAAACCGCCCAATGTCTAAAAATAGAGGTCTATCTATTTTTACCAACTCGACCAATCATCCATAAATAGCATCCTGCAACTCATAGACCATGATCCATATGTCTAAAAATAGACTTTGCGCCAAAAATAGCTTGCGGGCCCACTTAGTGAAGGCGATTTCTTTTCACTAAGCTCCATCATCTTGTTGCATTTTCAACACAATTCTTAGCTAGAGTCATAAGATTGACTCTTCTAGAGTCTTTTTCATCATGATCATATGGATAGACAATTTTCAATTAATATTGGAGGATGTTGTGGCATCCTCTTTAGTCACGATGGTCAAAACTTGAAGGTCAACTTTTGGGTGGCATAACTTTTACATATAGACTCTGATTGAGGAGATTCTTGCATCGTTCCTAAGGTATTTGTGTTTAAAATAGATTTGTTGAGTGCCAAAAAGTGCTTCCATAATATTTAAAACCCAATTTTTCTAAACTAGGATCTGATGGTAAAAATGGTTTTGTGAGATTATTCCTCCACTTTTCCCACTCTGATATAATTGAGATGGATGAAAAATAATATACAATCCAATTCATATCACACCCTATTTTGGGAGGATTTTCTTCCCCAAAGGCTTCTATTGAATGAAGCAAGGAAAAATTTCCTCCACCTTTTGTGAAGTGTACCATTTATCTTTTCTTGGATGTTGTCCTTTCAACCCAATCTACCAAAGTTCATAATTAGGGGAATTTTGAAGTAAAAAATGGGTCTCAAAAAAAAAATGTACAAACAAAATTAACTTTAAGAGAACCAACAGGATTCAAGATGATGAAGTCATCCCCAAGGGAAAAGACAAAACACTTTTTTTATTCTATTTTCAGCTTATCTCCTTATAGATTTATTCAAATGTCAATTGTAGACACCCTTTGAATGATAAATTCAATTCCACATCCAATGAATACCCATACTGCATACTTATGAGTAGTCCCACAATGAAAAAAATTGAAAATACATGTGAAAAACAAGTTAAATGTGCTTTTTTAATGTATTTTCATTTTTTTTTATGTGGTTATACTCAGAAGTACACAAAGTAGGTACTTGTTGGATGTAGAATTGAATTTCACATTCAACATGTGCTTACACTTGACATTTGAGTAAATATATATGGATTTAAGCTAAAAATGCAATAAAAAAGGTAGTTTTCTTTCCTTTTATTTAAAAATTCA
This sequence comes from Pinus albicaulis, assembly GCA_034641835.2. Lineage (NCBI taxonomy): Eukaryota > Viridiplantae > Streptophyta > Pinopsida > Pinales > Pinaceae > Pinus > Pinus albicaulis. The sequence continues at coordinate 127,667,149 of CM076578.1, read as the reverse complement.
TAAGTCTTATTTTATTATTTTAACTATTATTTTATTATTTTCCTTACGAGGCTCATTTTAGACCTCAAAATTCCTCAAATGGTTACACTTTTTTTGTAGTTCTATACCTATTCTACAAAACTCTTTCCTATGTCAACTCTACCTAAGCATCTGTCAAATCCTTTATAGAAGGTAGGACCTATTCCTCTTCTTGATCTAACATGAAAGCCTCATATAGCTTCATATTTTCTACATTCACCACTATTCAAATAAGAATATATGGGGGTGGGCTTATTCTATAGGCATTATATCATGCTTTTTACAGTATCTTAAGGGGAGCATATCATAAAGCTTTGATTTTCTTACGAGAACCGTTTAGCCTCTTCTTGTTCAATTGTAACCATACTTTGTCCCCCACCTTGAATAACCTCTATGTTTTGTGTTGATTATGTTTGGCCTTGTATTTTTCATGATGAATTCTAGAGTGTCTCTTGTATCTTTAGAGGGATTTACTGATCTTCTCAATAATTTTTATTCCCTTAAGGCATCCCCTGTAAGACCCTCTCTCACTCCTCCTTGCTTCGCATATGCAATATCCAAAGTTGAAGTCTAGAAATATCCAAAACAAGTTTCAAATGGTAACTTACTAATAGAAGTGTAGATTGTTATGTTATAAGTGTGTTGCATATATATACCAAATTTGTGTCCCAATTCTTCAAATGCTTGCAATTGTAACCCTTTAAAAGCTGCACCAAAATATTATTTACTACTTTTTTTCAATCTCTCTATGGATGGAATGTTGTATACCTCTTTAAATTCTTGTCCATAATCTTCCACAATGTAGTCCAAAATGCAATGAGAAATATTGTGTCCCTATTGTTATTTCCTAAATCTACCTCAGGCTGAAGGAAGGCAGAGTTCAGGTAACATCAAACCACGCTCAGTCTGGTAGCTAGCCCTACCAGAACAGGAGATGGCTCCCTCCGGGTAAATCTCAGGAAAAATGTATCAATAGGGCTTGAGATGACTGAAATAAGAACTAATTTTAGGCTAATTATATAGATGAAAAGATTTGATTTGATTTTGGGGGTTTTTGTTGAAAAAAGGGAAAGGCAATTTTGGGTGCGGGGATAAGGCCCAGTTTTCGCAGAGTTCTAATTCGGGCAGGGAAGGCAATGGTTTTGATGCTTAGAATTGAATGGATGGATGGTTTAGACCACTGAGAAGCTGAAGAGGGCAAGAGATCTCAAGGATCCTCTCCAAACAGATGAAAACATGTAAAATCAAACAAAACCAAAGGCAGAGCAAAGCAAGCTATTGAATTCCACCTTTAAGACTGATTTGTTTAATTTAAGAAGAAAAGAGAAGGGAAATGATACACATAAACATCAGTAAAATTACAAATACATAGAGAAGAAACACCATCAAAACTCAAAGCCACAAGTATCCCAAAAAGTGCTGCAAACCCTGGTCTTTCCTTTGCCAAAAATGCAGAAGTGTATGTACAATGAAGTGCCAAAACAATTTCCAAGTATCCAACCCTGAAAATGACTCAGAAAATACATGATATAGACCAGCCTAACCCATTCCCATGCCTCTAGGGGTCGAGCTCATCATTCTAGGAGCTGTTTCAACCAATTCTAAACTAGGAACTGAAATCTAGGCAATCAAACAACTTGCCTCTATATGGTAGGAAACTGATTCATTCATTTAATTTTCACTTTTTAGTGAATGAATTCTCTAGAAAAAGTAAAAATGTGCCAAATTTACGTCATGGTCATGAAATTACATCAAGGTAGATCAATAGTTACATGAAAAAGTGAAACTAGTCAAAACTGGGCGAAATTCTGAGCTGAAGAGTGAAAATGAGGCGAAAATTTTCTATGCGCCGCGCCCAAAATCTCTATGCATAGCACAAATTTGGAGTTGATTTTGAGGCCCTTCTAGAAGTCCAAATTGAGCTCATGATAGCTCGTTGGAAAGCCCTGCCTGTCTAATTTCCAACCCAAGTGGAATTTCTGGATTTGGATGTCATTTTCCCCTCCAAAACGTCAATCTCACAACACTGCTTCTTGTGGGTGCAAAAAGTGGCAGAAAGGCCATTTTCAAGGTGTTTTTGAACCTTTAGGCAACCCAAAACTTGATGAAATCCTTAGGCCATTCCTAAGCATGCATAAATTTTCATAAAAAATCCAAAAATGTAAATTTTTCCTCCAGAAGATCTCTCAAACGTAAGCGCGCGCAAGGTGGCGCTACGCGTCGGGCAGGAAAATATGTTTTGTGACCAAAAAATCAAAATTGACAAAATTTTCTCCAAATTCCTTGAAATTTGGACTAAGGTCCTCCATCAAGTGCCATTCTCATCCAACAAAGCTTCGGCCAAGATTTGAAGTGGATCAGGCCTTTTTCGACGTTTCAATGCCTTCCTTAGCCTCGCTTTCAGGATCTTAATCTTCGCTTTGCAAACATGTGTGCGGGCCCAATAGTGGTTCTTCATGTGTCTGAACATGTCCTTGTCCTTGTTTGCCTTCGCCAATAACTTCTCAAGATGAATGCTGACCCTTGTAAGCCAAGTCTCTCGCTCAAAAGGTGTCATGTCACCTTGTCTTTTTCAGGCCAATTCTCGGTCTTCACGGATTTTCTGCAACTCCATGACTACTTGCTGATTCTCCAATTGTTTATTCCAATGCTCCAAGTAGTTTATAATCCATTGAGCTCTTTGCAACTTCACGGTCAATGTGTCGATCTCAGCTTTCTACTCCTGGATGGTCTCTCTCATCTTTGAGCTCGAAGAGCTCAAATCAACATTGATCAATACAAAATTAGTGTCTTGGCCTCCTGAAGGGCCCTCATCCTGCATAGGCTTCTTGCCTCTGTCCTGTACCTGTGCTGATGTTGAAGGCGAGACCCCTTCCACTTCAAGTGGAGATAGTACTCCCCGTGCTGTTGCAAATAAGGCTCTGGTGCCTCTCTGATAGGTAACACACACTGGCACACTGATAGGCTCTGTCTCGGGACCCTCAAACTGATGTGAAGGCTCACCTGCATCATGAACAATCTCCGGAGGAGGCTGATGGGTTGCGAAAAAGTCATGGGAAATGAAATCCTCCCATGTAATGCCTTGCAATCCTAGTTGATGTACAACAATGATCTTGATGAGTGCATAATGATAAATGCTGTTATGCTGCTGCTCGGGAGTCTTCTTCTGCATAAGAGTAGTCATCCGCTCTATGTTTCGACACATGAAATATGGAATGCTCATCATCCTCACTCTCGCAAAATGCATCAATAATCGGATATGGTAAGCATAAAGGCGCGAGAACTGGCCCTCACAGCTGAAGTATCTGATGATGAGTTTCATCAATGTCGCATAGGACTCCTTCAAGAATCTGAAAGGGAACACCCTGTTGAGCTGCCTCATATAGCCAGGCCTGATGTATGGCTCATAATACACTTTGTCTAGCTGTTGTCTCTTGTTCCACTCTTCACCCACATTCGGTATTCCTGTTGCCTGAGAAATGGTGTCTGGTGTCAAGGTGAAATTTACACCAGCAAGAGTTACATGACCGTCTTGCAAATGTAAAACAAACAAGCGAACCAACTCCTGATGATGCTGAGTCTGAGCAATCATCTCAGAATACTGAAAGCATGACTGTTGCTGAAAGAATGATATGGCAAGTGGGCAGGCTTTCAATTGAGTCAACGAAGTGGGCTCCTCTCTGACGTGTCTGCCCCCTTTACGAGGCCTCCTTGATGCATGTAGCTCTGTGGTAGAATCACTGTCCTGTTCATATGATGACTCGGTGTCTGTCATGTTGCTGCAAGTTTATACCAAGTGTATGTTTGTTTTGTTTGAAAATGTGAAATTGGTGTTTTGTTTTCGACGCCAAATATATGCAAGTAGGAAGGGACTGTGGGAAGAAAGGGACAGTAGGTATAGTGGGCTGTGGGAAATAGTAAAGTGGTAAAAATGTGATTCAGTCAAGTGAATTTTATAATGTGGGGACAGTCACTTGACTGTGTTTGGGAATTGGGAATTTTGCAAATGATATGGGAAATGATAGGGTTTAGGGATAGGGAAAATATGATTTAGGCACAAGTGATATGAGTGATAAATGGGATTATAAGGGAATAGGAGAGGGAGAGAAGAGATAGGGACAGTTGGGGGGGGGGGGGGGGGGGGGGGGGGTAAAATAAAATGATAGGGTTTTATGCTTTCGTCTATTCAAGATCTTAAATTCCTCCTCTTCAAACAACACCCAACACAAGCTAAAATCAATGGCAAGAGTTTTCAAACTGACTTGGAGCAAAAGAGATTGAGTTGTTTTGGTTTTTGATGAAGCAGTGACGAAATTCTGCTTGGAGGCTCTGTGCTTTGCGCTCACTATATGTGCCGCACAAGAGAAAATTGACATTGTGGAAAACGACTGTGTGCGTCGCGACATGCCAATGCACCGCAACCTCTCTCCTGTGCGCCGCGCTCACTCCAATACACAGTCTCAGCTTCAAACACAAACTTTCGCTCTCCAACGTTTTGACTCGGCTTTGTTGATGTCCTCAGCATAACAATGGATTGTTTAAACAATGAAAATATCTTATATAGTGAAGAACTTGATTTTTTCTTCTTACAAACCCATTTTTGTAATGTTTTGGCTTTGGCACTTTTCACATTTTTAATACAAACTCTGATTTTCTTGTTTCCACTGATTTTTGGCTGAAATGATGAAAATTTTGTCGATTTTTGCAGGGATGCTTGGCATTGGATTTCAGCAAAGGATGACCAGCGCTACGCCTGAAGTACCTCATGATTGAAGAAAATTTTAAAAATTACATATTTATTACAAACAATAAATTTGACGATTTCTTCTTCAAAACAGAGTTTTGAAGAAGAATCATTCTTAAGCATTATTGATGATGAAAATTTTGAAATAGAAACTTATTTTGGACCTCCCTCTGGCCTGCTGGCATTATTGAACACTTTGAAGACAAAATTTGCGAAACCCTAGACCTAAAAGACCTAAAAACCCTAAAATGACTCTTTGCTGACCAAGAGACCAAACAGGACTACGAATGACTTTAAAATAGATTTTATGAATAGACCTGAGCCAGCAGGTACAAGGCATGAGGGGTATGAATGAGAAGGCCCTTCCGTCAGATAATGGCATGCCCCTAACGAAGTGCAGATGAATGAACTGAATGGGACACCTAAAAATGAAATGCAAACAAGAGAAATGATCTCTGACGGAGGGATGAACAAACCGACTCTAACATTGGCTCCAATGGGGATGGTAGCTCCTGGGAGGTGCCAAGAATGGCAGATCTCTGGGAGAGATAGACAGTGCCTTCGTCCATTGGGATATGGAGTCATTATTTCGACAAACAACACAAGACTTTTTACTCAATTTATTGACTGAAACTTGACTCAAACTGACTAAATTGGAAACCAAAATGACTGAAAACATGACTCGACAAACTGAAACCAAAACTGAAATCCTTCTTTAGAATTATAGCCTTCACTTCGGGCCCCAAACCGAAGAAAAGATCGCAACACACACTTGCAACGAAACTGAAATAAAATGGTATGTACAGTGACAATGTAAGCAGCATAAAACATCTCAGACATGGTACCGCTTGAGCAGCCGACCATTGACCGGCCCTCCTGGACAATCTTCCCCGTTCATCTCCTTCAGAAGAAAAGCATTCTGACCACGATATGAAGCGATCTTAAAGGGACGTTTCCAGAGATTTTCAAACTTACCGTGCTTACCCTTTTCCTCATTCCTTAGATCCCACTTCAGCACCACTTCCTCCAATTGGAATTTGTCCGCCTTCATTTTTCTGTCATTAATTTTCTTAATTCTCTCCTGCAACTTAAATGTGTTTTGGAAAAATTCTTCTCTCATTTGCTGCAAATGAATCATTTGATTTATTCTTCTCTGCATATGGCTTTCTTCACTGCCAGCTTCCTAAAGAAGTTTGACCACCGGAACTGCAAGAGAGGTAGGAAACACCGTATCAACTCCATATACCAACTCAAAGGGGGACATACCAATGGAGTTCTTCTGACTCACTCGATCAGCCCAAAGTGCATTTACTAACTTCTTATGCCAGCCTTTCTTATTTATTTCCAGCAACTTTTTAATGATATTAACCAAATATTTGTTGGAAGACTCCGCCAACCCGTTGCCTTGTGGATGATAGGCGGTTGAGTGTCCCAAAGTGATGTGATACTTGATACAAAACTCAACCATCCTTTTTGATTTGAAAGCTGTTGCGTTATCAGTGATTATCTTATTCAGGCAACCAAAATGAGACAAAATGTTATTCTCAAGGAATGAAATTATTACCGCATCTGTAGCTTGTCTGGTGGGAATTGCTTCGATCCATTTCGTGAAATAATCTGTTGCCGTGAGGATCCATTTGTGCTGAGCTGAAGAAGGAGGATGGATCTCCCCAATGAAATCCAAACCCCACTGTTGAAAAGGGGCGCTTACCTCAATAGGCTTAAGTGGAAATGGCTGCAATTTCTGCCTTCCTTCGAAAATTTGACATTCATGACAGCTCTTGACAGTCTTATACACATCTGCAAAAAGTCTCTACCAGTAATATCCAGCTCTCAAAATCTTATTGGCCGTAGTTTTCCAAAAAAGGTGATCCCCGCAGTCTCCTTTATGGAAATCCTCCATTACCTGCTTCGCTTCTTCTTCCACCAAACAATTCAACAAAACACCACCAGGATCCTTCCAATAAAGTGCAGAATTCAAAATACAAAATTTTGCAGCCTTTAATTTCAGAGTTCTACCTTTGTTTCTAGCCATGCCGGGCGGTGGTGACAAATTTTGAAGTACATACACAATCTCTGAATACCACGGAGAAGAAAAAAAAAATTCCGATACCTGAAGTGGCGAATTTACCTCATTCTCATCAGACATGGCAGCAATCATATTTATGTCAAATGCATGCAAATTCGATTCAGCCATAAGCTTCGCCAGCCCCTGTCCTTTGATAAGCTTCGTGGGCTTTATCTCCACATCATACTCCAAAAAAGCTGCAATCCACTTGCCTCGTCTTCCTTCCAGATTAGTTTGTACTAAAACATCTTTCACGGCAGCGTTAGGAACATAAACCAAAATATGAGAATGCAGAATGTATACCTGGAAATCCTTTAATGCTTTCACCAGTGCCAGAGCTTGCTTCTCAATGATGTTATATTTCAAGGCTGCATCTCTTATAGTTCGACTGAAAAAAGCTATTGGCTTCTCATGCTCATCTCTTTTCTGCATTAACACAGGTGCCATGGTATGCTCTGAAGCAAATGAAAACAAAATAAAATCTTGGGTGTAATCCGGGCTGATCAACACCGGAGCGGAAGAAAGTGCTAACTTCACTAAATTGAAGGAATTTACAGTCTCTTCAGTCCACTTCACTTGGCTGTCCTTTTTAAGCATGTTTGTAATCTCTCTTAAATGTTCAGCAAGATTAGGCACAAAGCGACGTAAAAATTTCATGTTACCATTAAAAGACTGAATCTCCTTCTTGTTCCAGGGAGGGTCAATTTGCTGAATCGCTTCCACACGTGCTAGATCAATACGAATGCCATATTTTGAGATAATGTGACCAAGTAGTTTTCCCTCATCCATGGCAAACAAGCTCTTTTTCGGATTAAGTGACACACCATATTTTCTGCACTTTTGAAAAACAATTTTCAAGTGATACATATGCTCTTCATCGGAATTGGAAAATACCGTCAAATCATCAAGGTATACAACAAGAAAAACATCCTTCTCATTCGCAAAAGCCATGTCCATCGACCGCTGAAATGTCGCACCAGCATTCTTTAAACCGAAAGGCATCTTGGCATAGTGAAAAGTTCCCCACGGAGTGGTGAACGTTGTTTTGTCTCTGTCGTCCTCATGGACCAGCATTTGGTTATATCCGGAATAACCATTGAGTAGTGACATACGAGATGCTCCAAATACTCGCTGAAGTATATGATCCATATTAGGCAATGGATAATTGTCCTTCAATGACACCTTGTTCAGATTTCGAAAATCAATGCACAAACGAATCTCACCTGTCTTTTTCCGCACGGGCACCAAATTGGAAATCCAATCAGAAAATCTAATGGGAACAATGATTCCTGCTTTGTACAATATTTTTACCTCCTTCTCAATTGATGGCAGCAAATTTGGATTAATTCTTCTTAGCTTCTGTCTGAAAGGCTTCTGATTTGGCTTAATTGGAATAGTGTGCTGAATTATATTCGTATCATACGTCTTCAAGTCTGAATAATCCCAAGCAAACACATCAGAAAAATATGAAAAAAAACTGATATATTTGGCCTTTACCTCCGGTGGCAATGCTTTTTACAATTTTACCATCTTTGGATTCTCAGCTGATCCAATGTTTACATCTCCAACTCCCTTTTCAGTTGACCGCAAGGTTGGTTTTTTAGCAACATCATCCTGATCGATGAGCTCTTCTAAAGGTATCAAACCTTTAGGAATAACATTATCTTTCAGTTGCAACACTTCCATTTGATTGACTTGCACATCAGCTTCACCATCATCATATTCTACATCAATTGAGGTATCTTTGAACTTACCTTTATTTTGCAGAAATTCATTAATCGCATCATCATCTTGGAAAACTTGCCAACATCTTTGATTATCCGGGACGGTAGGACGATGCTTCACATGGATTTCGAACTTATTACTTGAGTTCATTGGGATTTTCAAATTACTTGCTGCCTTAGCAAGCGCATCTGCAATGCCATTTTGAATGCGAGGAGTACAAGTCAAGGTATAATCTGAAAACAACTTCAAAATATCAAGAACAACATTTCGGTAAGCATGCATTCGAGGATGCTTCATTTTGTATTCACCCTTCACTTGCTTAATCACCAAATCGGAGTCGCCATAGACTGCAATTCTCTTAGCATTCAGCTTTCTTAGAATTTTTAGGCCAGCAATCAGAGCTTCGTACTCAGCCTCATTGTTCGAACAATCAAATGCTAGCTTGTAAGAACATACCTGTACATTTCTCGGTACCTTGTTTGGAGTGGAAAAAGGACTGCGTACCCAAATACCAATTCCAGCACCATCATTTCCCACTGCACCATCGAAATCCATGGTCCATAAACCATCTTCATCATCTTCTAAGTGCTGAAATTCTGCTAGCTCTGTTTTTTTGCTTGCTGTCCACTATCTTTGGCTGATTGCTCAACTGTGCTTTCCGGTTTTTGCCTTTCTTTCTTCAAAATTTCTCTGAAATTCTCGATAATCTCTGGAATGTCCTCTGATTGAACTAACTGAATATCAACATCATTGAAACTATCGGCATATAAAACAAAAGACTCTAAATCTGTATGTACATAGTTAATCGGGTGATTAACCAGTTTCTCCTTGCTTGTAATCATGTACTTCATCTTTTGTTCCCGGTACAACTTTCTCATTTGGCCAAACACGAGAATCGTTGCATAGGAGAAATCTAGTTGTAATGTCCTTTTCAATTTTTCTCCCCAAGATCTGGAAAGTAGCATACCAAATCTGGGAGGAATGTCTGCCACAACTACGTCCATCAAAACATTCTTTGTTGGAATCTGATCCAAACTAACAACCAAGTCTTTAATGAGCCCAATACATCTCACTCTGCTTGAATCAAATGAATAAAGATCATGGTACTTCCTAGTAATGTCCAAACCCAACTTCTCCATGATTTCCCTCGGCATGAGGTTATGGGAAGCACCGGAATCAAACATGGCATTATGCAACACAAACTCATGCAATCGAAGACTGATATAAAAAGGAGGCACTTCGCTATCTGGAGACTCACCATCTAAAGCTGGTCCAAATATCAGTTCAGGTTGATCATCTTCAATATTCACCATATCATACATAGGATCGAAATTCAAAATTTTAGAAACTTGACCTCTATAACTGTTGTTATTCATTATTTCAGTCAAGGGAATGGATACCTTTAATTTAGAAATCTCATTCTCCAAACTAAAAGCTGACGTCTTTTCAATCTCTTTGGCTGGAACATCCTTCTTTTCAGCCTTCTCCCTCGATACAATTGGCTGATTTTATTTTTCTGCTGATGATGACTTAGTAGCAGTGGGATCAACTATCTCTTTTGCCTTCTTTTGTGCAACAGGTGAATCGTTCTTCGGTGCTGAAACTTCCTTTCTCTTCTGAATTGGGTTGACAGGAACATCTCCGTTTCTAAGAGAATATTTCTTTTGCTGGGCTGACAAGGCATTCATATAACCTCTCTGATACTCATCCGACTCTTCCTCAAGAGCTGCATCATTGGCCAAAATAAAATCTTCATCTCTTTGTACAGCTGAACTTTCTGCATACTCATCATCCTCAGTGATATAAATGGGCAAATCATCAGGAGTAAAGAAGTGATTTTCCTCCCCTACTACATCATCTTCATCATCTGAATCCTGACCAACAAAATTCTGCTGAAGAGGTGTCTTTACTTGCTGCTGGACTGCTGGTTCTTGTGCTCGCTGCTCTCGTTGTTTGATCCTGAATTGTGGCTGCTGCTAACCATGGAAATTGGGATTTCGAATCTGCGGTTCGGGCTTATCAAGTGTGAACCTTTCGATCATATTTTCCACCTTGCGGAGTACTTGATCTGATGTGGAAGCTTCTTCCTTTATTGAGACTTTCTTCTTAGCTCTCAATCTAGCTCTCTTGTCATTCAAATTAGCTTCAACACTAATGGAAATTTTCTGCATATCCTCCAAGGTGGGTGGATCTCTTTCTCGTAATGAATAGGCCATGTCCGGATCAAAACCATCCGGGAACTTAAGCAAAGCTGATTTCTTAGATGGCCTCAAATCATCAGGAATAGCATTATAAACCACATTAAATCTGATACAATAGTCTTGGACGGACTCACCAGCATTCTGCTTGATCTTGGTATATTCAGAAGTGATTTGGAGTGGATCTTTCTTCATTTCCCACCGATCTAGAAACTCTCTCTGAAGCTCAGCCAATGTAGGAATACTTCTAGGTGTCAAAGCTCTGAACCATTTTCTTACCTCACCGCTGAAAGTTTGCACAAATAATCTCATGGTTACATTTTCGGCATCAATTTCGTGGAGATCAAAGAAATATGTCATTTTGTCCACATGCTGCTGAGCAGGCACACTTTGAGGAGTGCCATCAAACAATGGGATCTTACTTTGGTAATCTGCAGGCATGTCATCCAAATTCTGAGGCAATACAAGAGGTGCAAATCGAGCAACCATAGCTCTTGGTGGATTCACAATCGGTCTCGGGGATATAGGTGGAGTAGGAGGAGTAGATGTATGAGGTGGGGATGGAGGTGAAACTATTGCAGAATGCTGATTAGAAATAGATGGTTACATGGGGATAGTAGGAATGAAAGAAAGCTTGATGGGGATTTGTGAATCAGATGTAACAGCTGATGGCCCGAGAGTTTCAGAAGCGGATTCAATGAATTCAGGGATATTCGTCGCCACAATAGAGTTCTGAATATTTAAGATGTAACTATCAATGGATTTGTGGGCTTGTTCAATATCAAGATACTTAATAAACTCGGGATTTATGACAGTGGAATCAAGAGCACTTTCAGACTTGGTTTCGAACAAAGACAACTCAAACTGCTCATCGAAATCGAGATCTTCAATATATTCGAACACATCAGGACATGAATGAGATTTAAAAAGAGGAATCACGGGACTTTCTCTTCGATGGATTCTTGCAATCAGATTGGGATTTTCGTACACTGGAGGCGGATCAGGATCGGGATTTGCTCTAGTATGTCTTTTGGAAGCCAGTGTGTTGATCTATTCAAAAATCAAAGGACAAAACCAACTTGTTTCAGCCTATCAAATTCTAGACTCAATCACCCAAAAGTCCAGAACGATCTGATATACTGGGGTAATTCACAAGTTAAGTGTCACGTTCACAAGTTAAACCAGAGATTGACTGAAGCAACATTCATCTAATTTCGCTGATGCATAGCAAGAGCATTTCGAAGGCTACCTGGCTAACTTCAAGCTCCGTATGTAGCTTATAAATCAAATAACACCAACAAGCAAACCATTTTGTTCCCCAGTATGGTCGCCACTATGTTGTAGCCTAAATCCACCTCAGGCTGAAGGAAGACAAAGTTCAGGGTAACATCAAACCACACTCAGCCTTGTAGCTAGCCATACAAGGACAGGAGAGGGCTCTCTCCATAAAAGGATATTCAATAAAAACACAATAGTGAATTGATATTAGGCTAGGTAAAATGATGGGAAAAAGGTTTAAATAAATGAATGAATTTTCAGGGATGTGTGGAACAGATGGGGTTGGGCAGTTTGAAACTGGGGAATTAAATCAGAGATGTAGGGTATTTCATGGGGCAAGGTAGGCAGGAAATTTAGCGATTAAGTTTAAATAATGATGGAATTTTTAAAGATTGGTGAGGAGCTGAAAAGGGCATAGGAGATGGATCCTTTTCAAACAGAAGAAAACATAGAGCATTGAATGTTTTCCCAAAACAGAGCATTAAACAATGGATTCTACCTATCTATATTGAAAGCATCCAACCAGAAAATGTAAATGAATGAATGTTAAACATGACAATTAACAGATGAACACAAAAGAAAGAACAATGCTAAAATCCATACCACAGGGATTCCACAAATCAGAGCTGCATATCTTTATTAATTCCCTGCCAAACTGTTACAACAATAGCAGCCTCACTCTGCTGCAAAAATCCAACCATTACACTCTGAAATTCATAAAATATATACATTTTCTCACCCTTGTACTAAGGGAATTGAGCTCAACCATTTTCTTAAAAATAGAATCAGTTACATTAAACTTGGGCCGAATTTCTGAAAATAGGTGTTGAAGATGAACTCGTATCTCCTAAACCATAGTACCTGTTACAAAAATGAAAGAGGTTTTTTTATATAAGGTAAATTTTGAGAAAAACCTCTCTCAAATTTGAAAAATTTGTTTCCGGTTTCTCGCAATTGGTTCCACAAAATCATCTCTAAAACAGAAAATCATTAAAAATTTAAATCTGTAAAAATGAGCTGTAAAGATCTAGTCACATATCCCAATTCGTGACACCTTTGAATAAAAAGAAAGATGTTTTTGTTATATGGCTCGTGGTTAACAAAAACCCTCTTGGGGTTTTGAAAAATTACTTTCCATCTGTTGTAAAATGGCTCTGCACTAAAATGACTAAAACAGTAAAAAATATGAAAATTTTGCTTTGTTTTAATGTAGGCTCCAAATATCATTGTATATCTACCACATAGTAGCACCTGTGCATAAACTGAAGGAGGTTTTTGTTATTTGTTATATGATGAACAAAAACCTCTTTCACATTTGAAAAATTCCTTACTATTATTTCAAAAACTGATTTTGTACTAAACTTGTCATTGTGTGCAGCAACTGACCTCAAAACATGCATAACCAAGAATCACTCATTCATTTCAATCATATCTTCTAATCCGGGAGCCGGTTATGGGAGTGTGATATACCGTTGGAAATATTTTTCCGAGCTTCTTCTGATGGACACACTTGTGACATGTTTTGTGCTAAACATCATGTGAAAAACATCTAACAAAACCAGACATATTAAGAGCTCATGTTGATCTCTGGTGACAGGCTGCGAAGACTGGAACTAACATCGGCTCCATTGGGGATGGCAGCTCCTTGGAGGTGTCAAGAACACTGTAGACCAAGTGCCTCATCCATTGGGCATGGATGGTCAAACAAATGCAAACCCAAAACAACTCATACCAATCCAAAAACATATACATACTGCAACCTGTACATAAACAAATACCGGAAACTGAAATGTTGCCTTTGGCAGCTTATTTATTTACAAATTTGCCCTACTTTGCTGCAAAACCAATAGATCAAGTAACACTGTAATGCCAGATCAATCAATCAAGTAACTGTGACAAGGATGCTGCTTGAAAGTGCTTCAACCAGGACACAAATGTAAATGCTGACAACCATACATGCACATATCGAGTCTGGTTATGTAAAAGACAATTCGATCTATCATTCAAACTGAAAAAAATTTCCATGTACGTTGCAATAGGATCGAAAAAACCAAACTCTGTTTGCTACCCCAACTCCTCAATACATGCTTCCAGCCACAAACTATCAATGCAAATATCCACGGGCATCTCTATTGTTTCTTGTTTTGAAGGAGGGAGAGTTTCCAAAAACGTTTTAGGATCTCGAAATTCATATGATTGGATCTGATCATTTAGATACTGAATCTCCTTCTCAAATTTTTCAACAACTAACTCAAAGAAACCAGTTTTAGCTTCAGAAGGAAACTTCAGAGATCTCAAACATTGAAGCACTGCAATGAAAAATACTTCATCAATTTCAATATCCACTAACTTATCTCTAACTTCTTTTAAAACTTCACAAAGCGCAGGGTTTGCCACATACCCTACCATTTTATTTTAGTGCATGAATGGATTAGTGAGCACTAGAATCTCTGGATTGAGTTGGAGTCTCCAGGTGAATGTTTCAGCCTTCATATGTCTGATCGTTGTCCACCATCAACAATCAGATCTGAACTTGAAACATGTACTGGGGCAATTTGCAATTCAGATGTTACGTTTACAAACTAGACCGGAGATTGACTGAAGCAGCATTTATCTACTTTCGCTAATGCAAAGCAAGAGCGTTTTGAAGGCTACCTGGCATAACCTCAGGCTCCGTCTGTAGCTTATAAAACAAATAACACTAACAAGCCAACCATTTTATCCCCAGTATGGTCGCCACTATGTTATTGCCTAAATCTACCTCAGGCTGAAGGAAGGCAGACTTCAGGGTAACATCAAACCACGCTCAGTCTGGTAGCTAGCAGGGATAATTTTAGGGGCGAATTTTAGCCCAAAGGCGAATTTTAAGGGATTTTCAATTTTAATAGGGCTAATTTTTTACATAAAACCCATTTTCTATAGTTTAAAAAGTTAGCCCAATAAATATTTTAAAAATAATTATTTATTAAGTATTAGCCCACCAAAAAAAGGGGCGCGTAACACTGGAAAAATGAAATTCGCCCGATTTTTTTCTTATGGAGCAAATTTCGATGGCATTCGCCTGGATTTACAGGGTCCAAATGAGGAGTTACAGTGATTCGCCCCAATTTTTTCAATGGTTTGGAGAGGTGGCTGGTCGCTGGACACAGATCTTCTTACTGGCTGAGCCAGGCCGACCCTCTCTGGTCCGTTTGTTGTTAGGGCCCTTCCATAGTTGGTATATAACAGAGATATACAGTTCGAAAAACATGGTATTGGTGTTCACTGTTGTCGAAGATACCACTCGCCAGAGTCGACGCGCACGCCGCATTTACAAGCTCGCTCGACGCTCTCAGAGTCCAGACTCCAATGCCGCTTTTCGCCAGTTTGTTCAAGGGTATGCACCTTCATTCCCTTTCTTGGAATGATTTGAGCTTAGATGTTGTTTAATCTAAAATTTATCTGACAATCTTTCTGCACGGGATGTATTGCATGTCCTATACACAGCGGAATGTTCTCCCAAATACAAGTGTCGATCTTAACATAATGGTCAAAAACTTCAAGGGTTAAGGCCTTCCTATAATTATTGTTGGGCGTGGAATCGCAGAAACAATAAGTTCTATCCTGTTCCTCCTCTTGAGCTTGTGCCATATAAGCCCACATAAGTTGCTTATATACCACGAATGCCAATTCAAACAGAATGGAAATACACAGCCTTCTTGCTCGAGACTTTGAACATGGAAGAAGTCTTTCCATATAAATATTCTGATTAATTTATTTTAAAAGCCTTATCACACTTCTCTGAAGTTAATTCTATTAATCACTGGAATAAAGATTGGTGTGATTACAATACTTGGGGCTATATTTCTTATGATGTCTTCACAGTCCAGCAAACCAAATAGTAATGGAAGCATGGTATAATTACAATACTTGGAGCTATATTTCTTACTATGTCGTCATAGTCCAGCAAACCAAATACTAATGGCAGCATGGCTTGAGAATGGAACTTGAGACTTGCAGTAGACAATTTAATTGTCTTTGGTGTTTCACCACATGTGTAAGCCCTCCTACAACTATTATGTAGAATGGGCTTTGAGCAATGAGAGTAAGCCTTTCTAGTCATATTTAGCAAAATACCTCTTCTACTGCTGCTAAATATTTATTCTATTTCTCAAAAGATGTGTATGTTTTGATGGAAACTCCCAAAATCTCTGAATATTTTTATTTTCCCATCTTAATCTTCTGGAGGAAATCTATTTTGTACAACATTTAACTGCAGCATTCCACTAGGCCATGCTTGAAAACAATGTGTAAATGGAACACTCAATTTGAGAATAATTTCATGATAATCAGCCCATAGAATTTTTTGTACAAGAGTCATTGCAAGTCCCGAGTTTGACAATGCAGCTTCATTTTTTCTGTCACTTCCTTGCATTCTTATAGCATCTACCAGTTTCACGCCCAAGAAATAAATACTGATTAATATCCCAACTAGAATTCTTCCTTAAAAAGGCGTGTTCTTCTTCAAGTGCAAAACTTCAGAAAATTCAGAAAACCAAAAGATATATATGATATTCAAATTTTGATGAAACAATTATAGACAATTATATTGCCGGACAAGCTAATGATTATTGCATAAAAATAGACATATACTTATGAAAGCAATCAGGTGAAAATTTAAACATACATCATTGTTTAAATAGGCTGAAGGCCTTGAATCCGTTTTGAAAGAGTTTTCTTAATTTATATGTACTCACTTGTTCGACCCTACAGTAACTAATGTTGGCTTTAATAGCAGGAAACAAACATACATTCAAATAGACAGGAAGATTGGGGGTTGAGAAGAATAGACAAGTTAACCATGTTAGTGATGGGAGTGGATTTAATTTCATTTTGGATATTGTTGTAAATCTTAATGAATCATTTCATGAGTTCGTCTACGTTTTCATATGTTTTTTTTTCACCATGGAAAAATCTGTGAGATAGTATTGAAAGTCCTTTTTATCACCCCATTGAGCACAAAATGTTATTTCCAAGCTATCAGAAGAGTGCAATTAGTTAGAAGGAAGGGTAAAAAATCATTTTTTTACATCTCCTTCAAGTGTTTGCATGAATAATATCATGAACACATCCTCATCTTCTATAATGAAGTTGTCGGTGAAGTCTTGGAATGTGCTGACATTTTCCTCAATGCTACCTTTTTCCCTGCCACTAAACCTGGGTAAAAACTTCAAGTAATTCTCGGGCATGTCATGTAATACCGAGGAAGAGCCAATGTGGAAGGATTGATCTGCAATTACAATGTAGCCATATAGGCATTGAGGCCATGATGACAAAATGAGTTATGGGAAGATTACATTTATGAAGGAAACAAGAATTTTGAAGGAGAATGTTGGATGTTTAATCTGCAATGTTCAATCTGCAGTGTTAAAAAAAAAAGTGAGTTGGAACAGTTAAACAGAGAGTTAAAGTTTTTCTGCATAAGTACAGATCTACATCATATGGAGATGCCCTCCAGTCTCACCTAGAGTGGCAAGTGAGCATAATAAATGGCAGCAAATAAACTGAAAATGGAAAGACTAGTGATGTGCTTCCAATCAAACTCCAACAAAGAATCTAAACACTTTTCCATAAAGTTGAAGATGGCTAGATTCTCCAAAATAATAAGATCAATTTCAGATTTACAAACCTGGAAATAAAGGTTCCTAACCTATGGAAAACAACACAAAATGTTAGTCAATTAAGCACTCAACAGAAATGCATATCAAGGTTACCCATCCTCTACAAAAAGAATTCATGTTTAGAAATGGAAGTTGCAATATGGTTAAATATTAGCATACGATATTTTTGAAATATTCTTTACAGAAACAAACATAAACTTTCATGACAGGCATAAAGAACATAAGAAATGAACAAGATACACTTATATGTAGAGTACCCTATGGACATTATCCAGCATGAAGAAAACAGACAAGAAGCTTCTTGGATAAAACATGAAAAACTGCTTTGAAAAATCTCATCTGTACAGAAACTACATTACTGAAATCTCGCATCATCAATGCTTAACTCTTCTGTTGTTTGCTATTAATAATGATACAGCAAGGTGTCTATCCCTCAGCCACTAATACCTTCTAATTTCTAAAAGGTACAGTACTGACCAAGAATAAGTTTTGTCAATCCCACCTGAACAATCTGGCACATGAGTCCTTTCTTCAACATTATTCCTTTTTCTTGCCATGTTGACGATAAGTTCTTGATAACCATGAACTTCATTGAGAGACATCCTTTTTATGGTAACTGGTTGGGAAAAGCAATATACATTTGACCAAGTACATGAAACAATTTTATGGCATTCTAACCAATTTTGCTTCTGATAGCAGACAACAATGGCTGTTCAGATTCTTTCTTAAGAGGGGAAACTTTCATCTTCTCTCTCTCAGCCTCCTTCTCAGCTTTCTTCCGTTCAAACTCTGCTTGCTTGCAATTCTCCTGGTGGACTCGCTTAAATATTGTCATAAAATTGACAAGACTTGTAACCACTGTATATTCAATTGTAACACAATTGATGAGTTTCAAAGAAAACAGGGTAAATAGATCTTGATTTGACATGTATAATCTGGTTTTTATCATCTCTTCCCATAGTTCATCTTCCTCTCTTCTCTGATCTAATATGACTGGGTGCATGTCAATTTGATTGATGTATACATATAAGCAATACCCATTATTTTCTCTAGCTTGTAAAAAAAAATAATAAAGATTTCAAAGCAACAAAAGAAATGACAAATATTGAACTCTGCTTGTGAGAAACCTCTCTTCTCCAGTCAAAGCAGGAAATATCTTTCTGAAAATCAGTGAACAAAAATCTAACACAATGCCCACACTCTATAGAGTGACCTTCCAGCCTCCGAGAACTATGTCTGCTATCTCCTTTTTCTACTGTCCTCTCTGTAGCCAACTGTGAAGTCTACTCTTACTTTCATACAAGTTGTAATGTTTAAGATGATAATGGTGTAATGTAAGGTTTGTGTTGAATTATGGGTTGATAAATTGTTTCTAGTGAAGGATTAGTTAATTCCATAAAAAATGTTATAATTATGTAGAAATTACATAAGTCCTACATCTCAGGCCATGAATTGCAGTTTTGGCAATTCAAATGTAAACAAGAGATTGAAATATATGTTGGGCACCCTGCACCAGCATAACATAAGTTCTCTGTGCACCGTCAATTGAGGCATGTGAGGGTTGTTTGGGAAGTATATCAGAGATCAACGCAGAGGAAGCTCATACCATGAACTGTAGTTTTACATGTAAAATATAGAGAAGTAGTGGAAATATAGGTTGAGTATGTTGCACCACCAATGGCATAACATGAGCTTTCCATACACTTTCAATTGAGGCGTGTGAGGGTTGTTTGGGAAGTATAGCAGGAATCAGAGCACACGAAGGCGATGGTATCCCAGGTACCTTGGAAATAACCAAGGATGACCGCATTTGGAAATCCATGGTCAAACTTGTGCAAAATCTAAAGTCAACATAAGAGCAAGGGGCATAGTTCCAGTCACAGGTGGAGTTAAAGCTAAAGAACCAAAGTCCAATACCAACAAGTCCCGAGTAAAAGCATGTAGAGGATGAACGTAGATAGTATTGATAATTTCCATCAACCTAAAGGGGAAGGATTGATCTACAATTACAATGTAGCCATATAGGCATTGAGGCCATGATGACAAAACTATTAGGGAGATAACCAACCTGTGATACACGTAATTTATCATATCTATACATGTATTTATTAGGTTAGTACTGATAGGGCAACCTTTAGATGATGTTACTTATAAAATATATGTGCTATTACTTATGCCGAGTGTAATGAGAATGAGACAAGCAAGTGATTAGGTAAACAAGCATGGTTAGAAAGAGTCATGTGTAACTACTGTGTTCTAATTCCATAGCTTGTCATAAGCTTAGATAAGGTACAAAGGTGACAAGCTAATCAATATACAATATGATATCCCGGGGTTCTAGCTCTTAGTCATTCCTATTGTATAAATACCTTTTTTCTTATTGGTATATAGAGTACTGTTCTCTCCATAATCAATACATATGGATAGACTGTAATCATTGTATATGCATATCCTAATGTAACAAGCTCTGTTTCCTCATTACTTTGATTTCCATGGTTCTACTTATGGCACTGATTCAACCATTAGTAATGATTACACTCTACTCTATAGGGTAAGTACATATTGAATAGACCTTCTTATTACCTGTATTCCCTAATCTTTAACAGGTATAAGGAGAATGACGTAATTCATACATGTTTACATACCTCATTGGTTTAGCTGTATAGAGCTGTTGAAAGTAATGGTGATCATTATGGTTACTAATGTGTATCATATTACTAGGGGCCTATAGCTTGAACTTGGTATCAGTAATCACAGTATTCAGTGGAAGCTAATAGTACTAATTCCATGGATCTACTTAAGCTGTGTGATTGGTATTAAGCTGTAACCTATGATATTACTTATAGCTAATAACTTACCTTGTAGCTTGATGATTTGAACCCAGCTTGAATGGTAATCATTAGACGTACACTAGTCAAAGCTTTATGTACAAAGAGCTGTATTACTCATAAGGTACCAATAGATATGGAAAGTACAGTAATCATGCTTAAGCTCACTCTGTTCAATATGGATAGTTATGGTAATAAGCCTAATCATTAGTGTAAAGGTGAAACTAAGCACATATGACAGGTTCTATTCCATTCATATCAGTGATTGTTACTCGTATTAACTATACATTCAGTGATTAACTATACAGGTTCTGGTCATTAACAAGTCAGTGATTGTTACTAAAAGCATGTAGAGGATGAACGTAGATAGTATTGATAATTTCCATCAACCTAAAGGGGAAGGATTGATCTGCAATTACAATGTATCCATATAGGCATTGAGGCCATGATGACAAAATGAGTTATGGGAAGATTACATTTATGAAGGAAACAAGAATTATGAAGGAGAATTTTGGATGTTTAATCTGCAATGTTCAATCTGCAGTGTTCAAAAAAAAGGTGAGTTGGAACAGTTAAACAGATAGTTAAAGTTTGTCTGCATAAGTACAGATCTACATCATATGGAGATGCCCTCCAGTCTCACCTAGAGTGGCAAGTGAGCATAATAAATGGCAGCAAATAAACTGCAAATGGAAAGCCTAGTGATGTGCTTCTAGACAAACTCCAGCAAAGAATCTAAACACTTTTCCATAAAGTTGAAGATGGCTAGATTCTCCAAAATAATAAGATCAATTTCAGATTTACAAACCTGAAAATAAAGGTTCCTAACCTATGGAAAACAACACAAAATGTTAGTCAATTAAGCACTCAACAGAAATGCATATCAAGGTTACCCATCCTCTACAAAAAGAATTCATGTTTAGAAATGGAAAGTTGCAATATGGTTAAATATTAGCATACGATATTTTTGAAATATTCTTTACAGAAACAAACATAAACTTTCATGACAGGCATAAAGAACATAAGAAATGAACAGGATACACTTATATGTAGAGTACCCTTTGGACATTATACAGCATGAAGAAAACAGACAAGAAGCTTCTTGGATAAAACATGCAAAACTGCTTTGAAAAATCTCATCTGTACAGAAACTACATTACTGAAATCTCGCATCATCAATTCTTGACTCTTCTGTTGTTTTCTATTAATAATGATACAGCAAGGTGTCTATCCCTCAGCCACTAATACCTTCTAATTTCTAAAAGGTACAGTACTGACCAAGAATAATTTTTGTCAATCCCACCTGAACAATCTGGCACATGAGTCCTTTCTTCAGCATTATTCCTTTTTTTTGCCATGTTGACGATAAGTTCTTGATAACCATGAACTTCATTGAGAAACATCCTTTTTATGGTAACTGGTTGGGAAAAGAAATATACATTTGACCAAGTACATGAAACAATTTTATGGCATTCTAACCAATTTTGCTTCTGATAGAAGACAACAATGGCTGTTCAGATTCTTTCTTAAGAGGGGAAACTTTCATCTTCTCTCTCTCAGCCTCCTTCTCAGCTTTCTTCCATTCAAACTCTGCTTGCTTGCAATTCTCCTGGTGGACTCGCTTAAATATTGTCATAAAATTGACAAGAGTTGTAACCACTGCATATTCAATTGTAACACAATTGATGAGTTTCAAAGAACACAGGGTAAAAAGATCTTGATTTGACAAGTATAATCTGGTTTTTATCATCTCTTCCCATAGTTCATCTTCCTCTCTTCTCTGATCTAATATGACTGGGTGCATATCAATTTTATTGATGTATACATATAAGCAATACCCATTATTTTCTCTAGCTTGTAAAAAATAATAATAAAGATTTCAAAGAAACAAAAGAAATGACAAATATTGAACTCTGCTTGTGAGAAACCTCTCTTCTCCAGTCAAAGCGAGAAATATCTTTCTGAAAATCAGTGAACAATAATTACGTCTGTTATCAGGTTTCCTAGTTTTCATTCCAAAGCTTTTTACTGTCACAACTGCAATGAGGAATAGCTACGTGAACAAATCATGTATTTGTTTAACTTTCAACACTAAAATTTCTACTCTGCCAACATACATTCTAATAGTAAAAATCCAGCATCCTCCAGAACAATAACATATTCCGCCCGTTCTCTCTAGTAATTTACATGATGTAAATAAAGTGGTGACTTGAACTTTTATCCAGATACAAACAACGATAACATTCCATTTTTGAAAAATTACAAATTCACTAAAAATAACACCCGAGACATGAAAAGCTAAATGTATAAATTTGAGAGAATGGGATGAAAACAAAATAAGTCAAAAGAATACCCTGTTCATATGGGCAACGTGCAGGATCTTCTCCAAAATAAAGAGCGAGGGCATCTGCATTCCGACCCTGCAATTCAGATATGATGCCAGTTAATAACAAGACAGAGTCACAGATCACACTACCAACAGACACATACCTCATTTCTTCAAAAAATTACATGTGATGTGACGTATAAAGGAGAGAATCCATACCACTTCCGAATAGAGAGAAGTAAGAGACCTTGCATCAGCTTCAGCAGTATTAAGGAAGCCCTTGAGTATCTACAAAAAATATTAAGTTACAAACAAACAATTAATACTTATGATGAGAAAGGGAAGGAGATAAAAGGTTCGCATAATCAAAATCCTATCCACATAAACTTCAGCAATATTAAGGAAGCCCTCAAGTATCTAGAAAAAATAGAAACAAACAGCTGACAGTTCTAAATCCTGATAAAGAAGGCAGGAAGCGAAGAAGATTCTTGTCAGTACTCGGAACAATTTGATGTAAGAAGAAATCCACATCAAGGAAGAATTTTAAAATGAACATGAATAAATGCACTGGAAAGTCAAACATCAAAGAAAAGCAGAGAAAATGCTTTTAGCAGTGATCTATGCAATATTCAACAATTAGATCATATGATCAAAAGCATGAGCATTACACTTATCCATGAATTTGACGCAACCAGAGCATGTAAATGGCATATTTAATAAAAATAATACCAACATTAAACAATCACAGAGAAATTTTACTATGACAAGAATGTGATGATAGTGATATAGCCTCATAAAAGTAACTACTAAAATAGAACCAACTATGATTTTTGACAGTGTAGTCTAGGAGTCAAAATTTATAGAATCTTCTGATTCAAAAGAGTCCATGAGCAACATAATTTGGAATTTGGAAATATGTCTAATGCTATTATATTTCAGGTCTAGATTGAAACCTTCGAGGCAAGAAGATCGAAAAGTTTCTTGATTCATTTATATTAGGTATCTTAAAACAAAAGAATCAGATTTTTCATCATTTTGAATACCTTCCTAAATCCTTCAGACACTGGACCATCATTCTCTGATGCAATTAATTCCTGTTCAACCTTCCCTAAACCTTTACTTATAGATTGCATCTCCTCTGCCAAGGTCTTCAGTTGGATCTGATCGAACACAGAAAAAGAAATTGCAGCTCAAGGTTATGAATAAGAATATAGAAGACATGAACATATATCATTCTGCTGCACAATTTACCTTTGAACCAGCTTCTAAATGAGGAAGATCCTTGTCAAAGTCAAGAAGTTCTGGTAACTTATCTGCAAGCACCTGCCATAGAACAATGAATTCAAATTCAAACAAGGAAATCTAAAACAAATGGTCAAACTGCTAGGAAATACAGATCACAGTTGAAAACTCATAACACTTCAAAAGCATGAAAATAACTAAAGCTCAACCATGCTGATCGTTGTGGCTTAAGCAACAATAATTTCTACAATGCTTCAGATGTATGATAATAGCAGAAATTTGATCACACTGAACATCTTGACTCAGAAAATTAAACAATTAAGAGTTACGGGTGAAAAATTCATCCAATGTGAGTAGTAAGCATGTTCAACTTCAACAGAAAAAATCTAAAGAGAAAATCATAGAATACACTATAGATAACAATGGTTTGGCTGATTTCAAAAAATATCAACATTGTTGTTTTTTTTAGTCTTGAACAGGTACAGTATGACCAAAGAATGGAAAGTGATATTTTCTCCACATTTTATAAACAATTTATAAATTATCATTGAAATCAAACATCTAATTCAAAAATTATTTGTTCAAAAAAAAAGTGGGGAAATCTCTATGATCTATAATATGAGTAGAGGAACACTAAATCTAGATATCCCAGATTTGAGTTCCATATAGGATGACTCATGTTAGATAACACACATTATTAATGATGATACATCTAACACAACATAATTTCACATTTGTGATGCCACATAACCTAACATGCAAAAACTTATGATAACCCAAGTGATATGTTAGAAATATCATAGGCCACATGTGATGTCAGATGCAAGTGGACAAGTGGGTGAGTTGGAACTGAGTAGAATGATTTAGATATCCCAATAATTAAGGCAAAACATTATAGCAAGGAAAACTCATAACTTAGAAAATTTGAATCTAGGTCTTTCTTTAAAATCTAGATATTTGAATATTTGGATTTTAAAGAAAGGTCCAAATTTTGGATATCATTATGATAGTGCAAATAACACAGTATGCATATTTCATATTTCAAGAGTGCGTGACAGTTCAAATGTTGGTGTTAAGTGGATAGAGCAAAAATTGGGATCTAGATGTTGAGTGGTAGGTAAAACATTATGGATTCCAGGTGGTAGGATATGTTTGGGCCACATGAAATGGATTTTCAAGCCGCTCAAAATGCAAATGACAGAGATTCCTTACATTTGGAGGTAGATTCCTTTAGAAAATATCTTTCAGAAAAGTAAATATCAATGAAAGCCTCCTCATGATTTCATCCTGACTTGAAACACCAGCTTGATACTACCATAGAGAAGTTAATAGCTTACATTGAGGAATTCATTTAATATTATACTTTGGAAATTGTTCCTTGCATGGAGAGATTGTCTTATCTTGATACAAGCCTCCTTTTTCTTATTAAAAAATAGAATGTAGTTAATTCTCATAAGTGAACCTGGTTCATAGATGTTTTTTTAAGCTTGATTATGATTATGGAAATTCGTTGGAAAAATAAGCTATAATTTCTTTGGACATGTTCCTCAGAGAAATATTCAATTATGAAGAAAAGGAAGTAGACCTTATAAATGAAAAGTAAATGTGATGAATTCAAATAAAACCTCAAAATGAAGAATAAATTAGGGAATTGAAGGACCTTTTATGTAAATTTTATGAGAATTTTAAATAAATGAGAATGGATAACAGAAAAATAAGAACTAATATTGAGCAGACAGAAAGCAAAATGTTGTCAGTTAGAGAAAATCTGATATTTAAGACATCTGATATTTTTGTTTCTTGTATCATGATGATTGTTTTATTTTCCTTTTTAATTCGATCTTTGAGATATTTCTTCTTAATCTATTTCCTTGACATTTTGTAAATGGAATGTATACGCTGGCAATGATGGCAATTATACAATTGTCGTTCATATTCTTCATTTCTCAAAAAGTAAAAAGCATTTGTTTGATGCACTTAGTTTCTTTTTTGCATTCATAACATTAAAGGAACTAAAAAGAAAAACTTGCATTTGCATGTAGGATTGTGTCTTTTTTGCAAAAAATGAACATTAGGAAATCTGCATTTAGTTTTGTGCTCAATGTTTTCTTTTGTTCATTGATTTGCTTGCTCACAAAATTATTTGCTCTCTTCCCTTTGTAGTTAGGTCTTTCATTGAAAAACTAAAAGTGAAAAGTTTGCTTATCATTCTTATTTTTCATTTAGGAATTTCCACATACATCATCGTGGTACCATTGAAAGGCAAATTGTTAAGCAAGATCAACATAAAATTAATCTCAATTTATCTAAAAATGCATTGGAACCATAACGATAACATTTAGAAGGTCTAGGCTAGAGACGTGTTCCGGCGTCGTAAAACATAGCAGCTGTCGTTAACTTGTCTGTGATACATTCCGAGTGTGATATCTCACCCCACGTACGTAAGTATATCGTAGCACGTCCCTTGGGGCGGCGTTACAGTATGATAAGTATATAGGTGGTGCTCTCACTGTGCGGTTTCGCATTAGACAGCGCTATTACGGACTTGGGCCTCCACGTACCTTAGGGTATGTTTGGGAGGACAACTTTTAGGTGCTATCCATCCATAGTGAACCGAGTCGGCCGCCTTTAAATTGTGAT
Organism: Pinus albicaulis; assembly: GCA_034641835.2. Classification (NCBI taxonomy): domain Eukaryota; kingdom Viridiplantae; phylum Streptophyta; class Pinopsida; order Pinales; family Pinaceae; genus Pinus; species Pinus albicaulis. The sequence continues at coordinate 127,640,422 of CM076578.1, read as the reverse complement.
ACACCGAACACAGCATTCGGGGAGATTGCCTGCCCGTACTTCTTGGCTTGCCAGGAGGTATTCTGTAGTTCACAGTTTACTGGTAAACCCTTTTGCCTATCATTACCCTCTTTTTGTTTATTTATTTCTGGTTAAAATTAATCAGCAATCGTGGAAGACCATAATCCTACCCCCCGTCGTTCACGTAGATTAGCTTTAAAACCACCTTTACCACTAGAAGTTACTTCTAGTAGGTGAAGGCGATCAAAATCTGCCCAACAGTGATGTTGATGTTGTGGATGATATTACTTGATGCTTCATGATGGGTGTTCTTTCTCACTTTCACATAATCTTGTTATAGCCTCTGCTTGATGCTTTTGTTGCTATGGTCATGTTAGGCATTAATTAATTGTCTTCAATGTTCAGTGTGTGAAGAGTGCAAATGTTCCCTTGATGCAGTTTAAATTCAGGCACAATAGACAGCTGTTATGCACCATGTTTCCCTGGCTCCTACATATTGGAATATGCCCAAAATAATTTTGGAGAGTGATATCCATTCATGGAAGGATATTTGCACTCGTCTTTCATGGAAGTTTATTTGCACTTGTCTTTCATTCTCTCATGAACCAAGTGAAATTTCTTGGGGAATTTCTAATCAACAAGTTTTAGGAGTTTGTGTCAGATTTGGGTAGACTCGTAGAATGATTAGCTTGTGGCTGCTATAAACTCTTTTTGTCAACCCATGGATGCATGGGTTAAATTTGCACTTGATTTTCAGTTTCCAATGATTTGAAACTAAGAATCATTGGCTGACCGTGGTGATTCGTTGACTTCTTTTCTTCTTTTTTGCCCCTTTCCCTTAGATGGTCATTCATGGGAGGGGAAGTTCCAGTGAATGTATGATTTGTGGTGTGCATTTATCTATTGGTTAACTCTTTGGTAACATCCCATGACTGTTATTTCAATGGAACTTGGTTAAATAACAAACACTAAGTGCTAATTAGGAGTTTTAAATGTTTGATACAATAACTAATTTTGCTTTATAGGATCCCAAATGTGCTTTTTGGGCCTGAAACTTTACATGGCACCCGTGTGTTTACAAATCATGGAAAACATTTGAGTCTTTTAGGTTATTTCATGGCCATACTGGACGTGTTTCACTATGGAAAGGAAACTATGGTCAACATGAGGACAATGTATTAAGGGATTTCTTTCCATTGATAAGTAAAAGAATCACTAGTAACTGACTAGTTTCCTTCCTCACTTTTATCATGGAAAATGATAGAGGATATGTTTCAACTTCTTATAACCAATTCTTTACAACTTAAGGGAGAGGTGTTTTGGAAAGGATGATTAAAGTTATTGTAATATTTTGTTGTTTTGTTTAAAGCTTTCAAGTGTTCATTAGGTGATTTGGAGATATGATTATCATTTAATTTAGTGGAAATTTTTTTATATTTTATATTTGAATGCTGTTCTTTGTTTTATAGATGATGACTCATGATGTTATTGTTTTGTGTATAATGATTTATTTTTGCTTTTGGGCTTGGGCCTTGGCACAACATTTTAATAAAAAATTGCATAATGGTTTTTGTGAACATTACACTTATTTTACTTTGAGAGCTACTTACAAATCTAGTAATTCTCAACTCTTGGAAACTATTGATGCAGGTTTCTAGATCGATTTGAAATTTTACTTCTGGAATATTCAATGAGATGTCAAAATCTAATCCTGGGAAGAAACTATCAAGGCAAATTGATGTATTATCATACTTTAAAAAGTCTCAATCCAAGAATACACATTCTCTTCATGCTTCAAGCTCCTTTGAACAATCTATTACTGAGAGAGATGTTAACTCTTGTGAAAATGCATCTAATATCCATATGATGGATGAAATAATATGTTCCTCAAGTGATCAGGGTGACATAAATGCAGTTTCAACAGAAATTAATGATGAAAATGTTAAAGATATTTCCTTGGAAGGTGACACAAACCATTCACGGAAAAGGAAAAAAGGCCAGTGGACCATAGGGAGAAAATTTCAAGATGATTGGCTCTCAAGTTTTCCATTTATTGAAGAAATACCTTCTACAAATGAGGATTTACGAGAAGTTAAATGTCTTGCATGTAGTTGGAAAAGTTGCAAGGTAGTGAAATTTCAGATGAAGCTAGATACAGTACAAAAGCATGCAGGAAAGGTTTATGAAAAGAAAATTGTAGATGGTAAAGAGAAATCTATTTTCAGATGGAAATCTTTGGAGGAATGCCGACATAGCCAATGTGTGGAAGAATACAAAAAATATTTAATAAATAAGAAGAAACTTGAGGCAAGTGGAGGAACCATCATATCTCAATTTGAAAAGATGATGGAAAGAAGTTTGTTATCCAAGACGATACAATTGAGCACTGTATTTCACATCTTATGTAAAGGTCGTCCTATGACAGATTATCCAGATCAGATGAAATTTCTATCTTTTCTTCACGTGCCAAACTTTCCATCTTCTCATTGGTCCATAACTAGTGGTTGGGAATGGGAAGATATCTAGCTCAAGTAGAAATTGATGATTTGAAACAGAAGATTGCAAATGCTAGGTTTTTGGCATTGTCTTTGGATGAGGTTACAGCTATTGATAATACTTCATGGATTTGCATGAGCATTTATATGGTTAATGACCATATTAGGCATTCCTATCTACTTGGGATTAAAAAGATGAGAGAGACTTCTACAGCTAAAAATATTTATGAACTTGTTCTTAATACTTTGAAGGAAAGTGGTATGGATCATTTAATGATTGCAAAAAAGTTGGTATGTGTTGGAGCAGATGGAGCATCAGTAATGCAAGGACAAAGGAATGGTCTTTGTGTTCGAATACAACTATCAGCTTCGCCATATATGATTAATATTCATTGTATGGCTCATAGGATGAATCTTGCATTTAAAATAGTAAGCAAGTTTCCATTAGTTTCAAAAGTTGAAGATCTTGTACGTGAGACACATGCATACTTTTCTCGTAGTCCCAAACGATATTTAGAGTTTCAACAATTTGCATATGGTGTTACGGATGGAAAAAAACTACTGAAAGATGTTGATACAAGATAGATCTCATTAAATGGACCAGCTCAAAGACTATTTAGTGAGTTCAAATCTTTGGTAGGGTTGATGTATGAAAATCGCTACAATGTAGACAAAGCTCAAGATCTTCTTTTTCGACTAACTGATATAGAAACATTATTGACATTGGCTGGAATTCTTCCTATGCTACATGAAATGAATGTCCTCGTGAAAATGTCTCATAATCGCACAATGTATATTGCCGAATACACAAATGCGAGAAAGTCAACATGCCTTGCATTGGATAATTTGTATATGATGCCGGACTCTTTTACTGGTCCAGAGTTTACAAGTTGGACTAAGATCATCGATATAGAAAATACTGAAAATTTTTTGACGTTTGATGAAAAAGGGATACTATGTATCACAGTGCATGGGTATATGGTCCCCTTTCATTATATTAGTAAGACAGGACGAATCACCAAAGATTGCCCCGTGTCAAGAGACCAATTTGATAATATTGTTATCTTAGTGAGACAAAATTTGATAGAAATTGCAAGATCACTATCATCAGAGATAAGAGAACGATTTCCTCGAGATGAATTGTTGGAGGCCATGTGTGTGGTATACCCTCAATATTGGAACAATTTTCAATGTTCAAGAAATTTAAAAGCCGATTTTCAAAAGAGATTAAAATGTTTAGTAGACCACTTTTGCAAGAAAGTCTCGATACATGGAGAACATATTGAAGGTATTTTAGATTCATCAAAATTGTATCAACAAGGTGGACGCTTTGCTGAAACAATGTGGAAGCAATATCCTTTTTTGGAGAATCCTAATGAAAACGGTGCTATAACAAGATTATGGAATACTTTAAGTGCTAGCTAATACCTGCAAGAAAACATATCAGAATATTTTAAATTAGCAGATTTGTGTCAAACCATGATTTTGGGATCAGTGGAGGATGAGAGAATGTTTAGTGCACTATCATTTTTGAAGTCAAAGTTGAGGAACAAGCTTGATAAACATGTGGATACATGTTTAAGATTATATGTAACAAAGTATGACGTTGACAATTTTCCATATGAAAGAGCACTAGCGCTTTGGCGATCAGATTGTGATAGAAGGGGAGAAAACAACATAACAAATTTATCTAATGAACTTGATACAGAACATAATGTTTTGGAGGCTCATAATGATAGTACATCTGGAGAAGATCATGTTCACAATGTAGAAAACGATGACCAAGATGACAATTGGGAAATTGAAATACCCTAGGACTCTTATTTTGGTATACATGTTTCGTTGATCATGCAAGATTACTACATGTCAAATTCAGGGAAAAATGGGTTCTATATTTTGTATTTTTCATTGTAACATTGCAGCTACATTTCTTTCATGTGTGTTATTTTAAGATTGATGTTTCATATTTAATCCTTACATTGTTTTCTTCTTATTTGTGACAGGAAATGAAGCTGGATTTGATGATTTTGGGACCTATTTTCACATAGATGGCGTTTGACTAGTATTAAATGATAAATAACTAATTTAACAAGACTAATGCAAAGCATCAATGGGCTCATTCAAGTACATGAAACTACCTTGATGTCTAGCTTTGACATCTTAGAAAATTTTAATGGTATATATGTTGCTTGTGTTTGGGGAATTTTGCTGAGTTTCGAGTTTTATAATTTCTTGGAAAATAATTATTGATATTTGGAAAATGTGTGATTTTATATTGGTATTGGAAACGAAGCTAGTTTTGTTCTTTGATTGGAAATGAAATCAGATTTGATGAAGTTGGGACCTATTTCTTTTCACATAGATAGTGCCATTGTATTAAATGATAAAGAAGTAATTTAAGAAGTCTAACGCTAAGCAACAATGGGCTTATTCAAGTACATGAAGTTGTGTTAATGTCTAGCCTTGATATCTTTGAAAATTTTAGTGGTTTGTTTGTTGCTTGTTTAGAGGATTTTGTTGAGTTTGAAATTAGTCTCTTGAATGCTTATGGTCCTCATATCATGCATATATCGATAGATCGATAGATCCAATTCTATTATTATAATCATTATTATTTTCTTTATATATTTGGTGGTTTGAGGAAAGATATTTTATTTCCTTTCACTTTGTGGCATGATTTCGACATCTTCACCTTTTAGAATATAGTAAAATATTTTTCTTATTATAGATTTTTCTTGGAAAAGAATTATTGAAAGTTAGGTGCAAATGCACAATGTTGTGTAGCATTAGTGTGATAAATATGGGATAGTGCAAAGCATAGTTTTGAAGATTAGTCTAAGTTGACTTGTACCTAATCAACTCAATCAAGTTGATTGTTGGTTGAATGACTAATTGTTGGTTCAATGGACAGAAGGTCTTGTAGACACAAATACCAAAGGGAAAAATGGAGCCCATCATGGGGTACTCTTTGTAATTCTCCACCACTGCTACCTTTCCTCAAACTCCTCTCCAACCTCAATATCAGTGCTAGTAGTAGCATGACAAACAACACTACGCTTAGCAGAACTTGAAGAACGTGTTTTCCAAACTACACGAGAAATACTTCTCTCACGAGTCACCATGTGCCATGCTTGGTGTTAGTGGTTCTCTTCCTTCTACTCCTGGTTCAATTACCATATCTTCATTGGAACCAACACTCCGAACTCCACTAGACAACGATTCACCATTTTGTAGTAGTGATTCTCCATTTGTACTGGTGATTCGCCATGATTTTACAGGATAATATAATCTCGTGAGAGATTCGCCAAAAAAATATATATACATATTATATTATTAATAAAATCGCCTTCCATTTTTCCTATGTATCATGGGGATTCGCCTATTTTTTATATATATAAATTTAGGGGGGTTCTTAAAATTATCCCTGGTGCTAGCCCTACCAGAATAGGAGAGGGCTCTCTCCGGGTCAATCTCAGGAAAAATGTATCAATAGGGCTTGAGATGACTGAAATAAGAACTAATTTTAGGCTAGGTATATAGATGAAAAGATTTGATTTGATTTTGGGGGTTTTTGTTGAAAAAAGGGAAAGGCAATTTTGGGTGCGGGGATAAGGCCCAGTTTTCGCAGAGTTCTAATTGGGGCAGGGAAGGCAATGGTTTTGATGCTTCGAATTGAATGGATGGATGGTTTAGACCGCTGAGGAGATAAAGAGGGAAAGAGATCTCAAGGATCCTCTCTAAACAGATGAAAACATGTAACATCAAACAAAACCAAAGGCAGAGCAAAGCAAGTTATTGAATTCCACCTTTAACACTGATTTGTTTAATTTAAGAAGAACAGAGAAGGGAAATGATACACATAAACATCAATGAACTTACAAATACATAGAGAAGAAACACCATCAAAATTCAAAGCCACAAGGATCCCAAAAAGTGCTGCAAACCCTGGTCTTTCCTTTGCCAAAAATGCAGAAGTGTATGTACAATGAAGTGCCAAAACAATTCCCAAGTATCCAACCCTGAAAATGACTCAGAAAATACATTATATAGACCAACCTAACCCATTCCCATGCCTCTAGGGGTCGAGCTCATCATTCTAGGAGCTGTTTCAACCAATTCTAAACTAGGAACTGAAATCTAAGCAATCAAACAACTTGCCTCTATATGGTAGGAAACTGATTCATTCATTTAATTTTCACTTTTTAGTGAATGAATCCTCTAGAACAAGTAAAAATGTGCCAAATTTACATCATGGTCATGAAATTACATCAAGGTAGATCAATAGTTACATGAAAAAGTGAAACTAATCAAAACTGGGCGAAATTCTGAGCTGAAGAGTGAAAATGAGGCCAAAATTCTCTATGCGCAGCGCCCAAAATCTCTATGCATAGCACAACTTTGGAGCTGATTTTGAGGCCCTTCCCGAAGTCCAAATTGAGCTCATGATAGCTCGTTGGAAAGCCCTGCCTGTCTAATTTCCAACCTGTTGTGGTAAAACACAACCCCCCCATTTTTGACTTTTTCACTTCAAATAATGGGGACCCTTTCTATAAATTTTTGACTAAACACCTTTTCAGATTTTATTTTATTTGATTATCCTACGCGATTGTTAATTTTTCATTTTCTTTGAATTCTTGTTTTGATTGCTTTGTTAGAATTAATTTTTTATAAGCCTCCCATTGACGCTTGTTTCGCCTCATTTGGTCAACTGGTTTAAAAATGGTACTCCTTTGAAGTCCCATCATTTATCTAAGTCTGGGTTAAAAATGCTATTTTTATTCTTTTTATTTATTTTCAGAGTAGCTGTAGTTTAGAAAAACTTAATATTAAAAAATATATATTATTAAAAAATAAAAATAAAAAAATTTTAAAAAAAATTAAAAAAGAAAAAAAAATTTCGGATCCGTCGCAGATCGCAGATCGCAAATTTCAGATTCGTCGCAGATCGCAAATCGCAAATTTCAGAATCTGTCGCACATCGCAGATCGCAAATTTCAGAATCCCTCGCAGATCGCAGATCGTAAATTTCAGATTCGTCGCAGATCGCAAATTTCAAAATCCATCGCAGATCACAGATCGCAAATTTCAGAATTCGTCGCAGATCACAGATCGCAAATTTCAGAATCTGTCGCAGATTGCAGATCGCAAATTTCAGATTCGTCGAAGATCGCAGATCGCAAATTTCAGATTCGTCGCATATCGCAATATCGCAAGATCGCAATTTTGCAATTTCGGATCCATCGCATATCGTAATATCGCAATATCGCAAGATCGCAATTTTGCAATTTCGGATCCATCGCATATCGCAATATCGCAATTTCGGATCCATCGCAATTTTTAGAATATGCACATTTAAAAAACCCCCATCCAAGGTTCTTGAGATATGCGATGTGTTAAAATTTTTTAATATAAAGTTTGTTTTTTTTTCTTTTTTTGTTTCATCCCTTATGCCTCCCATATCTCCACCTCACTCACCCTCACCTCACACTCCACTCACCATATCCCTCCATAATCTCACGTGGATGAATTAATGGGTTTAGATTGATTTCAATGGTTTGTTTTATGGGTTTTAGGTTTGGATTGATTCCAATGGTTTGTAAATTAATTTTTTATATTTTTATATTATAATAATTATATTATAATTATAATGTTTATTATAATTTTAATATAATTTGAATTATAATATTAATCATATTTAAATTAACGTTTTCAAATCATTTGTATATTAATTTAATTTTGTAACTGAATTAATTGTTAGTTAGTTAGTAATTAATTTAGAATTAATTATTAGATAATTAGAATCTAATTTAGGATTAAATTTCTATTTAAAAATTCTGATTTTTAGCCCAGCAAACAGAATTTCCAGATTTATGCCAGATTTGACTCATCAACTTTGGAAGCTCATAGATTGAGTTATACTTGACCAAATGAGGCCCAGGACGGTTCATTGGAAAGATAAAATCAAGGAGAACATTTCTGAGGAGGTTTCACTAACAGATTTGATGATTTATTGGTTCAAAAATCAAGCAGAAGATCAAGCTCCGAATTTCTAAAAATAAAATCAATTTTCTGAGTTTTTTTTTCTTCATTTTCATTTGTCCAGCCTCTTCTAATTGCAGATTCATGCATCAATATTATCCTTGGTTAATTAAGATCGCTATGAGTATCAATAAGAAGCTCAAATTTCCTTTTTACTTATTTAAATAGAATTTGATTGGATTTGTTTTAATGTTAGAAATAATATTTGGATTTTATTGTTGCATCTTAATTCATTTTAATTTCTTTTTGCAGGAAAAAACAATAGAAGGGATATTGAGAAAAAAGATTTCAATCAATGAGAAGACTCCAACAATTAAAAGTTGGAATTTTTTAGCAATTACAGTTGGATTGGGCAGATTTTTCTTCAACAAACTCTCTTCTAAAAATACTTTTGGGAGGATTATAAATTGCAGATTGAAAAATGTAAAAGGGGCGGCTCTCCTCTGCAATTCCAGACTTCTAAAAGCATTTCTGTTATAGGAATTTGGAGTTGTAGATGGAGAGGAGAGAAAGTTTCAGATCTGAACATTATGAGGGTTTATTCTTTATATCTTGAATTATGCTTGATGGGCAGAGTTTGCATTTCTGCAGCTCTAGTCTTGAAAGCATAAATTCAAGTAATGTAAATTACTGTTAGAGACCAGGATCAGAGAAGCAGATTCAATTAACTGGTATTTTTGGCATTTCTGTATCAAATACCAGTTTCATTTTTATTTTAATAAAATTGTTGTTTCATTTTATTCATGTTTTGGCATTTCTGTTGATATGGATAATTTGTCTCAAATTGTTATGTATCTCTGTTCTTATGGATTTAACTCTGATTTCTGAGTAACCATTACTCAGAAATTTGTCTTATAACACTGATTTATTAAATAGTAATGTATTGTGAATTTCTTCCACATATTATTGTTTAATTATTAGTTTGACTGATATGATAATCAATATCATTTTTGTGAATTTCTTCTGGAGTGTTGTTAATCTATTATTTCAGTCAAATGGTCTCAATAGAATATGTTTTGGTACTCACAAATGTGAGCTAAATTGAATTTCTTCGTTGGTTTGACATTAATTAAAAGCCAGACATATTTTAATCCTCATTATTAATTATCTTGCTCTTAGTTGGGTTAGATTTTCATCTACCTGATTGAGATAGGATTTAGATTAGTTTCTTTTGCTTGCATTATAGAATAAGTTTGCATTTAGATTAATTTCTACATTCTTTTAAGTCCTCTTCTCAAAGAGGCAAAATCTTAGTTGTGGTTTGGCTGAACCCAAATCAGCTTAAGGGTCATTCTCTTGCCTGATCAGCAAGAAGAATTGATCTGATATCCCTGTCTATTGGTGGTTAACGATACATCATAAACCAATAGCGATAGGGAAAAGGTAACTGGACCTAGTTAAACCAGTCGGAGCCACTATCATAAACGGAAAAGGAGCTGTATTAAGGTCCGGATCGGGTGGTTATCCCCCAATGTTGTAGCAGCGATTTTCGAGGCTTCAACACAACCCAAGTGGAATTTCTAGATTTGGATGTTATTTACCCCTCCAAAACTTCAATCTCCCAACACTTCTTCCTGTGGGTGCAAAAAGTGGCAGAAAGGCCATTTTCAAGGTGTTTTTGACCCTTTAGGCAACCCAGAACTTGATGAAATCCTTAGGTAATTCCTGAGCATGCATAAATTTTTATAACAAATCCAAAAATGTAAATTTTTCCTCCAGAAGATCTCTCAAACGTAAGCGCGCGCAAGGTGGTGCTACGCGTCGGGCAGGAAAATCTGTTTTGTGACCAAAAAATCAAAATTGATAAAATTTTCTCCAAATTCCTTGAAATTTGGACTGAAGGTCCTCCATCAAGTGCCATGCTCAGCCAACGAAGCTTCGGCCAAGATTTGAAGTGGATCAGGCCTTTTCTGACGTTTCAGTGCCTTCCTTAGCCTCGCTTTCAGGGTCTTAATCTTCGCTTTGCAAACATGTGTGCGGGCCCAATAGTGGTTCTTCATGTGTCTGAGCATGTCCTTGTCCTTGTTTGCCTTCACCAATAACTTCTAAAGATGAATGCTGACCCTCGTAAGCCAAGTCTCCCGCTCAAAAGGTGTCATGTCACCTTGTCTTTTTCGGGCCAATTCCCGGTCTTCACGGATTTTCTGCAACTCCATGACTACTTGCTGATCCTCCAATTGTTTATTCCGCTGCTCCAAGTAGTTTATAATCCATTGAGCTCTCTGTAACTTCACGGTCAATGTGTCGATCTCATCTTTCTGCTCCTAGATGGTCTCTCTCATCTTTGAGCTGGGAGAGCTCAAATCAACATTGATCAATACAAAATCAGTGTCTTGGCCTCCTGAAGGGCCCTCATCCTGCATAGGCTTCTTGCCTCTGTCCTGTACCTATGCTGATGTCGAAGGCAAGACCCCTTCCACCCCAAGTGGAGATATTACTCGCCGTGCTACTGCAAATAAGGCTCTGGTGCCTCTCTGATAGGTAACACACACTGGCACACTGATAGGCTCTGTCTCGGGACCCTCAAACTGATGCGAAGGCTCACCTGCATCATGAACAATCTCCGGAGGAGGCTGATGGGCTGTGAAAAAGTCATGGGAAATGAAATCCTCCCATGCAATGCCCTGCAATCCTAGCTGATGTACAACAATGATCTTGATGAGCGCATAATGATAAATGGTGTTATGCTGCTGCTCGAGAGTCTTCTTCTGCACAAGAGTAGTCATTCGCTCTATGTTTCGACACATGAAATATGGAATGCTCATCATCCTCACTCTCGTGAAATGCATCAATAATCAGATATGGTAAGCATAAAGGCGCGAGAACCGGCCCTCACAGCTGAAGTATCTGATGATGAGTTTCATCAATGGCACATAGGACTCCTTCAAGAATCTAAAAGGGAACACCCTGTTGAGCTGCCTCATATATCCAGGCCTGATGTATGGCTCATAATACACTTTGTCTAGCTGTTGTCTCTTGTTCCACTCTTCACCCACATTCGGTATTCCTGTTGCCTGAGAAATGGTGTCTGGTGTCAAGGTGAAATTTACACCAGCAAGAGTTACATGACCGTCTTGCAAATGTAAAACAAAAAAGCGAACCAACTCCTGATGATGCTGGGTCTGAGCAATCATCTCACAATACTGAAAGCATGACTATTGCTGAAAGCATGATATGGCAAGTGGGCAGGCTTGCAATTGAGTCAACGAAGTGGGCTCTTCTCTGACGTGTCTGCCCCCTTTACGAGGCCTCCTCGGTGCATGTAGCTTTGTCATAGAATCACTGTCATGTTCATATGATGACTCGGTGTCTGTCATGGTGCTGAAATTTTATACCAAGTGTATATTTTGTTTGAAAATGTGAAATTGGTGTTTTGTTTTCGATGCCAAATATATGCCAAGTAGGAAGGGACTGTGGGAACAAAGGGACAGTAGGCACAGTGGACTGTGGGAAATAGTACAGTGGTAAAAATGTGATTCAGTCAAGTGAATTTTATAATGTGGGGACAGTCACTTGACTGTGTTTGGGAATTGGGAATTTTGCAAATGATATGGGAAATGATAGGGTTTAGGGATAGGGAAAATATGATTTAGGCACAAGTGATATGAGTGATAAATGGGATTATAAGGGAATAGGAGAGGGATATTAATGATATTGTGATAGTGGGGGGGAAAGAGCCACAAGTGGGAATGTAATGGGAGTGTTTGGCACCAATGTTAAGTTTTTAACACCCAATTTCAAACCCTAGGAGCAGTTTTTCACCAAGTGATAGGGTTTATGTTTTCACCATTCAAGCTCTTAAATTCCTCCCTTCAAACAACACCCAACACAAGCTAAAATCAATGGCAAGAGCTCACAAACTTACTTGGAGAAAAAAAAATTGAGTTGTTTTGGAAATTTGATGAAGCAGTGGTGAAAATCGTCTTGGAGGCTCTGTGCACCGCGCACAAAACCCAGTGCGCCGCGCTCACTGTATGCGCCGTACAAGAGCAAATTGACACTGTGGAAAACGACTGTGTGCGTCGCGACATGCCAATGCGCCGCGACCTCTCTCCTATGCGCCGTGATCACTCCAATACACAGTCTCGGCTTCACACACAAACTTTCGCTCTCCAACGTCTTGACTCGGCTTTGTTGATGTCCTAAGCATAAAAATGGATTGTTTAAACAATTAAAATATCTTATATAGTGAAGAACTTGATTTTTTCTTCTTACAAACCCATTTTTGTAATGTTTTGGCTTTGGCACTTTTCACATTTTTAATACAAACTCTGATTTTCTTGTTTCCACTGATTTTTGGCTGAAATGATGAAACTTTTGTCGATTTTTGCAGGGATTCTTGGCATTTGATTTCAGTAAAGGATGACCAGGGCTGCGCCTGAAGTACCTCATGACTGAAGAAGCTTTAAAAATTACATATTTATTACAAACAATAAATTTGACGATTTCTTCTTCAAAACAGAGTTTTGAAGAAGAATCATTCTTAAGCATTATTGATGATGAAAATTTTGAAATAGAAACTTATTTTGGACCTCCCTCTGGCCTGTTGGCATTATTGAACACTTTGAAGACAAAATTTGCGAAACCCTAGACCTAAAACACCTAAAAACCCTAAAATGACTCTTTGCTGACCAAGAGACCAAATAGGACTACGAATGACTTTAAAATAGATTTTATGAACAGACCTGAGCCAACAGGTACAAGGCATGAGGGGTATGACTGAGAAGGCCCTTCCGTCAGATAATGGCATGCCCCTAACGAAGTGCAGATGAATGAACTAAATGGGACACCTAAAAATGAAATGCAAACAAGAGAAATGATCTATGACGGAGGGATGAACAGACCGACTCTAACACCTGTCTGAAATAATGCTCCTCGACATCTCAAAGTGCACTGAAACCTATCAAAAGAATAAATTCATTACTTCTTCCACGTCGATAATATTTTTAAAGGGAATTAGAAATCACATCTTGTTGAACGTGTCAACTACCATGAATAGGTAATCATGTCCCTTCCCATTTTTCGATCAATCTTATATAAATTAATGGAATTGTTTTCCCAAGGATGAGTTGGTACATGCAAGAGATGGTACAAACCTTATTTCCTATTACTAGGCTTGCTAGTACAACAAAGAATGCATATTTTTATGAACACGGTTACCATTTCTTGCATCTTAGGCCAATATACATACCTCTGCAGGTTGGCCATTATCTTCCCTACACCAAAATTCTCTATAACCTTGAATATGTGAGCCTCTCTTATTAGTTGTAGCCACTAACCTTTAGGAACACATGACTTATCCAACCTATAGAGTAGCTCTTCTTCGAGATGGTAGTCAATTGTGTTATGACCATCGTGCACATGAATCTGGCTTTGCAACTCTTGAAAACAATATTTGAAGTCCCCATCCTCTAAATATGCCTCTTTGCATGCATCATGAGTGAATAGATCCATGTGAATTAGAGTGACCAAATTTGTGATCTTAGATGTAGGTGGCCTTGAAAGCATGTTTACCAACTTGTTTGTGTTTCCCTTCTTACACTTGATCACTAAATGAAATTGATGTGAAAACACCATGATCTAGATTTCTGCAGGAACGCAATAGAATACACATATAACCATAAACACAAAGATGAAATGATAATAACACTTCATTTCATTCATATCAAATAATTGAAATTTTCTTACAGACAAAATGGAAATAAACTAGCTAGGGCGCTTGTAGCTTATCTCTAAGAAGAGATGTGGCGGCTACAGGCCTCTGAGCTCTGTGTACAATGAGGCTTGAAGGCATATATATTATTGAGGAACAATGGAAAACCCTAAACATCCAAAAACCTAACCCTAGGAGATGAAACGCCATACTATGAGCCCGTTGAGGTAAATTGGTACATCAATTTCCCGGGGCCGTAACTTTGGCATACGATCTTCGTTTGACACACATGATACATCGTTAGAAATATCTATCCGAGGACTACAACAGTTGATCACGAAAAAAAATATTCTGGAACAGAATCATATTTGTTGGACAAACAGTGCCCAAAAAACATCGTTAAGGGCTTCAAAATGGCTTCGAAAGTTCAGGACCCGAAAAACTGCTAAAAAGTAGTAAGTTGTGTCGAAACTAAAAAAATGAAAGAGACAATGGTGGGGCCCTAAGTGGAATAGGTGGGTGGCCACCAATAACTACCTCGATCATTCCTCCCCCCTTAGGAAGAAATCATCCCCATTGTGTTGAGTTCCTCCATGAGATGAGGAAACTTCTACTGAACATGGTCCCTAGTGAACCACTTGCCTTGGTGCAGGAGTTGGCCAGCTTTGACAACCCGATACATTTGGATCTTCTCTTGGCGAGTGTTCTTGATTTGCATGTCCATGATACAATCTGTGGTGTCCTGTTCCATGTAGTCTGGGTTAAACTCTGTTGGTGTGAGTTGTTCTGCAACGTCAGAGGTGTCTAGTAGAGGTGGGAAATAGTGACGAAGGCGGTCCACATTGAATACTGGGTGCAGACCAAGGAATGGTGGAACACTGAGCTCGAAAGCTTTGTTCCCTACAACCTTGGTGATGGTGTATGACCCATATCAGAGCGAGAGAAGCTTGCAGTGGGGTCTAGTGAGGCGCTTCTTTTGCAAATGTAGCCAAACTTTGTCACCCACCTGGAATTTGTGTGGCACCCGATGTTGATCATGCCATTGCTTGTGATTAGCATTGGCTCTGTCCAATATGTCATGAACCTGTTGGAGGATGTGCTAAATGCACTCGATGAAGATGTTCGCTTTGTCAGCTTCAGACTGGACGTGAGCCGAATCAGCCTGAGTAGCCACAAATGGCATGGCTACGTCAATGGGACATAGTGGCTGGAATCCCAAGCTGAAAGGGGTTGTGTCTAGTTGAGCTGTGGAGAGCCCAGTTATAACTGTGCTGTATATAGGAAAGGCTATCATCCCATGTGTGTGGATGCTTTGAATTGTACATGCGCAGAATGTGTACAATCATCCAGTTGACAACCTCCGTCTAGCCATCCGTTTGGGGATGGAAAGCTATGGACTTGGTGAGCTTGGTGTCCAGCATTGACCAGACACTGGACCAAAATGTGCTGAGGAACCTGTTGTCCCGATCTGAGATGATAGACTGTGGGATCCCAAAGTGCACCCACACTCGTTGAAAGAAGAGTTTAGCAGTGGCTTCTGTTGTGATATTCTTCTTGCAGGCTGCCATAATGGCCATCTTCGAGAATCTGTCGATGACCACGAAAACACAATCGTTTACATGCTTAGTAGAAGGAAGGATCGACATGTAATCCATGGAGATGGATTCCCGAGGTCGACTAGGGGTAGGTAGTGGAGTATAGAGGCTTTGCTTCTTGATGGTTAGTTTGGAAATGGCGCAAGCAGTGCCGGATATGATGTACTTCTTGACATCCTGTCAAAGGTTCGACCAATAGAAATACTTCTGCAATACTGCTACTATTTTCTCGACCCCAAAATGCCCAACGAATTGACTGTAGTGTGCTTCCCATATCATCTTGGCATGCTCACTTGAAGGAACACAAAGGTGTCCCAGGTGACATAACAATGCATCTTGGAGGTAAAAATTTGGAACTTGTGTCCCCCCAAGAGTGCCTTGTATGTGTGACAGAATTCTGGATCTCTCTTGTAGAGGATCGGCTAATCAGAAGTCTCATGCCCATAAGAGTTGAGAACGGTGGTTAGCGCCACGATCGGTGGTCGGCTGAGGTAGTCTACAACATTATTGGTGCTACCCTTCTTATACTTGATGTTCAAATGAAACTATTTCAGATATGTGGACCACTTCTAATGGTGGTCGTTCTGCAACTTCCCTTGTGTCTGTATGAACTACAGGGGTCGGTGGTCTATGTGGATGATTGTTTCCTTCCCAAAAATGTAATGCTTCCTTTTTCGACAAGCCTACACAATGGAATACATTTCTTTGGAATAAGTGAGATACTTGTGGATTGTGTTGAACAATGTTTCACTGTGATATGCCACTGGATGCCCCTGTTGAGTAATAACTGCCCCAATAGCATAGTTAGAGGCATCTGTCTCGATCTCAAATGGTTGTTGCAAGTCTGGTAATGTGAGAACTAGGGCAGAACAGAGGCGATGTTTCAATTCTACGAACACCTTTTGTTGATATTCTGACCAAAAGAATTTTTCTTTCGCTCCTCCCTTGGTGACTTGACTCAAGGGCCAAGTGATATGAGAGAATCCCAAAACGAACCTGCGGTAGAAATTAGAAAGACCCAAAAAGCTGCAAAGCTCTGTTAGAGTTGTTGGGGCTGGCCAATCCCGAATGACTTGGATCTTGGATGGATCCACATGCACCCCCCTTTCATCAATAATTTATCCCAGATATTGAACCTGGGTCATGCCAAAAGTGCACTTCTCCAAATTGGCACACAACTTGTGTTACCACAGTGTTTGGAGGACTTGTCAGATGTGGTGGAGGTGCTCTTCCCAATTCTGGCTGAAGATCAGAATGTCATCCAAGTGCACCACTACAAATGAGTTGGTGAATGGCCACAAGATTTCGTCCATCAACCTCATGAAGGTTGCGAGAGCATTCGGCAACCCGAAAGGCATGACCAACCATTCGAAAAGGCCCTCCTTGGCTTTGAAGATAGTCTTCCACACATCGGAGGGTTAGATTGGTCCTTGGTGATACTTAGAATTCAAGTCGATCTTGCTGAAATATTTTTCCCCTTTGAGTTGGTCCAGAAGGTCATCAATCCGTTGGATCGGGTACCTATTAAGGATAGTATTATTTTTTAGCGCCTGATAGTCAATATAGAGTCTCCAACTCCCATCCTTCTTTTGTACCAACACGATCAGGCTCCCACGGGGTGATGAACTCGATCGGATTTGACCTTTTTGCAGTAGATCTTGAATCTGCCTCTTGATTTCATCGTTCTCCAGAACAAAGCGCCGATAGTTCGGTCCATTGGGTAGCGACGCACCTCGGGTCAGATCCATGGGGTACTTGACCTGACAGTGCAGAGGCACCCCTCTAGGTGAGGTGAAGATGTCCCTGTACTCCTCCACAACCTTGTCCATTTGTTGTTGTCATGTAGAGGAGCCTTGTTTGGAGGTCGTGGCCACAGTCTTCTTCTTGACATGGGGGCAGATCATCAGGAAAGCAAATTTCCTGGTTTTGGAAATGAGCTTACTACATTGTTTTGCAGTAACCAAAGAGATAACGACAGGCGGTGGTACCTCTAGTATTTTGGTCATATTATTTCCCAAAGTAACAATAATAGTGTGAGGTCAGGACTCATATACAACATGTCGCTTCCACAAGTATGGTTGGCCTAATAATATATCACAAACATCAAGAGGAGCAATGTCACATAATACCTCATCTATGAAGGGCTTGATGCTGTAGGGAAGACGACACTGCTGGCTGATGCAGAGATCTCATCCTTGGTGAAGCCACCTGATGGTGTATGGTTGTGGGTGTGTTGTGCTCGGCAAGCCCAACCACTTCATGGCGTCTGCTGAAATGAGGTTTTTTTGGCTCCCATTGTCGACAATGAACTGTAGCGGGGAATCCTTTACCTACATCTGGGAGTGGAAGAGATGCTCCTCATCCTCTGGATCTTCCGGTTCCTCCTTTTGGATCTTCGCAGTGGCAACAATGGCGTTGGGCTCTGCATCAATAATCATTTTCCCTTTTTCATTCCCCTTGTCAGGTTTTGATTCAGAGTCGGAGGATGCATCTGATTCAAAATCCCTCATCTCAGCCACTAGCAATTGCTTGGCCCGACACTCACTTGTGTTGTGAGTGGAGCTCTTATGGAACTCACACCACTTTCTCGAGTCCTTCTTTGACTTCGCGGTGTTGTTCTTTTCTTGCGTCTTAGACAGGTTGTCTTGGGCCGCCATGCCTTGGCTTTTTCCTTTGTTCTGCAGTTTGTGGGCACCTTTCCCTTGATTTTTCTTCACAGATCCAAAGTCTCGCATCTTCTGTTTGAATTTCTGCTCAATCTTGGCAGCATACCAGTATGTCGTACCAAGCGAGGAGATGTTGAGGAACTCCATTTCCTCCTGAATATATTTCTGCAGACAACTGCTATATTTTAGCACCAAATGTTTCTCTGAATCTTTTATATCCAACTTTGTGCGTAGGGTATGAAACATATTCGTCAACTCATGCACATCTTGATCCCTTTTTTTCCGCAGCGTGGTCCATTGTATGTATTTGTCCTCATAGCTCCCCATGGGATAATATTGTTCCTTGATGGCATCTCGGAAAGAATTCCAAATGGGTATGACTGAGAACAAAGAGGGTTTTGTCTCATCCTTTTTCTCATCATAGGTTTCCCACCAATCCTTGACATGGGGGGTAGCTTTGAGGAGTGCAAAAATAATCTTCTCCCGGTCGGAAAAGTCATGAACCGAGAAATATCCTTCTAATTGATTCAACCATCTATCTATGGCATCTGCATCTATTTGACCCTAAAATATGGGAATGTGAAAGTTTACTTGTACCTTAAAGGGAGTTGCGCCTCCAAAGTGGCTACTGGATGCAGATGCGCCGTCGGTGGGTAGTTGTTGAAGGATCAGGGCAAAGTTATCCATCATCGCATTCCTTTATTTTTCAAGGGCCTCCTTGAGCAATATTTTGATAGGATATCCTGCTCCCTCATCATTATTTTCATCCCCCATGGGTAGTCATCGAGGTTTGCAAGTCTGATCTTGCAAAGGTTCAAGCAGATTGAGCCCTAAATCCCTATACCCCAACCTCGTTAGGGACATGCAAAGAAGGATCGAGAAAAAGTAGACCCCTCTTATACCACTGATCTAGATTTATGCAGGAACGCAATCTAATACACATATAACCATAAATACAAAGATGCAATGGAAATAACACTTTAGTTCGTTAATATCAACGAACTGAAATTTGCTAAAAGAGAAAATGGAAATAAACTAGCTAGGGCGTTGGTAGCTTATCTCTAAGAAGACATGTGGTGGCTACAGGCCTCTGAACTTTTTGTTACAATGAGGCTAGAAGGCCTATATATTATTGAGAAACAATGGACAGCCCTAAAATTCCAAAAACCTAACCCTGAGAGATGAAATGCCAGACTATGGGCCCCGTTGGGGTAAATTGGTACATCAATTTCCCAGGGTCATAAATTTGGCATACTATCTCCGTTTGACGCACATGATACATCATTAGAAAGATTTATCCAAGGACTACAACTGCCAATCACAAATATAGATTTTGGAAAGGAAACATATTCGTCGGATAAATGATGCCCAAAAAACGTCGTTTAGGGCCTCAAAATGGCTCCGGAAGTTCAAAACCCGAAAAACTACTAAAAAATAGTAAGTTCTGCCAAAACTGAAAAACTGAAAGAGACATGGTGGGGCCCCAAGTGGAATAGGTGGGTGGCCACCAATATCCACCTGGATCACACCATCCACTTATAATGCCTAGTCTTTTGGAGCTTACTTTGTTCATGAAATTACAATATTGGCTAGTGAAATGTGTGGATAATTATCTCCTTTCCCATCATAGTGTTTCCACCACTTCGTAGCTTGCACTAGGGCATAAAGTTCCTTGTCGTAGGTAGGGTATTTAAGAACCACCCCATGTAATACTTCAGAATGATAGTATACAAGCCTTCTCCCTTCATCAAGATTGCTCCCATAACATAACCGTTCACATGTATCTCCACTTCAAAGGGCTACTACAAGTTTGGTAATGCTAGAATTGGTGCTTGAATTATCTTCTTCTGTAACTCCTCAAAGGACATTTTCTGACCCTTTTCCCACTAGAAGCACTTACCACTCATTGTTACAATGCAAAGTGGTGTTTCTATTGCTAAAATGCGGCTATGAATTCTCTCAATTATCGCGTGGCCTTATTGAAACTCCTAACCTCATAATCGTTAGTACACATGGGGGAAGTGACCCAGGGTTCAAGAATATGTCAACAAAGATCCCTCAGGAACTGACATTTTCAACGCCTGCAAGTAGACGAGATCTCACATAAGGTACATTGATGGGTTTGTGTAACCTTTGAAGATTATGCAAGGAGACAAGGGAAATGAAGAAAGCTCTGGTTCAAAGTAACCCAACCCAAACCAATGTAGTTGCCATATGTCAGATGCAAACTCATTAAATCGAAATACTTTCAGAAGCCACTACTGCACATTTAAACATATTCTAGCATCTACAACAAGTTTTAGTTGCATATATTATAAAGTTTATACATAAAAGTAACTATTCGACACATCTTCATCAACTACACAAAGAACTAACTCCAACATAAAATAATAAAAGGAACATGGTTCGTTCATTTGTGCAGTGACAATTATTTACAACACAAAATATTTACACAGACAATAGCCAAACACCTCACACATGCTTCATAGCACATTCATTTATTCCTCCCATTAACATAAAGCATGCAAAAAACAAAACTATGAATTTGAAACAAAACCTATAAATAACTCATATTTATATTAGATATAAAAATGAACAATATACAACAACTCCATATGTCTAAATGCAAGAACTCAGACTATGATTATTCATATAGTACCAATTTGGTCAATGCCATTACTATACACAAAGTAGCAAATAACAACAGATTGGCATGATATCAAAGCCTAAGTACAATTATCTCTATAACGAGACAATAGACAAAAAAATATTAGATAACAAAGCAAGACCACAATAGCATTGAACATAATAAAATGAAATAACATCGAGCAAAATAGAAGAAAATGAGTGATACAGAACATTAACCAGTTGAACCCTCACTCATCAACAACAACTTCTTTTATAGTCTTAGTCTTCAATATTCAACTTCATGGAATCTTCAACTAGCTCACTACATTTACCATTTGTCAAAGCCATATTTAGTTGAATCACTACATTTACCCATATCTAACCAACTTGCATAGTTGGCAAACACACTATCGCTTGAGGAATATTTAAATTACCGCATAGTTATCTTCAACCTCCATCACACATTTGTGCGATTTATCGAGCATTTGCACAACGTGTTGTGCATGTTGTCAACCACCCTTTGCGCAATCTCCCCATAATTTGGAAAATTTTCAAAAAATTCCCCCATTTCTTCTTAACCCCAATAGTCCCCCAACACTCTTTGTGGCTCATCCTTGAGCCACTTTGTCATTGTTGTGCTCCAAGGGAAGGGAAGACTTTAGCAATCATTGTCACAAATATCTCAAACAAGTCTTTGTCCTTGTGTGTGGTTGCCTTTGATGCTTCCACTATTCCAATGATATTTACCGTAGCCTCTACAAACATACAATCAGTAATAGAAAAATCATCTGTTAGTTGCATAGCATCCTCCTCCAAATACTTATAAACCTTCTATGCCAATTATTTAAAACTTTCAAATTAATTTAAAAATACAATTTATACTTTATTACTATCACAATTTTTAATAAAATTGAAAAACTCCATAATGTTTTAATAAAAATATTAAAAAAAAACTATCAAAATAATAAAACCATATGAAAATGGCATATCTCACTCTATTTGTATACCTTACCATTTCAAAATGATACTTCTCAACATGTTTAAGAAAAAACAAAGAAAACTAACTTTTTTGAATAACGGTTAATATTTCTTAAACCCATAAGCTAAACAAAAATTTATCCCTCCTACCGAAAAAAGCCAATTTTTTTTAATAACAGTCGGTATTTCTCAAACCGATCAACCATCCCATGTTAGGCAGATTTATCAAGCTTTAATGGTATCTACTTTACAATCATGAAATTTAATTGTGTGTTTGCTGACTAGAACTGAACTGGACAGTAGTAATTCAATTCTGTGTTATTGGTTTGGGATGAGCAATAAAATGAAGTGGAGCCCTTCGATAACACAAATTTGTAGTAATTTAATTCTGTGTTATTGATTTGGGATGAGCAATAAAATGAAGTGGAGCACTTCGATAACACAAATTTATAATCGAGTTAAGGAAAATTTACTATTATAGTTCCGGATTGTCTTAAAATGCTTTTCTAATGTGTCATTTTATTTCCTGATTGTCTCGATAAATCCCCACTTTGAAAATTAAAGCAAAGGATTCTTTTCTTTAATTGTTAAGATATTATTGAGGGTATTTAGATTGTGTAGAAATATTTAAAGTTTGTGATTTTAATAATTTTTTTGGTAAATTTTAGATAAATTAAATTAGAAAAATTAAAAAAAAATACTTTTAAAAAAATCTCACTAAAAATAACTCCATTAAAACAACTTCATTTTAAACCATGAAAATTCAAAAAACATTACAGCTTTAATATAAGAAACATAATAGGAACAAGATAGTTGCATCTTAAAACATGGTAATTGCATCTTAAAAGCAATTACCTAGAAGACACGACACGCTAATCTAAACAAATGAAAGGAAGTCACAACCGAAAGACACGACACCTAAGTGGAACAAGGAAATTAAGAAATCACAACCTAAAGACACGAAACCTAAGTAGAACAAGCAGGAAATTACATCTGAGAAACAAGAAACCTAATTGAAACACTCAGCCCTTCCAACTTTCTGTTTCCATTATTTCATACAAAGGAGAGGTCCATTGAGGGAGTTGACTTTGGTTGTATTTGTTCCATTCTTTCCACCATTCCATGAAGCTGCTTCCTTCCAAGAAAACATCTGCAGAAATGCTGCTATCATTGATCAATCTTGTCACATAACCTTCAAACATTTCAAGGCTTTCCAGCTTTTGGTGTTGGCCCTGTTCCAGATTTTTCATTTCTTTCAAAGCTTCTTCTACATGTGCCCAAAAGCAGGAGTCCTGAGTGAGAGATGCAAGCTTGGTCCGCCCGCTCCGACCTCTTGAACTCCGAGTTTTTTCCTTCTCTTCCATCCATTTCTGTAGAACTTTATGACGATTGGGTCTTCCATCTGAAAGATAGTTTCCTTTACCATCAGACATGCGATAATAATGTGCAATATCCAGAGGCTCCACAAGTCTTCTATAGGCAGTGCCAGCATTTATCCACTTATTTTGGGATTGGAAATCTCCTGGCAACTCATGCTTCTCCCAC
Organism: Pinus albicaulis; assembly: GCA_034641835.2. Lineage (NCBI taxonomy): Eukaryota > Viridiplantae > Streptophyta > Pinopsida > Pinales > Pinaceae > Pinus > Pinus albicaulis. Next base: position 127,616,823 of record CM076578.1, on the reverse strand, counting down.
ATCTCAATAATCTCATCCCAAAACTCCGCGAGCTTTAACCTCCGCCCATTAGCATTGCTATCCTCATGTTTCTTGAAGGAATCGTAATACGTGATTCCATCTCCCTTCTCACAGCGCTCTTTATACCACTCAAGCTCTGCCATGTTACATTGTTTCTCGCTTAATTTAATTGCTAGCTTAGCAACATTTGTGTTATACTTGTTTTCCATAATTGCAGCTATTTGTAAAGCAATCTGTGCATGATCGTCCTGCAAAACGTTGACATCACCAATTCAAGAACACGTTTGAGTCTCAGTTAGTGAGATAGAAGAAGAAAATAAAATTCAGAAATCCAGATAAAACTCAATGTCACATTACAATTTAATGTCAGACTCCTACACCATAAAAGACAAGCAAAACGCTTTCAGACAATCTTAAAGGATAGTTTATTTTCTTTTCTCTTTTTTCTAGTGTACCTCTATTTCTATATCAAAATATGTAACACTAAATATAAGATTATTTTCCAAAATTTATTTTGAAAAGGAATTTAGTTTTTACCTCAGCACCGACACCAATAGCTTCCAGCTGCAATGATATTCCCATCTTGTAAAAAGATTCTGAATCAGGTTTTGCAATTCTTCCTCCACTGATGGACTTCTCTATGACATGTTTCAAAACAGAATCATAACTTATATGCTCTGACAAACAGTCCTGTACAATATTATCATAAGGTTTTTCATTGCTTAGCATTGTCAAATGAAACATCTTCAAAACGATCTCAGAATTCTCAATGCAAGCCGCGCCTTCACTTGAACAAAACATGTAAGTGCCAAAAGGTCTGTAGGGGCTTCTCTTCATAACTTCATCTGAGTCGCTGACAGAGTCAGTCCCATAGTTGGTTACTGTAGAAGTATACTGCAGGACATTATTAAGAAGGGTCCCACAGGCATCTTGAATAAGAGAATCAGGTTTATATTTACTGTCATGAGCTATTATGCCTTGCCAATAAGGCAAAATAGCAATCAAGGGCTCAGCAATTGACTCAAATGGTGCAAGGAGCATCCTAGGAACAATATCATGCTTGGAAACCACATGCAAAAAATTGACTGCCCAATTCTCGCGATCAATTGCTTCAACAAGAGTTACATCTCCCACTAAAGGGCAACCAAATGTGATACAAAAGGGAGAGCTTTGCCTGAGCCTCTTTTGCAGTACCCATAGTGTTGCCAAAGTTGCAACTGCCCCTCCTAAGGAATGACCCACAAATATAATGGGTTTGAGCTTCCTTTGTTTTGAATCCGTATAAATCTGCATCTGTTTGATCATGAAATACATCAACACAATGTCACTTTTTTCCTTCTCCTTTTCAAAAATTTCATCTCTAATAAGGGAAGAGGCAATAACTCTTTATGGAACTCGAAAGATAAATTAATTTACCTCTGCTTGGAAATCTGTGTTCTCCATAATATGTAAGAACAACTGAAGAGCTCCCTGATGGACGAGAGCTGGTTGATCAGCATTACCCTTGAGGCACTCAGAGAAGACCTTGTTGCCAGTTTGTATAATACCCTCTCCATATTTGCTCTCTTTGACCTGGAAACCTTCTATTTTAAGAAATGAAGGAAAGGCAACAAATGCAACGCCTTCATATTCATTTAGACTGTAAGTTTCTAAGTTGTTTGCCAGACGTGACTCTTCCAAAGCCTTGGAAAGTATTCCGCATGAAGCCAGAAAAGTTGCAATCTCCTGACCATCAGTGAATCTGCACCCAACATTTCCGTAAGTTAGCACTAATATTGACGGAGGTCAAATACTAATTACAAACCATACCATATTTATTAGAATCCCATTCAAAATTACAAAGTAAAGGCATCATTTTAGCACTTCAGAAACAAACAACAAATGCAAAAAGGTTGCTGAGATTTTTCAGTATGTAAAGTAATACATGCTAAATAAGCGCAGATGTTATGCACCAGCAGCTTGAATCAAACCCATTGACCTAAAATAAACATAAATTCACCCTAAAATCGGACCCAATTTCAACTAAGCTCTAAAATCGGACACCAAAACCAAATCTCGAAATTTCCCCAAAAACCAAATCAAACAACAGTGAAATACAATCTTTTACCTTGTTAAAAAATATTCTCATCTTCTACTGAAAATATACAGGCAATACTATCAAATTCGACACAGTACAAAAACTAACATGATTTTACAAGTTCATCCTTCCCCCGAAACCACATTTAAAAAAACAATAAAATGCATACTTCACCTTACAATAAATATCCTAATCTCACCTGCCATTACCAATCCATTTAAAATATACACAAAATAATTTGAAAGTGGACACGGAAGCATTTATCAAAATGTAAAGAAAACAACAATATTTTGGAAAAGCGAAATTTCGGAGCTCATTCTTACTGGGGTGTAGACGACTGTGCTTCCATTTTATATGCTGTTGCTTCAGAATTCCTTTGAACTTTCCTTATAATGCACCCGGTGGTGTGTTTATATATAAGTAGGAAAGAGAAGGAACCAAGCAACGTCCCGGAAATCGAATGCGGTCTGACAGGATTTGCGGTAGTAAATGCCGGGAAAGTCAATAGAAAGCGCAATTGTCGTTCTCGATGCCGCCGTTTTGTTACAACCATAATTACGGACAACTTGCCGGTCGTCTTCCCGGAAAATATAGCCATTAATGGGGCCCATCGCGAACGTAACGCGAAGTTCGTATCCATTTGTTATTTACTTTTAAAAGAAATTTCCAAATTCCTTCCCGCCTCTTCAGGGAAGGAAGATTCTTCTGAAAGATAATTCGTGGTAAATGGTAAAATATGTCTAGCGGCGTTGATCAAAATTGAACACGTCGTAGGCTCTTCAAATATTCTGCACGTCAGAGAAGTACAACAAATTTACCAGTCAAAAAAAATGTAAATTTAGATTTTTACAAGTTCTAAAAAATTTTGAATAATATTATAAACTTCTGTCACTGTCAGATTTTTTAAAATTCCCAAATATAGTGAGTTCCATCTATGGGTTTAATATGAAGTTTTTCGGGACTTCGGTACTCAATGCCATGTGTCAAATTTGTATGGGTTGGGGTACACCGAATGCTACGTCATAGAGTATTAATGATTTTCAAACGCTGAAAGAGATTGAACCAAAAGTAGTTTCCTCATTACTACATGGGAATAAAACAAGAAGGCCAATTTATTGTATTTGCGTTTTCCTCGATAGCTAATCTTTCTCCCAACTTACTGGAGTTCACCATTGTTTTTTCATAAGTAATCTCAATGCTATTTATCAAACCCAAAACAGAGGTAGGAAGGACCGATTCTCCTAATTCAAGCATCGCTTAATATGTATATAATGACAATAAGATAAACCCCAACTTCAGATAGTTCAACTACTGCTATTTATTTTTCTCAAGCGTACCTTCATTGTAATGCTGATCTCACCGTAACAGACATGAATTCTACCATATCGTTAAAGAGACTTGGCGTATGACAGGGAGGAGTATTCGGGCGATGGTTACAACCCTAAAAAATCTGATACAGCTCAGAGGAAGCCAGAAATTTCCCCAAGGTATTGATCTGCCCCAACAACAACATATTTCTGTGATAAAAATAGGCAACAGCATGTCTTTGTCTGTATATTTGATTTATAGGGTTGCTCATGTTATCATGGTATTGATTGGTTTTGTATTATTGCAGTGTTAGGGCTTTATGTTCTGCATGCGCGCAGCCCCGATGGGAGAGCGAGTGGAAGTTCAACATAGAAGATGGGTTGGTCGTCACTGCCGCTGCCCGCATACCATATCATAACTTGCCCAGTTTTACTGTACGCTTACATGCTCTTCTAACATTTTTTCCCTCTCTGACGCAGAGGAGCTGTTTCCAGGCAGATGGAGGAGATGTGATGACATGCGATGCCCGAGGAGAGATGATGAAGGAATTAGGATGGGACCAGTGTTTGCGTACTCTGCCTCAGTCTCCGTCTGCAATTAGGTCAGAGGTAAATACAAATTCTCGTCCGAATTCTACCATGTCTCTGTCATATTCATCGGAAGTGCAAATTTTATCATTCTTTGTATATCAAAAAAAGGAGAAAATATTTATTTATCTGGCATTCTAGTTTTTCGCTTTTAATAGAGTCCATATATTCGTAATCATAGATTAGGTATAGAATGGCATAGGTTTTACCACTTGAAGAAGCACATGTTTTACCACTTGCACTATGAAGATTTTGCCTCTGTTAGGTTTCTACCTTTTCTTATTTTCATTGTTTTGAAGAACATGCCCCGAGGTTAGAAAGCGAAGTGAGCAAGCTCTTGCGCCCAGTCTCATTCCTTTCCTTTGAGGGTGGGGTCAACACTGAAGTTAGCAAATCAAATTTGCCTAGGTCTTGCCTCCAGCTCCATTCCTTTCGTTTGAAACTCATGCCGTATGTTTGTGACCGGGGCAGGATATTGGAACCCTGGTGGACAGCCCGTGAACCCTGGTGGTATATTTTAACTTTGATTAATTTGGTATTAAATAAATTGAATTGGATTACCAATTTTGAACATATTTTAAAATTTAATGGATAGATGTGCAAACAAATTTATATTTGAATGTTCATAAAGAAAATCATTAATTTTTTTTTAATTAAAGTAGAAATTTTAAACCTAAAACATTTATCAAATTAAACAATTTATATATCAAATTCTATCTTTATATCTTACCTATCTTTATATCTTACTCGTTAACATATGCCAATTATAATTGTTTAATGGTTATACATAATTAAAATATACAATATATTATGTATTAAGATGCCAATATATGGGAGATTTACCACATAAATGTCTTTCTACATTCATTGTGCTTTGTCTTAGCTGTTTATTTGCAGACATTATGGTATTTTAACCTATATGGGTTTATTTTGTGTTTTTAGGTTTGAAATTTGCCGTTAAATGGCAGTCTTAGTTGCGTATTTCTGCTACGTTTGATTTTACTTGAAAATTTCCATTAAATGCCAGGCTTCGATGTATAATTCTTGGGATCCCTTTGTCAAATGATTCTCTGCTTTAATTTACCTTGTTCTAATAATTTCATAGTTGTATTCATATCTGTAAACAACGTTTCAAATATATAAAAAAGAGTTCTATAAGAAAAATCCAGACCTCCATGTTGCTGCTCCTTGCTCTTGTCAGACAAAGTCAAAATTACATTACACAACAGTGTTTTATTAACATAAAGATTGATGGTTTTGTCTTTCTGAAAATGAAATGTAAAAATAATTTATTGTGGTCAATTGAAAAGCTTTTTTTTTTTAAGCTTTTCATCATGGAAGGGCAACATAAATATATGCCCTTCTAATTGAAATTCGGACCTGCCCTTCAAATTTGATCGCCTATTGTGGTCATGAAATTTGAGCATAAATTTATGAATTGAAATTTAAAATAAATAAATTAATTAAAATTTAATTATGATAGTAATTAAATATTATTTATTATTAATTGGTGAGTTGTATGTTTTTAGGTTAAGGATTTTATTTTAAATTTTAATTAATATCATAAATTTAATTTAACTGGAATAGCGAATATTTTAAACAGTTATATTAATTATTTTAAATTTATATATAATAATGGTTAAATAAAAAATATATATTAATTAATTTAAAAAATTACAATTAATATAGTATTTTTTAAATCAAATTAATAATAATTAATTAAAAAAATTGTGAATATAGATATATGGGTTCAATTCTACTTAAATGATTATTTTTCGTGAGTTTTCTTAAGACTTTCAAGTGAGTGATTAGTTGAAGGAGCAATAGAGATACCACAGAGTGTTAGGATTTCTTTCTACAGGGCGTTGCCAAGCACCGCCATTGCAAATCTTTAGCTAGTCTCAAACATCGATGGAGTACTTAGAAGCAAAGTAGAAGAAATCTATTTTATCTATGGTGCTGGGCGTGAGACCTTAATGAAAATGGAATCAAGGCCAAAAGATTCAACAATCAGCTTAAAGCTTTCAATTATAGAAAATTCGCTCTCGTGGAGAGGTCATGGCAGGACCTTGATTCTCGGCTGCTGCCTAATTTTTTTTTCTATCAGACCTTGTCCTCTATGTGCACATTTCTATGATGCGACTTTGGCTTGTGGAGGAGCTACGACCTATGTACAAGGGCGTTTTGTTTTCACAAGAAAATTTGGCTCGCTCTCCTAGATATGAGCTAATAAGAAGAAAGATAAAGTCAAATACGAAATATCTCTAGATTTTTTAGGAGGGCTTTCATATTTTCGTCAAGACCCTAAGTGGGAGTTCAGTCCTTTTAAGGGTCCCTGGATCCGATCTCGTGGGGAATGATAAACTCCACCATTGTTATGCTTGCGAGACTATGTGGTGGCTGATCTAAAAAAAGGAAAATTAGTTTTGTTTTGTTAGCTCCCTCACCAGTATTAAAATGATGTGTTTAGGATCGTCTCAAGTTAACCAATTATTATGGGATTTATGTTTCAAGTTTTATGTGTCTTTGATGATCAAATTATAAGTTAATTAGCTGTTAAAAACTCATATACAACAAATGAAATGTAGATAAATAACACACAACATAGACATAATACAATATTTGATAACAGAGTTCACCCCTCCTGGGCTACATCTCCATGGACCTGCTTCAACTAGCTAGACCCTCTTAGGATTAAGACTCAAATGTATGATTACATGCACTTGTAGTGCTCCAATAGCTTTGAAACCTACTCCATTGGATTCAGAAGACCCAAAAACCTCAAAAATAACTATTCAATCTGAGAAAATGGTTTCGAGCTGATCTAGGTTTGACCTCCCATCCCGGTGGCCCTGGGATTGTTTAATCTTCAAAGTGACAAAAACACTTTCATAAGTGCTCCAACACCTCTGCAACATTTTCCATTGTTTTCAGAGCATCAAATTCATATAATAATGACTCTTCTTGAGTCACAATTGGTCTTCAACTGATCTGGGCATGGCCTTCCCTCCTGGTGGCCCTAAGCTTCTCTTTTCTTCAAAGTGACAAAAACACCTTTAGAATTTATCATCAGCCTCTGCAACCTATACCAATGGATTCAAAGCATGCCAATATGCTAGGAATCATTACTCTTGAGCCAAAATTGGTCGAAAATTGTTCAAGATATGGTTCATTAAAATTTTCCCTAGATTCCTTCTCTAAATTTGGAGAAGACTCCATGTAAGTCTGACAAATTAGCAAGTCCGCCAAAAATGGTGGAACCGCCAAAAAAATCGTCAACTTAACAATGAGTTTAATTATCAGATAACCTAAAATTAAGGGTGTGTTTAACCGCGCATAAGCGCGTTTAGTGGGAGCATTGGTTGACGGTCAAGTGGTGAGGTCACATGGGGAGGAGGGATGGCCTGCGGGTTGGCCCCCTCCATTCTGCCATCAGAGTTCTGCATTAAAGTTCAAATACAATGTGGGCACAGAGGCTTTACAAGCCCCGCCCCGTGGTCTGATAGTAAAAGCGCAAAAATAGGAGGGGGAGGTCACGTGTTCGATCCGCCCTTCGCCCATTCTATATACAAGTTTTGCCTCATTTAAATATATACGCTTCGAAACCTTTATACCACCGTAATCAGACCATGGTATAATTTGAACCATATATTAAAATTGCGCCCAATTATAATATAGTTCGAAACTTTGGATTATTAAAAATTTCGAATATGAAATATATATATGCAGAGCTTAATAATATAAGTTTGGATATATATATATATATATATCCAACCTTAATAAAAAAAAAAATTCCAACACATAAATATTCATCGTGAACCCAAATTCAACCTTAGAGGACATTGGGCAATTTCACCTTCTCAAACCAAACTGGAAAATCTGGTGGTAACACTTGTCACAGTGCCACTAGGAAAAAATTGAAGAATATTCCCTGCATGCTAACTGGGCTGCCATGTCATCAACCTGTCACTGTTATGCAATTTTTTTTTAAATTGCATGTTCTGAACTGCGATCAACAGGTTACAACTTCTTCATCCGAACTTAGTTTTCAACAAAACGAGTTGCGTTGGATTCCTGGCGACGGGCCGGTCACATTCATTCTAGTTTGGTGCAATTCTAAGCACTTTTAATTTTGGGAAAATTTTTGCCCCCAATCCAGATTCTAATCACTCATTTCCACTGACATGCTTTTGGATCCACAAAAGCTGGCTATATCATGAGAGTCGAATACTCTTATGTTTCCAAATTTATATCATCTTGATTTTACTTGGAAAAATTTCCATGAAAACCACTTGGGTTCACTGACATGCCTTGCCTTGCAAATGGCTTGGCTCTTCAACCAATGTTCTCCTTTTGCTGCTGACCCAATCCAACACTTGTTGGCTGCTTGTTGACTGATATAACACTTTTATTTACCAAATTGATTCGTCGGTGCTTGGAAAATTAACAGATTGTCTTCCCACTGAGAATCATGTTCCTCGTTTGCAGAAACATGCATTCGATGCAAGTTTCTCCTTGGAAACCACTTTTCCAAATTAAGCCCATCTGAGTTCCAACATCAGTAATAAAAAGAAAAGAAACCAGCCATTCTTTTACCTCCACGGTTCCAAATTCCACATTTGGAAGAATTCATTCACCATCTCCTTCTCTTCTTGGCGTCAACACATAAAATGGTCTACAATGGTTGCAAACTTTTTTTTTTGACATCTTGTCACAAACACAACCATCAATCTGAAAATACATCATGCAAGAAACATAACTTGACGACATATCCTCTTGCTCCTTCAAAGCAACAAATTTCACATCATGTGAACATCGCAATGTACTCTTACATCTTGGTGTCAAAACTCATCAAGCAAACACAAGTCGACAAAACATGCCTTTTCAAACTACTGACTCTCAAGTCAAGCATAAGCATGTGTAATAATTTGACGATTCTTTTCCCAAAACAAAATGAATTCCACATTTCATGAAACACTTCGTCAACATCTCCTTTTCATCTTTGGAGACAAAATCAACTCTTCCAAGTCGATATGACATGCATGTAACACACAATCGAACAACACAAGTTGCCACTCATGCATGTGCAAATGATCAACATTCTCAAGTTGACAACATACATGTTACAAAAAGAAATTGACCAACACAAGTCAATTACTCATACATGTTCAAGAAAAATGAAACCATCAAAATTCCACTATTCATACACACAAAATCTCATGCATGTGTACCATTCTTCAACTCTCTCACAATTACAATCATAAGTAGAAGAACCCCATTCATATGTACATGTACTTAAAGAGCTTAAATGAAACAAAATTTCTGCAATAAATTGAGTCAACATACTCCACTTCCAAACACCTTCTTGGTGTAAACATGAAACATGCATTATAGAGACAAAAGAACAAACCATTTCAGTGGCGCTTCTTTCAACTGCACTTTATCATGTGAATCATCCTACCCCACATCAATTATGGAATATTCTTTTCCATTCTTTCCATTCTCTTTCTCTACCTTCTTCAAATGTCGTGGATGACTTGTTGGATACAAATTCCAACACTTGTCTACAATATGACCTTGCTTATGGAAATGAGTGCAAAACAATTGCATCTTATTTTCAACATGGTTAGCTTTGTCAAATGGACCTTTGGATTCCCGCCTCCTTTGTTTTAAAAATTTTCTGTGCATGGCTATCTTCTTCCAACATCTTGAAACATTATGGTTATCTAAACCACAAAAGGAACATGCAAAATTTCTCCAAATATTATGTGAAGATTTACCATGTTTATCATAATCAAAATCAACTTGATTAAAAGAAGATTTATACCTTGAATTTTCGCCTTTGTCGCCTTCTTGCAAAGTGGGTGTAAAACTTTTGCATTCCTCATGAACACAATCTTCACAATATTGAGGTAATGAACATGAAATAAAAGTCCTTCTTGTAACACCTTCATGTGCCTCCTTGGATTTATAGCTTTCTCCATCATGTTGTCCATAACCAAGACCCAAATACTTAGGCCTTTCCTCTACAACAATTGGTTCAACTATGCCTTATGCATGTTTTCCCTATCCTTTACCTTCATAGCCCATATTCATCAATAATTTGGACCCTATCCCTCTAGTGTGTCTTTCAAAATCACCTACACATTCATTTTGAGAGGAAGTTGAAGATAAAATTGAATTGCATACCTCTTTTTCATGCATATACATGGCTAAGGCTTCCTTGGCATCATGGAGCTGAGTCTCCATCTCATGCATCCTTTCAAGAATCTCTTGATTCTCCTCTGTCATGGAAATCAACTGCTCTTGAAGTATAATGCTCTCCCTCTTATCTTCATACATCTCTTGCACCATATCATTCATGATGTAGAGCTTCAATAACATCTATTTATCAAAGATTTTTTTCAAGTAATATGGATTAGAAACATTGCTTAATGAAGCTACCATCACACCTGCAATGCACACGAATCTTCTTTAATGTGATTTGAGAACTGAGCTCTCAATCTTGACCTTCTCCTTCACACATAAACTTGCACACAGCTAAGTTCTCCTTGCATAAATTAAAAAACCAATAGCTAATTCTTCTAGCTAACCTTGGCTCAAATGAGCTAAAATTTTCTCTAATACCAAGTTAACAGAGAAAGGGCAAACTAGTTTTGTTGTGTTAGTTCCCTCACTAGTATTAAAATGATGTGTTTAAGATCATCTCAAATTAACCAATTGTGAATGGATTTATGTGTCTTTGATAATAAAATTATGAGTTAATTAGTTGTTAAAAACTCATGAATAACAAATGAAATGCATAGAAATAATACACATAATACAATAGTTGATAATGAAGTTCACCCCTCTTGGGCTACATCTCCATGGAACTGATTCAACTAGCTAGGCCCTATTGGGATTCAAATGTATGATTACATTCACTTGTAGTGCTCTAATGGATTTTCAACCTACTCCATTGGATTCAGAAGACCCAAAAACCTCAAAAATGACTATTCAATCTCTGAAAATGCTTTCCAACTGAATTAGGCTTAACCTCCCATCTTAGTGGCCCTAGTCTTGTTTAATCTCCAAAGTGAAAAAAACACTTTTAGAAGTGATCCAAAGCCTCTGAAACTTGTTCCATTGTGTTCAGAGCATCAAATTAATCTAATAATGACTCTTCTTGAGCCACAATTGGTCTTCAATTGATCTGGGCATGGGCTTCCCTCCTGGTGGCCCTAAGCTTCTCTTTTCTTCAAAGTGACAAAAACACCTTTAGAATTTCTCCTCTGCTTCTACAACCTGTACCAATGGATTCATAACATGTCAATCTGCTAGGAATCACTCTTCCTGAGCCAAAATTGGTCAAAAATTGCTCAAGATATGGTTTAATAAAATTTTCCCTAGATTCCTCATCCAAATTTGGAGAAGACTCCAAATAAGTCCAACAAATTAGCAAGTCCGTCGAAAATGGTGGAACCGCTGAAAAACCCACCAACTCAACAATGAGTTTAATTATCGAATAAGTTGCAATTAAGGGTGTATTTAACTGCGCATAATCGCGTTTAGTGGGAGCGTTGGTCGACGGTCAAGTGGTGAGGTCAGATGGGGAGGAGGGCTAGCCCTCTCCCTTGCGCCATTGGAGTTTTTCATTAAAGTTCAAATACAATGTGGGCGCGAAGGATTTACAAGCCCCACCCCGTCGTCTGATGGTAAAAGCGCAGAAATAGGAGGGGGAGGTCACGGGTTCGACCCGCCCTCCGCCTATCCTATATACAAGTTTTTCCTCATTTAAATATATGCGATCTGAAACCTTTGTACCACTGTAATCGGACCATGGTATAATTTGAACCATGTATTAAAATTGCGCCCAATTATAATATAGTTCGGAACTTTGGATTATTGAAAATTTTGAATATGAAATATATATATATATATATATGTGGAGTTTAATAATATAATTTTGGATTTAATAATATATATATATGATTAATAAACCATATAGAATATTTTAAATATATATATATGTGTGTGTGTGTGGGTTAATCCAACCTTAATAAAAAAATAATTCCTACACATAAATTGTTGTGTAACTAGCTCCAAAAATAGAAGAAAAGAGATATCAATGCCTTAGAAATAAGCCACTTCGAGGGGGAAACCTCCAATACATTACATAAATGAACAATTCTTGGATGATACAATTTACAAACCTCCTTTCTATATATAGGAGTCCATGTGGCCATAATGTAATCCTAGTGGGCCACAATGTAATCCTAGCCGACCTAACAATAATAATTTAAGGGCACAATAATAACAAAATGGGGGTTACAAGGGTACAATAATAACAATAAGGGGGTTTCACTAACAACAATAAGGGATTATACTAGTAATATAGGGACCTAACATGCCCCTCTCCTTCAAAAAAAGTGTTTTCCTCAACGCTTGAGTAGCTCTGGGTGCTTTTGTATAAAATTCTCATCCTCCCATGTAGAATCTTCAGTGGGTAAGTTCTTCCACTTGATGAGATATTTTGAAATTGATCGATTCCGTAGTTGTCGAGTTCTTGTTTCCATGACCGCTTCCAGTTCCAATATGATTTTTCCTTCCTCATCAAGTTCTGGCAATATTTTTTGAACTGGAATATTTTCACCTATAACCTTCTTTAAGCATGAAACATGGAAAACTGGATGTACTCGCGAAGAAGCAGGAAGCTCCAATTTGTATGCCATAGAACCAATCTTTTGCAACACCTTGTAAGGACCATAGTACTTTGGGGATAATTTATTATCCTTCTTAGCTTGCTTGAGGGACATTTGTTTGTATGGTTGCAGCCGTAAAAATACCCAATCTCCTACATCAAAACTTCTCTCGCTGCGATGTTGATCTGCCTGTTGTTTCATTCGATTTTGTGCCAAAGTCAGGTTATCCTTTAAGAGTTGGAGAACTTCTTGCCGATGCTCGATGTGATCTTCCACTGCTTGAACCTTCGAATTTTCTCTTAAATATGATGTGATGGATGGTGGATGATATCCATAAAGTGCCATAAATGGGGTCATTTTTGCTGCAGTATGGAAGGAAGTGTTATACCACCATTCAACGAGAGGTAACCACTTGACCCATTGTGTTTTTTTATTAGATACAAAACAATGAAGATATCCTTCCAAACATTTATTTACTATCTCAGTTTGACCATCAGATTGAGGATGATAAGATAAGATGAGCTAATTGAGTACCCAAACAAGAAAATAACTGCATCCAAAAATTTCCAGTAAAAATGGGGTCTTTGTCGCTCACAATAACTCTTGGGCTTCCATGTAGCTTTTGAATTCTATCCATAAATGTAGTAGCAATTGTACTTGCTTTAAATGGATGAGATAATGCACAAAAGTGTGCATACTTGGTAAGTCTATCAACTACCACCATGATGACACTCTTTCCTTCGGACTTAGGTAAACCTGTGACAAAATCCATTGAAATCTCCTCCCAACATTGACTCGGAATGGATAAAGGTTGTAGAAGTCCCGGGGTCTTAATTGTTTCCACTTTATTCTGCTGGAAAACCAAACATTTCGCCACAAACTTTTGAATATCAGATTTAAGGCCATCCCAAAAAAATTCTTTCTTCACCTTGTGGTAAGTTTTTAAAAATCCTGAGTGTCCTCCTAAAGGAGAAGTGTGCAATTCCATAAGAATCTTTTGTTTTAGTTGGGAATTCTTACAAAGATATAAGCGATCTTTGTACCATAAGGAATCATTTTTCCAACTAAATGTATCAGATGTACTAGGATCTTGCCGCAAATTTTGAATGAGTATCCATACATCTTTGTCCTTCTTCCATTCATCTCTTGCTTCAGTTATCCAATCTGGTTGGATAATAGAAATGGCACAAAGCAATGCTTCCACCTCTTCATTCTTTATTGAGAGTGCATCTGCAACAACATTCAGCTTTCCTTTTTTGTAGATTATTTCAAAGTCATAACCCAACATCTTTGTGACCCATTTTTGCTGTTCTTCTGACGATAGTCTTTGTTCCAAAAAGCGTTTAAGACTATCATGATCAGTTTTTACCTTGAAGTGTCTTCCCATTAGGTAAGTTCGCCATTTCTTTAGTGCATGTAGTATTGCTAACATTTCCTTCTCATAAATAGGTTTCTGTAAATACTTTCGTTTGATTGGACGACTTTCAAAAGCAATGGGTCTTCCTTCCTGCATTAAAACTGCACCAATTCCATTTCCTGAGGCATCACATTCCACAATAAAGGTTTTTGTGAAGTCTGGCGTAGCTAAGACCGGTGCTAGGCACATTGCCTCTTTAAGATGTTCAAAGGCCTTAGTTGCTTCAGGAGTCCATGAAAATGCATCTTTCTACAATAATGTTGTTAGAGGTGCTGCTATTCTCCCATAATTCTTAACAAACTTGCGATAATACCCTGTTAACCCGAGAAATCCTCGCAACTGCTTTATGGTTGTGGGGACTTTCCATTCCTTAATGGCTTTAATTTTGTTAGGGCCTACTTTAACACCCTCGTGAGATACAATATGACCCAGATATTCCACCTCTTGTACTCCAAAGAAACATTTGGATTTTTTTGCATATAATTGTTTCTCCTGCAATAGTTTGAGCACCCTGTCAACATGTTCAATATGATCCTTCCAAGACCTGCTGTAGATTAGTATATCATCAAAAAATACTAGCACAAATTTTCTAAGGAAGGGCTTGAAAATGGAATTCATCAACCCTTGAAATGTAGAAGGTGCATTGGTAAGGCCAAAAGGCATGACCAAAAATTCATAATGACCCTCATGAGTTCGAAATGTTGTTTTTGGAATATCTTCAGTCTTCATTCTAATTTGATGATATCCTGAACGAAGATCCAACTTGGTAAAATAAATTGCTCAATGTAATTCATCCAATAATTCATCAATCATAGGAATAGGAAATTTATCTTTAATGGTGAGCTTATTGAGCTCCCTATAATCCGGACACATTCGCCATGATCCATCCTTCTTGTGTACCAATACTACAGGAGTAGAGAAACAACTTTGACTAGGTTGAATTATACCCGCCTCTAACATTTCTGCAATCATACATTCAATTTCGCTCTTTTGGAAATAACGATATCTATAAGGCCTGATGTTTGGAGGAACACTTCTTGGAATCAAATGAATAGCATGATCATGATCATGAATAGGTGGTAGTCCTTTGGGAGTTTCAAACACCTTGAAATGATTGTCCAAGACTTGTTGGAGATCTGCATAAATAGATGATTTTGATTTTTGGAACTTCTAGTGTGCATAATTGTGCAATTACGCCTCATTGTTATTTCTTTAGAAGCTTTTTCATGACATTAGAGCTTATTATCCTTCCCAGCTTCCCTGCAATACCCTGTAATTCAACTTCCTTTCCTTCTCAAAAAAATTTCAAGAAAATTTCTTGAAAATTAAAAGCTACCGTCCCCAAAGATTGTAACCATTGTACTCCTAGTACAACATCAGCACCTCCCATAGGAATGGAAAGCATTGGACTAGTCAATACATATTCCCCCATGGTTAGCTTGATATTATGGCATTTTCCAGAGCAATTTATAGTTCCCCCATTTGCAACCATCACTTGACATTCTGGTGCTGGGTATAGGAAACAATTTAATTCCTTGGCTACCTTACAATGAATAAAATTATGGATGCTACCTGAATCAATTAACACTATTACCTTTTTCTTCTTGATATGTCCTTCTATCTTGAGAGTTTGAGGAGTGGTAATTCCTACCAGTGTATTACACGATATGGTCAGATTCATTTCTTCCTCTTCTAGGGCTGGTTCCTGGTGTATATCCTCTTCTTGTTCATTTTCTTCTTCCTCTTCACAATCTATGTACAATAGTTTATTCTCAGCACACTTATGACCTTTAGTGTATTTGCTATCAAAACTGTAGCAAAGCCCTTTTTCTTTTTTTTCTTCCAATTTTTGTGGTGTCAACCTTGTAGGTTGTGGAAATCTAGGCATAGCAACACTTCCTTCTTTATAGAATTGAGTGGTAGGCTTCCTTGTCGCCATAATTTTACATTCAACTTTTCTTTCCAACCTAAATGCCTTCTCCACTGAATCAAGTTCCAAAACGCGAACTTCATGTTGGATGTTATCCTTTAAAGTGCCTATGAAGAGATCAATCCTATGTTCCTCTGGAATATCAGTTATCCTTATATTCAATTTTTGGAAGTCCTCAATGTGTTGCCCCACTAAACCCTTTTGTTTAAGATTTATCAATTGGCTAAAGAAGGTGTTGCTCTTTGTATCCTCATAATGTGCTATCATTTCCTCCGTAAAAATTGACCAAGTGACAATTTTTTCACGGGAGCAAAGCCATCGATACCATACAAATGTATTTTGTTCTAAATGTAAAGTTGCAATGCGTACCTTTTGTGTGTTTTTCACATTATGGAGATCAAAATATTGCTCCATCCGTAGTATCCATGTTACAGGATCATTTCCATCAAACTTCCTCATATCCATTTTTGGAATATGGTGGTTCTTCCCGCCAACATTAGAGTTTATGAAATCACGATTAATATTTATTTTGTTCTCATCATGAGGTTCTTCTACTATCTTTTCACCATTAGGAAACATTTCTTGTATCAACTTTTTCAAACCTTCCATGTCTGCTTTTAGATCATTCCTCATGTTTTACATGTTGTCTTTCATATCATCCATCTTAGCTTCCATTCCAGCTTCCATGCCATCCATCTTAGCTTCCACGCCTTTCTTCAAACCGTCCATCTTCGCTTCCACACCTTTCTTCAAAACTTCCATTTCATTTTTTGTTGCTCTTTGCGAGAGCGAAATTTGGTGCACTTGCTCTTGTAATTTTGATAGATCATGTTGCAATTCTTCATCTTCATGAGTCATTGTAGAGCCTTCTGAAGGCTTAATGGGTGTTGAATTATTTTTACGGAGCATCTTTTAGAACCCAATACTGATATCTATTCTAGAATATGCCCTTGGAATCAATTCAAATTGATTCTTCAAACAAGACTTATGCAATTCGGAAAAAAAAATACACACCTTTTTCTTGCTTTTGAGGAGCTCGATATTGAAACTGGATTATCTCTGTGATTGCATCACTTCAATATTTTAATTTTGGTACCCACGTAGCCCTCTGAATTATCTT
This sequence comes from Pinus albicaulis, assembly GCA_034641835.2. Lineage (NCBI taxonomy): Eukaryota > Viridiplantae > Streptophyta > Pinopsida > Pinales > Pinaceae > Pinus > Pinus albicaulis. The sequence continues at coordinate 127,599,703 of CM076578.1, read as the reverse complement.
TCAAATGCCACAGTTTTTACCTAATTTGGATTCTCCAAGACAAAGTTGTGTCCAATCTCCCACAATGACCTAATTATGGACTGGTTCAGTAGAGCAAACTTGTACGACTTGCCACGTGTCACTGTTTCTTCCTTTGTCTCTGAAATTGATAGCCAAGAAACTTCAATCCGTCTAATTGCGACCAATTTTTACGGCACTCCAATCCGATGCCGGAAAGTTATAGTTTTCCCACGATCACCTCTTTGAGATGAAATTCGGGAGCCTGAAAAAGCACTACCTTCCACAAATCATATCTCTGAAAATATTGCAAACCAAGCTCTGAAATTTTTTGATGAGTTTCCTCAGGATTTCGGCTTCGTAGCCTAAAAATTTCAGATTCTAAACCTTCGTAGAAAATTTTTTTATAGTGAAAATGCCACGATGACTTGTTTAGAGCAGCGAAACCCTAGAATCCAAAGCTCTGATACCAAATGTTGTGTAACCAGCTCCAAAAATAGAAGAAAAGAGATATCAACGCCTTAGAAATAAGCCACTTCGAGGAGGAAACCTCCAATACATTACATAAATGAACAATTCTTGGATGATACAATTTACAAAACCTCCTTTCTATATATAGGAGTCCATGGGGCCATAATGTAATCCTAGTGGGCCACAATATAATCCTATCCGACCTAACAATAATAATTTAAGGGCACAATAATAACAAATGGGGGTTACAAGGGTACAATAATAACAATAAGGGGGTTACACTAACAACAATAAGGGACTATACTAGTAATATAGGGACCTAACATAAATATTCATCATGAACCCAAATTCAACCTTGGAGGACATTGGACAATTTCACCTTCCCAAACCAAACTGGCGAATCCATTGGTAACACTTGTCATAGTGCCACTGGGCAAAAAATAAAGAATATTCCTTGCATGCAGACTGGGTTGCCATGTCATCAACCTGTCATTGTTCTGCAATATTTTTTTTTAAATTTTCTTGTTCTGAACGACGGTCATCAGGCTATAAATTCTTCATCCAAACTCGGTTTTCGACGAAACGAGTTGCATTGGATTCTTGGTGACGGGCCAGTCGTGGTCATTCTGGTTTGGTGCAATTCTAATCACTTTGAATTCTGGTCAAATTTTTTCCCCTAATCCAGATTCAAATCAGTGGCACTACAGGTAACAGTAAACCAAACATCCAATTTTCATATACGGATTTTACTTTCTCTAGACACCCCAATGTATTTTCCTCTTTCAAGGAAGTAGTGTAAGGGAAGGTGGAACATTCCATCAGATCAAATCCAAAATAATGACCTTACATTGTCGAACAATTGGAAAAGCACCAAATATGGAAGTTAATCTCCTCGAGGTAAAATCCCTTTTTATTGATCTGCAATCCAAGGCTATTATATGTCGGTTCAATGGTTTTTGGCCTAGATCTAATGCTGTACACCATTGGGTTTTCTCTACTTGGACACCCAACTATGACCTCGCATAATATATGCCCACGGGAAAAAAAGATCCCAAAAAAGAAAAAGAGCCTCAATAATAAGGCAAAGGGATGGCAACTATCTAACCCTCATTTGAAGAAGAAAAAGAAGAAATCATGGAGAACCATCAAAATATAGAATCATAGGCTAACTGAACAACCAAAAAGACAAATATGCCATGGATCAGTCTGGAACCGCAACCCACATCTAAAACAAGGCCAGACATACAAAAATCCAAGCATGAGAGCGACAAAAAGAGGAAACACACTAAGAAAAGGAAATGAGAGATATAAAGAGAAATCATGTCTTTGAGAGCTTATATTTAGACAAGTAATTTCTCATGCAAACAATTGGAAATGAATTGGCACTGAGAAAAACTAAGCCCAACTCTTAGGTTTGGAAAAAGGTTCAGAAAAAATGACAAAAAAAGAAGTTAAGTCATTTCTATCACACTCAAATTTGACATAATTTATGTAATTTTTACAATTTTTACCTTTATATTACTCATTAGTCAAAAAGCTGATTTGATTGAATGCTTTCAACATCTACAAAACACATTTTTGTTCCTTGGTTAAAGTCAAATAAAATTATGATTTTTTCTTTGAAAAAGAAAAAAGGACTTTTGAAGATCTTATCATCAAATTTATCAAAAATTGGAAATCACATTTTTATGATTTTAATTAAATAATTATGATTTTGGATATTTTAATTAATTTTAACTGATTTAGATTTTAAAATTAGTATTTAAATAATTTATAAATTATAATATAAAATTATAGGTTTTAAATGATTTTGAATTGATGTTTAAAACTACAATTTGAAAATTTTATAAGTTAAAATTTTTATTATATATTTTAATTTATGTTGAATTCACTTAAATGTTTAAAATTACATTTTAAACAATGTATACATTAAAATTGGGAATTATGTCAATCATTAAATTTCATTAAAAATAAGAAAATATAATTAATTTTAGTTTATATTTTTATTTGTGCATCTAATGCAACCATAAGGTTAATAAACAAGACATGTATATAAACCTTTTTAAAGAAGCTTTGCCCTTATTTTATTACTTCAAAGAGCTTGTTTATAAAATCAAATTTTCAAGCTTAATGTAGATGTAATCCAACCAAGTTATTACCCTTTTCTATCCATTTCATTACACACACCTTTCCAAGTTGACATTCTTTGGTTTCTCCTCTAGGTTTGCTAGCCATTGTGTAGTAAGTCTTCTTAGTTTTATTGATTGCTTCTTTAGGGTTTCCTATCCATTGCGTAGCAAGCATTCCTAGTTTGGTTGATTTCTTATCTATGGTTTTGTAGCCATTGTGTATTTAGCATTTCTCATTCGGTGATGAGTTTTTGTAGAGAAATTCGTCTTCAAATAAACAAGCCTCTCAATAGGCTTATTATAGTCAATGATAGATTGTAGTATAGACCAATATGGATTCCACCTAGATTTAATGCACACAAACAAACTATGGTAAGAGAAAGGAGGAGGACGATAGCTTACCTATTCCTAAAGGTTGTCTAATCATGTCCTTTGGAAGAGCTCTTGGGAACCAACTACTATACCACGTTTTACACCCACTGCTTAAGCACAAAACAATTTATTATCTTTCTCAAATCTTATGGCATATAGAAATAGAATTACATGCAATAAATCTCATCTAATACTTCAAGGAATGCTAGATCTACCAAAGCTAAATCATAAACATCAGACCAATGATTTACGAATTTTTGGAGGGGGAAAGAAAAATAAATCTATATTAATAAAGTGAGTTACAACAAGTATAACTAGATTACTTTTGGTCACTTCATGCACTACTTGCTTAAGCTCCTCCTAACCCACCCATCTATTCTTAAAAGAAGTGAAGCTATTCATTGTATAGAATAAAAAGGATGATATAATATTTCACCTAGGCTTGCAACCGCTACTTGTGTTGATGCCCAACACCCAACTATTAAAAACAAATGATGACAAAGGAATTACTTGTTTTCCACCAACACGAGGACACTTAGATTGTTGATTCTAGATAGGTGACCATTACATTTCTTTATAAGAATGTAAAGAAGCTTAGAGATTATTTCAAGACATGTGAACTCGGTGAATACTAGTAATGCACAAGTTCCATGCTCAATAATGCATCATGGCTAGCTCACCTCTCATTGATTGGCATCAAAACTCTCAAATTCTAGAAGATATAAGGATTGGTTGTGGATTTTGTATTAGCAATGTCTGACCATCCATGACTTGAACATGAAAAGGATGCTACCAGACACTCTTCTTTTTCATACTTAAGGGAAAGAGTGACAAGTACAAGTGTAATAGATGCCCCATAATATATGAGGTTACAAGAGGAACCGATGGCTAAAATACATAACTAAATCAAATGGCAATAAGTAGCTTAAGAAACAAGCCTATAGATCAAGGAATTAGGAGGTATCTACAAATAGAAGGTAGTATATATATATATATATATATATATATATATATATATATATATATATATATATATATATATACCCTTGAAGTAGGAAATGCCAAGCTAGTATGTAGGAAAAAGCATAGTTGCCAACACAATACATTATGGATCCATGTCATATAATATATCATATACATGAGTAAAAAAAATCTGGATTTATGTCATAGTATATATAAAAAATAATTATAGCACAAATGCAAGTGCCATTATAATCTTTAAAGTACTCATATAGTATTGATATAATCCAACATAAATTATAAAGGGTGGCTTTAATGTTGGGTATTTCTATTCTTTTCATGACTTCACCATGTGTTATATGTTATGTCAAGCATTGTAGGAGGGAGGAAGCCCCCTACGCGGGGTTTTGGGGTAGTACCTGAAAAAAACATGGGTTTCACATTCATTTTTAGTTGTTTTCAAGACATTTCTTTTACCAAAAGAATTTTATTGGGACGTTGTGGTTTTGTCTATGGCTTTGTAGTTTCAATTGATGAAATACAATCATATTACTATCTAGGGTAAATGGATTGGTATTCATTGGTTTCTGAGGAATATATATTGTATTGCAATATTGTACAAAAGAAGATATATTGAAAAATCTGGTCCGTTTCTTACTTTTGTGTTTCCAAGACAAAATATTTGTGTTAATTTGTGTGATTTCCATTGCATCTTTTATGTTTTAATTAAAAATATATTTGTAGCAATTAATTGTACAAAGTTGAAACCTATAATTAATTCATAGTTCCTCAATGTAACCCCAACAATAGTACAATTGTACATCGGTGCAAATATCTTAGTTGGTATTGAACATGGTATATATATTTTGATTACCAATCATTGATTAAAATTATTAATAGACATGAGAGGGACCCACTCTTAATGAAAATGAACCCCATGGTATCTAGCGAGTTTGAATAGAGGATTTGATGTCAAAATTTCATAGAATCAATCAATCAGGAGGAAATGAGGTAAACCCATTTTCAATCATAAGGAAACCTATCATCGAAGACTACAATTTTCAAGGCATTGGTTGGTTTCTTAATCCACTTCGTATATATTGAATTGGTATCAATAAGACGTGATCCATCAAAGGAATTCCTTAATGTATCACTCGTTAATCAACATGAAACAATCATTAAGGGATTAAGTGAAGATATAAATCACCAAGTATAGTTTAAATAGGAATGTCTGACATGAAAGGTCAACAAGACTTTAGAATGGTTGACTCATACTCCAATTTCCTTTAGCATATAGCACCACAAATTAATGACTTAGATAACACTAACTCAAAAGGACAAATGATATAGTGAAACAATGCATGAGGCATTGAAACACCCTCCATAATGACTAGAATACTAACCATCGAGAGGAGTGAAGGAAACATAATTATGGTATAAGTCCTAGGAATTTATATCTTGTATTGTAAAAGAATGATGTAGATAGGTGTCATCTTCCATGGAAATAACAACTAGTATCTCCCACATAAATGAATACAAATTGAGGCTTTTCATGTTCCTTGCCATGGTGTAAGGTTGGAGAGTTAATTATCGAAGGCCACTATCTTCCCTACATCAAATTTCTCTATAACATTGGATATGTGAGCCTCTATAATTAGCTACAGTCGCTCACATTTAGGAACACATGACTTATCCAACCTATAGAGTAACTCTTCTTGGAGATGGTAGTCAATTTTGTTGTCACCATTGTGCACATGAATTTTTCTTTGAAACTCTTGGAAAATATCTTTGAAGTCACCATCCTCTAAATATGGCTCTTTGCATGCATCATGGGTGAATAGCTCCATGTGCATTAGAGTTACCAAAGTTGTGATCTTAGATGTGGGTGGCCTTGAAAGCATGTCTACCAACTTGTTTTTGTTTCCCTTCTTACCCTTGATCACTAAATGAAATTGTTTCAAAAGCATCATCCCCTTATAATGCCTTTTTTTGTATAGCTTAATTTGTGCATGAAAATACAATAGTGCCTAGTGAGATGTGTGGATTACTATCTCCTTTCCCAACAAAGTGTTTCCATTACTTCACAACTTGCACTAGGGCATAAAGCTCCTTGTCATAGGTAGGGTATTTAGGAACCGCTCCATGAAATACTTTAGAATGGTGGCATAAAATCCTTCTCCCTTTATCAAGACTACTCCCATAGAATACCCACTCACATCTATCTCCACTTCAAAGGGTTAATACAAGTTTGGTAATGTTAGAATTGGTGTTTGAAATATATTCTTTTGTAACTCCTCAAAGAACGTTTGCTGACCCTTTCCCCACTAGAAACTATTACCACTCATTATTACAATGTAATGTGGTGTTTCTATTGCTAAAAATGAGGCTATGAATTATCTCAGGTACTGTGCTACCTTAATGAAACTCCTAACCTTAGAATTCTTAGTAGGCATTGTTGACACACACAGGAAGTGACCTAGGGTTCAAGAATATGATAAGAAAATTCCCTTATATATTGGCATTTTCAGCGCTTGTAAGTAGACGAGGTCTCACTTGAGGTATGTTTATGGGTTTGCAGAACCTCTGAAGGCTATGCAAGGAGACAAGGGGAATGAAGAAAGCTTTGGCTCAAAGTAACCCAACCCAAACCAATGCAGTTTCCATATGTCAGATGCAAACTCATTAAATTGAAATAATTTTAGAATCCCCTATTGCACATATTAACATATTCTAGCATCTACAAAAAGTGTTAGTCGCATATATTATACAATTCAAACAAAAAAAAGTAAATACTTGGCACATCTTCATCGACTATGCAAATAATTAACGCAAACATAATTTAGTAAAAGGAACATGGTTCATTCATTTGTGTAGTGACAATTATTTACAACATAAAAAAAAGGCATTATAAGGGGATGATGCTTTTGCAACAATTTCATTTAGTGATCAAGGGTAAGAAGGGAAACAAAAACAAGTTGGTAGACATGCTTTCAAGGCCACCCACATCCATACGCCGAGATGAACTATCGCGGCGACAAAGACATGGCTTTTCCTCTAGGAGAGCAATGGGATGATTCAAGTAAAAATCATTTTCAGCACTTTCTAAGTCCTAATTTTTTTTGTATTATAAATTTTAAATCGTCGAACACAAGACGATGTATAGTTCGAATCACACTTCTATGCTATCATATATCACTATTACCAACTATCTGTGTACATGTTATCAAATGTTGTTTAATTTACTGTTTTGATTATTGCAAATGTCTATTTATCATACTAGAAGAAATTGCATCTGCTAATGTATTTAAATGTCTTGGAATATGTTGATATTCAATGTAATCAAATTCACGTTCCAAGAGACAAACTCTCAAAAATAACCTTAATAACACTGGATTCCTAATGGCATACACCCTGTTAAACTATAATACAACGAGTTCATAATCCAACCTAACAATCGAACTCCGAATCCCAAATGATATGGATTCAGATAATAAATCAATCACTGCACTATAATCTGCAATGTTATTCGTTGTTTGACCGAGGCTTACCCCATGAATAGACACTAACTCGTTAGAGGGTGAATAGATAACCCAAGCTCCGGAAGAAATGTTCCGTGTACTACGACAAGCACCATCAACAAAACCAATGTATGTTTGAAGAGACGTCGACATCTGAAATATCAAGAGTAAAATTCAGATAAGCAGGAATAGTGATAAGAGCACACTCTAAACTAGGCACTCTTTTCTAATCTAAAACACACCAACAGTAAAGAAACTAATCCAATCAAGAATCTCCACACCAATTTTAAGCATAATGTCTCTTCAGATAAAGCCCATTTATGGGTTTATCTAAAGGGACACCGTCAAAATTTATCAGCTCATAGGCCCCTTTTGCCAGCTTTCGCTTAACAATGAAAGGACCATGCCACATAGGCACAAATTTCCCAGCCCCTAGCTTATCGTTGGCTTGATCGTACACTAAAACTAGGTCTCCTTCTGAAAAATTACGAGGTGTAACATTTCTATCGTACTAAGCTTTTATTCATTTGACATGAGCTTCATTTGCTAATGCAGCGTTTTGTCGATTCTCATCTAGCAGAGCTAAGTACAAGAAACGTTTCTCTTCTTTAGAAGTAGCTGGGAGTAATTCTATGGCTAATTTCAATGATGTAATTTCACATTCAATAGGTAACACAGCTTCCAAACCGTAAACCAGTTGAAAGGGAGTGAAACCAGTTGATGTTTTTACTGAGGTCTGATATGCCCAAAGTGCTGAAAATAACATGGAATGCAAATTCGACTTATGAATACCAATGATTCGTTTAATCATAGTGACTAAAACGTTATTGATAGCTTCAACCAAACCATTAGCCTGCGGGTAATATGGAGTAGAACTATCGTGGCGCAGGCCAAGTTGATCTGTCAGTTCAGTCATCATGATATTTTGAAAATGACTTCCATGATCTGTAGTAATGGCTTGAGGAACACCGAACCTAGCAATTATATGATTGAACACGAAAGTTGCAGCAGTCTTGTCGTCTGCCGAAAATGTAGGCATCACCTCGGCCCACGTAGTAAAATAATCTACCACTAAGATAATATACGCATGCCCCCCGGCCGAGTGAGGGTTACATGTAATAAAATCGATACCCCACTTTGCGAAAGGACTGACAGCAATTATAGGGTGAAGAGGAGCGGGTGGTGCACACATTTTACGATCAAAGACCGGACAATTGTGGCATTTCCGGAATGCATAGATACAATCTTTGAATAAGGACGACCAGAAATAACCAACGCGCAATATCTTTTGGGTTGTGGCATACATAGACATATGACTGCCACATGCTCCAGAATGGCAGTCATTTAAAACCTTTTCAGCTTCTTCATGAGTAAGACAACGTCAAAAAACAGAATCCGCTCCACGACGATAGAGTGTATCACCAATAATATTGTATTGTTGGGATTGGAAATGTATTTTACGTCGCTGAGATCGTGAGATTTCAGGCCGAAAAGATTGATTTTGAAGATAAACAATAATATCCCCATACTAATGATTAAGAGTACTGATAATAAACAAGGATTTGTCCGCAATGGGCTGCTCCACCACAGTTTTAGTATCAGTAGACGGGAAATCACACATCAGTTTGGAAAAAACCAAAGATTTCTTTGCCTTGGATTTTTCAAATTCCAAGTCAAATTCCTGTAGGATAACTATCCATTTGGAATACTTGCCCCCTAGCAATTTTTTGGTCAAAATGTACATCATAGGGTTACAAGCAGAAATTACTGTGGTTTTCGTAATAAGATGTAGTGAAGAAATCTTTGGACAGCTTGGACAGCTGCAAAGGTCAATTTCTCCACATGTGACTATTTAATCTTGGTTGGATGGAGATTTCGACTAAGATAGTAAATCACATGTTCATTTTCAAATTCATCTTCCTAAACTAAGACCATCCCAATGGTGGAATGAGAAGCGGCGAGTTACAAAAAATAATCTCGGTTGTAATTGGGAGGATGCAATAATGGTGCATGGGTCAACGCGTGTTTGAGTGCATCAAAAGATCAATCAGCGATCTCATCCCAAAAGAATGGAACGTTCTGCTTTAACACTCGGGTAAAACCCTTTGTTAACTCGGCGTAGTTAGGAATGAAACAACGTAAAAAGTTTTCTTTCCCTTGCAAACTTTGGAGTTGGCGCAGAGTCGAAGGAGGAGGTAGATTGACAATAGCTTCGACCTTTGACGGATCAACACGAATACCTACTTTCGAAACAATAAATCCTAGTACGCGACCCGATTCTACCCAGAAACACATTTGTGTGGATTCAGCCTAATTCGATAATGCCTACATCTCATAAAGATAGCTCATTAATGAGTGAGATGGTCGGCCCTACGTGATGAATGAGCAGGTAAATCATCGAGATAAGACTGCACAATGTGCTTAATGTCATGAAATGCGTAAGACATAGCCCTTTCTTCAAGCCAAAAGGTAATTTGCAATAAGTAAATGTTCCCCATGGACAAATGAATGTAGTTTTAGGTTGATCGACAGGGAGTATGTTTATTTGATTGTAACCGGAAAAACCATCCATAAAGGAGAACAGTTCATTGCTAGCACAATCATCAATGATTTGATCGATATAGGGGTGTGGATAATTGTCTCTAAGACAAGCTCGATTAATATCCCTATAGTCGATACATACTCTTATCGTTCCTTGTTTTTTATTAACAGGAACAATATTCGATACCCAATCGGTTAAAGGAATTGGATAAATAAAACCTACATGAAGTAATTTTTCAACCTCGGCTTTGATAGCAGCGGCTTTTCGCGGATGTATTTGACGTAAGTGTTGTCGGACAGGTTTTGCATCCGGGTAAGTCTTAATTTCATGTACAAAAATTGACGGATCGATTCCTGGCATTTCTTCATATGACCAAGCAAACACGTCACAGAATTCTTGAAATAGGGATTTATAAGTTTGGATTTCTTCGTCTGTACAACAAGCTCTTATATGAATGTTTCCAATTATTCCTGGCTTAACTTAAATGTTAATAGGATTTGTTCGAGAGATATTTTCCAAATTTAACTCAGAATCAGGATTTTGCAATGGATTCTGCGGTTCTTTGACATATTCAGCAGTGAAAATAGAAGCGAAATCATTTTCAAAATGATCCAGCTGAGGTAAAAATGAAGATTGATGATGTAGATCTTCCCATGGTAAATCGTCAATGGAAAAAAGTTCACGAATCTATTCATCAGTATGAACAAGATCGGGCAATGTTGTTGTGGCTGATCTAGATATAGAAAGTGATTTTGCATGGATCACATTCATCGGATCAGTTTCATTTGAAGAAGGATCAAAAAGCGACTGTACAGCCTGATATGCAATTTCAAAGGGACTCAAAGGCATTGTGCCATCAAATGAATCCAACTCGGAATCGGAAGGTATGACCCAAGGATCATCAAACGTAATGGTAGTCGATGAAATCATATGAATATTTGCGATAGGAGGCGATATGTTAGGAGGAGGAAATGAAAACGTTCCTAGTAAACCAGAATCTTTAATCAAACCTACCCCAACATCCTTGTAAGGGATAGCCGTTTTACCGACATGCTGGATATTTTCTATAGAGGCTGGATCAGATGAGAAATAAGTTAACTGGTCTATTGTAATGATATTTCCTTGATGTGGAAACTTAATAAGATGAAAGATCGAAGAAACAACAACAGTCATAGCATAAGACCAACTACGACCCAGGAGAAGGTTGTAATCTATAGGGGCATCAACCACTTCCACATACAGATTTATTGTTTTGCCTTCAACCCTTATAGGTAAATCTTGCAAAATAAAAAAAGGATAGAACCCTCGGCCATCAAAAGCCTTTAGAATTGTCGGAGACTAATTGAGTATAGGAGAACCAAGTGATTTCCAACATTGGATCGACATAATACACGTAGAAGTCCCTTCATCAATCACAGTTCGAAAAATGGGTCTGTTTTTAACTAATACTGGAATCTGGAAAGCCATTTGATGAGGTAGGTGGGGTGTACTATTATCTAAATTGAATATTATTAGGTTCGAATCCTGAATATTGACAGCTCCTATAGAAGACAAAAGTAATTTACGATGTGCTGGAAACGATTGCAGCACTTCCAAAAACTGACATTGCTTAAGGGGAAATAGCTAAGTCCTCAACAATGTTGTAATTCTGAGCAGCTCTCGCATGTGGATTGAAAGCTGATTTACGAAGTACACCTTTAGCAGGCAATTTGATTACTAGGTCTGGATTGGGTTTCTCGATCTATAGTGGATCAGAAATAGGAGGAGGTGTAGTTGATGGGTTCGAATTAGAAGATTCTACTTCTTTCCCATCAACAAGATTTTTACTACCATAATCTTGCGATCGCGTCGCAATCCTGACATGAGACATCATCATAATGGGCTCTTCTGAGGCATTCGAGGAAGAACCAATCATCTTACTATCTTGAGTAGGAAAAGGATCCTTCAAGACAACAGGCATTTGAGAACCTTTAACGAATTTCGAAACCTCTGCTCGATACGTGCATTCTTTGGTAAAATGATCCTCGTCGCAAATGAAAAAAGGATAGCGAGGTTTGAGCTTTTCGTCATTAGATTCATTTTTATCAGTTTTATCTTTTGAATTCTGTTTTTTTTTCTTCTTTCCCTTCTTTTTGCCGCCGGATTTAGATTTGGTCGTATATGACTCTACGACATGGATGTCGACAGAAACTTCAATGAAAGAATCTCCTTTCGGGTAATCAGGTAAAGTTATTATAGGAGAAGAATTCTTTGAAGAATTCTTCTTACTTTTAGTATTAACTGAACCAATCATACCATCAGCGGCATGAGAACCTGAAGGAGTTGCAGTTATTTGACCTTGTTTTGGAAGATCGAGGATTTTTTCATATAAAGTACCTGACTGCGTATAGACGAGGTCAAGGTACTGGGCTTGAGCAATGACTTGCTCCTCAGTAAAAACTCCTGCCTTAGCTACATCTTCAGTGATTTTGGGTAATAATGATTTAACAAACCATTCTGCCAAAATTTGATCCGGAATGTAAACTTTCACTAAACGCCTTCTACGTCGCCATTCATGAATATGATCAGAAATATATGTGGACGTGGATTGTTTTAGCGAAGTCAATAGTTCTGTGCCATTATCGTATCTGACAGGCAATTGAAAATGAGTTAAGAAAGCAATTGCTAACTGACTGAAATTTTTAAAAGAGCCTCGTGGTAACTCAATGTACCATTTGGCGGCAAGACCAATAAGAGTTCGATGAAAAATAATTAAGCGAATTAAATCATCAGTTATCGAATTAGACGCACACCAGAGGTGATAATTCATAACGTGATTTGACGAATCCTCTCCTGACTTACCCTCAAATTTTGTTATATCACTGGGCAACTTATGCGGCATTGGCGGCCAATATGCATGATAGAAAATTGGATCATTCGTAAGGCATGTCAAATCAGGTAAATCCAAAGTTGCAATAAATGGTAACTAACAATTAGGATCATGAAAACCTTGCGTAACAAGAGCAGTTCTGGGAGGAGGATACCCAGGATAATTGGGAATCAGATTTGCATTAGGAATGGTATAACCCCCCAGGAAACAAGGATTAACTGGACCAAAGTGTGGTTGTTGAGGCTGTTGATAAGTATAGCCAAGGTACGGTTGATACTGATAAACTGGGTTTTGTGAAACGAGACCGAAATGATACTGTCCCTGGTACGGTTGATACATGAATTGCGGTTGACTTGTGACAATCGTATTTGTACCAGCTTGTCCTGTAGGTATCTGAACCAAAGTCTGAACTGTAGGTCCTGACTGGGATATAGAGACTTGAGGGATTTGCACGGATGCAGGGATAGAAGAAACCAGAGCTAAAGATACTTCATAAACAGGTGTTATAGGTTAAACAGATGTTGCAGTAGTTGCAGCAGTTTGAGGCAGAGTCTGAGGTGTATTAGGCCCACACTGCTGAACAAGACCAGGTGCAGGGATTTGAACAGTAGGCTAGACAGGTTTCTAGGTTGGACCAGAAACCAAAGGTTGTCCAGGTTGAGTAGACAACTGCACATTAGGTTGCATATTCTATTGAATTTGAAATGGATCCCACACCATGTTCATTCTGGGGTATTGTCCCGTAGAAGGTTGAATGTAAGGACCATAGCCTGGTTGAACGTAGGGTTGATAATTAAGAGGTAAATTTCCAGCTCCTTATACAAATGATTGACCAGAAGGTGGTTGGAAACCTTGAGTTGGGTACTGACCTTGAGGTTGATAACCCCAAGGCGTGTACTGAATCTGGGGTTGATAAGGACCCTGAGGGATATATTGAGTCTGGGGTTGACCTTGGGGTATGTACTGTCTGTGAGGTTTATAACCTTGAGGTATGTACTATCCTTGAGGTTGTTCTACAAAATAATATTGTGCCATAGTTTGTCCTGGGAAAAAATTACCTTGAGGTTTCCCCCCAGGCGGTAACTGAATGCCTTGAGGTTGCCCCCCAGGCAGTAACTGACTACCTTGAGGTTGCCCCCCAGGTGGTAACTGATTTCCCTGAATTTGTCCCCCAGGCGGTAACTGACTACCTTGAGGTTGAGGATTTGGAATATTACCAGACATCATAAAGATTTTCTCTACGTTTTATGTTTCCGTTTTAATTCCATTAAGACCAAATGATAATACTTGTTTAGTCGGTCGAGGGGCTGCTCCTGAGAAAGTACCAGAGAGAGCCTGATACCCTGAAGGAACAGAAGGACCACCGTGTAAAAATGCTTCCGGTGTTTGGGAAAACATAGATGACTCTCCTGACATGATCGATGAAGGATAATAACCTCTGGGAATAGGATGAAAAGGAATTCGAGGTGGTGAAAAAGCAAGACCCAGGTTTTCTAAAACGTTTTTCAAAGATAAATACCAAGAGTCACTCCTAATAGGACTGTAGAATATGGATTCATGCTCCCTAAGATTCAAAGACTGAGGGGATTCGGGAAGAGATATCTCTTTGTCTGGATTGGTAAGTTCTTCAATAGAAATGAGGCCAAATGGAAGATCTTCAGTAACAATATTTCTTACCCTAGGTGAACCAGGATCGCTAGAAGTTGGAGTAATAAATCCGGAAGATGTTTCCAAAATAGAAGGTTCAGTGTAAGGCTCGGAAATTTCAAGTTCGTCAGCTAGTTAACTGGAAGGAGAAATACTACCAGTAACTTCGGAAATGGAAATCGGCTCTTGAATATGTTCTGTCGTGGGTATTTGATGATTAGGATGAACAACTATAGATGAACTTCCGACTTCTGTTGATCTAATTCTACCGCTACTAGATGATACTAGAGCATGCAGCTCTTCAAGTTGACTTGGTGTATACTCAGTGGGCTTCCCTTGAAGTCTCCGGGACTGTCTTGGTAATTCTACCACGATTAAATATTAATCAATCACACGCAAACAAAGAAAATTTCAATAAAAACACCTAAAGTCTCTAAAGAAACAAACAGTTGAATACTTCCTAAAAATCTAAAGAGTTCAAGTTACGTACAAACAATAACTTATCGTACTAAAAACACTAGTTGGTGATGAAATCCAACTTAGTAGAAATTTAATACAGAAAGGGCGGTTGGAATAGTTACCCCGACAACCTGCTTAATGAAATAGGCTAGCACAATTTTCTTCACAAAACCATCTCGAGTGAAGAGAATCCCCGAGAGAGTGCAAGTGAGTCTAGTCGACGTCTGAAATTTCTGCTCTTTATTCTGCTCTCTGTTGTTTTAACATTAAACCAATAATAATAATAATAATTAAAAATTAAAAAAAATTAAAAAATATATATATATATATATATATATATATCTATATATATTTAAAAACATTTGGCCCACGGCCCCTGCAACATTCTCACCACTCGACTCCCCTTCACTACCCATCGCCCAAACCCTGCGTCCCCTCTCTACGTCCTTACACCTCCCAATAGCACTCTGCCCCTTTTCAAAAACCTTGGCCCCTGCACTCTGCTCTACGCCTATCTACTTAACGCCCCTCCTACCACGCTCCCCCGTCCCCATTCCCTACGGCCGCTCGAGCCCCCAATTCCCAACCTGGCCCTCATCTCTTGGCACTCATGCCTCCCTGCCCCTCCCCTTACCTTGCCACTCCCTAACTCGAGCCCCCTCTACCCCCAACCCCCTACGCACCAGCGCTTTGCTAGCCGCGCACTCGGGCTCTCCCTGCTCTACCCGCGCCCCCCCTTCACTCCACACCCATCCCACCGCCTACACCCTCCCTCCTACCGCCCCCACTCTGCGCACTCGACCTTCGCACTGCCACTCCCTTCTACGGCTCTCAACAGTCGCCACTCCCCCATCTCAAAGCTACGCCCTTCCCTTCACCTTACGGCACAGCCGTCTCCTCCTCATTACACAATCCGCTAGCTCCAAAGCTAGGCCCACCAGCCGGCCCTTCCAACCCGCATTTCTACACTACACCGCCCACACACCCTGCTCACCAGTCCTACGCTCAGCCGACCTTCCCCACTCGGCCTCCACGCAGATCCCACAGCCTTGGCTGCCCCCTTCTCCTCGAACCCTTCGACCCTCCCTCACTTACGACCTCCATTTTACAATACCGCCATATAATTAATACCACTCCCATATAGTTAATATTGCCCCCATTTTACAATACCGCCCCCTCTCCATTCAATACCACTCTCCCCCCCTCCAATTTACAATACCGCTCCATTTTTTTTAAATGCACTCTTAATTTTTAAATTCTCCCTTCCCCCCATTTTAAATTAACTCCCATTAATTTATTTTTTAATTAATTTTTAATTAATTAAAAATATAAAAAAAAGCAGAGAGAGGAAGGAGAAAGAATATGAACAGCAGAAATGAAGGAATTGACATATGAAGAAAATGGATTGAATACATAGTGAAAAGAGAAGATTTTCATTTTGTGGCATTGATAGAAGAGTGATTTTCTACAAGAAATTTACATGTGAAGATTGGTCCTCATTTTGAAAAACAAATCTTTGAAGAAAAATCAGCTACCTTAAAGGCCTCTTGCACAATGTTTTCAGCTGCACATTCAAACAAATATTTTGCAGAGATGATGTATTGAATTGACATTATGTTGCTTCAAAATTGTTGATTGTCCTCCATCATTTGAGGAGCACATTTTGTACTTTGAGATTTCCATAGTTTGAAATTCTTTGGAGTCATTTGTATTTGTTGAATCACATTGTAAACGGGTGCATTTTCGGTTGAAGCCGACACCCTTTTCATTTTTGAGCCTAAGTTGTTGAAAATGGCTAAAATCAATGAGGAATTAGAGTTGTTGAATAACCTCATTCATTCAAATGTTCATGATATGGTAAAAATGAGCAAGAATTCTCTTTGTAACATTGAAAATTGTTTGCTAGATGCACAAGAAAAGATTGAGTTTTTGCAGTTGGAATCTTAGCTTCAGCAAGATGAACTTCAGCAAAAGAGTCACCATTCTGAACCTGTTTCTGCTCAGAAGATTGAGAAGGACTCCTATCAGCAGCAATTCAGTAAAGTTGCAGTTGATTCCCATTTAGTTCCTTGTACTAGAGCAGATTTACATGCAGATGCAGCAGTTCAACCTGCACTTCTCAAGCCCATAATCAGACCTTGGGAAGAGCTTGTCCACAACAAGCACCGAAATGACCTTGGATATGAAAAGGATGTGACCTTTCCTATTCCAGACTACACCAAGTCCATCATATTTTAGAGTGTTGGATTCTTGTATGACAGTTCACCTGCAGCTGTCCCAGATCCTGCTCCACAACAACAACACCAGATTGTAAAATGCCAACACTGTGATCTAGTTGGCCATATGAAAGATCATTGTTTGATCTTCATCCATGCAAGCACTGTGGTCGGCACACCCATTCTTCAGACAGATGCTTCAGAAACAAGCCTCCTGCAAGAACAAAGATTCATCTTGGATGGATCGCTTCTTGGCAATGGGCATCAGCAGCCATGAAGATGTTTAAGACACATGTCAGAACTTGTTCTTAGATATTGAGCAAACTTGCAGTTGAGTTTTCGCCATCATCTCACCTTGTCCCTGACAGGGGGGAAAATGGTGGTCATGTACAAGCTTCAACACTAGATCAAGCGAGCCTGAGCCACAATCTCTCATTCCATGTTCAGAGTTGTAGCCAGAGACACAACAGTTCAAGCGAGCCTGAGCCACAATTCATCATTCCAGATTTAGAGATGTAGCCAGAGACACGGATGCCCATGAGCATACCTTTGGTTGGTGGACAACCTTAAACCATCATCTTTTGTTGGTGGATAACCTAAAAACATCACAGGTAGTAGACCTCCCTTCTTGTAGGTTGAAGGTCTCCCTTTCATATATGAGGAACACTTCCTCTAGCATAATCCTTCAGCTTCTTGCCAGCTTTGGTTGAGTTCCAGGAAATGCTTCAAGCATTCCAGAGTTGTTGGAAATCCTAAAACCATCACAGGTTGTAGACCTCCCTTCTTTTAGGTTGAAGGTCTCTCTTTTTTATGAGGGACAATTCCTCTAGCAAAAGCCTTCAGCTTGCCAGTTTTGGAAGAGTTTCGGGAACTGCAACAAGTTTTCTATTCCAGTGTTGGTGGTCATCCTTAAACCACCTCTTTTTTCCAACATTTCAAAGAGTTGATTCAGCCCATGTGCTGCCATGCATACTTTGCAGATTTAAATTACAACTCTCTTGTTGGACTCACACATACCCCTTCAGATTAAGGGGGGATATTGGAACACCTAATCCTCCATGGGTAGGTGTGGAATGCAAAAATTCAAAATGGAGTCCAAGTGACCTTGGAATATGAAACCAAGAGTCACACCATTGTACTATAAATGTACATCTTTGTATAATGGAAAATAAGAAAGCCTCACGCTTATCTTTCATTGTGTGTTGAGTCTCTTGTGTGTGTGTGTTCATCTTCCTCATACACCATGTGTGTGCTTAACATGATGTTTAACATTAGGAATGAAACGACGTAAAAAGTTTTCTTTCCCTTGCAAACTTTGGAGTTGGAATAGAGTCGAAGGAGGAGGTAGATTGACAATAGCTTCGACCTTCGATGGATCAACGCGAATGCTTGCTTTCGAAACAATAAATCCTAGTAAACGACCTGATTCTACACAGAAAACACATTTGTGTGGATTCAGCCTAATTCGATAATGCCTACATATCATAAAGATAGCTCGTAAATGAGTGAGATGGTCGGCCATACGCGATGAATGAGCAGGTAAATCATCGATATAAGGCTACACAATGTGCTTAATGTCATGAAATGCGTAAGATATAGCCCTTTGAAAATTTGCCCCAGCATTCTTCAAGCCAAAAGGTAATTTGCAATAAGCAAATGTCCCCCATTAATAAATGAATGTTGTTTTAGGTTGATCGGCAGGGAGTATGTTTATTTTATTGTAACAGGAAAAGCCATCCATAAAGGAGAACATTTCACTGTCGGCACAATCATCAATGATTTGATCGATATAGGGGGTTGGATAATTGTCTTTAGGACAAGCTCGATTAATATCCCTATAGTCGATACATACTCTTATCGTTCCTTGTTTTTTATTAATAGGAACAACATTTGATACCCAATCGGTTAAAGGAATTGGATAAATGAAACCTGCATGAAGTAATTTTTCAACCTCGGCTTTGATAGCAACAACTTTTTGCGGATGTATTTGATGTAAGCGTTGTCGGACAGGTTTTGCATCCAGGTAAGTCTTAATTTCATGTACAACAATTGATGGATCGATTCCTGGCATTTCTTCATATGACCAGGCAAACACGTCACAAAATTCTTGAAATAGGGCTTTATAAGCTTGGATTTCTTCGTCTGTACAACAAGCACCTATATGAATGTTTTCGATTATTCCTGGCTTAACTGAAATGTCAATAGGAATTGTTCGAGAGATATTTTCCAAACTTAACTCAGAATCAGGATTTTGCAATGGATTCTATGGTTCTTTGACATATTCAGCAGTGAAAATAGAAGCGAAATCATTTTCAAAATGATCCAGCTGAGGTAAAAACGAAGATCGATGATGTAGATCTTCCCATGCTAAATCGTCAACGGACAAAAGTTCACGAATCTGTTCATTAGTATGAACAAGATCGGGAAATTTCGTTGTGGCTGAGCTAGATATAGAAAGTGATTCTGCATGGATCACATTCATCGGATCATTTTCGGTTGAAAAAGGATCAGAAAGCGACTGTACAGCTTGATATGCAATTTCAAAGGGATTCAAAGGCATCGTGCCATCAAATGAATCCAACTCGGAATCAGAAGTTATGACCCAAGGATCATCAAACGTAATGGTAGTCAATGAAATCATATGAATATTTGCAATAAGAGGCGATACATTAGGAGGAGGAAAGGAAAAAGTTCCTAGTAAACCAGAATCTTTAATCAAACCTACCCCAACATCCTTGTAAGGGATAACCATTTTACCGACATGTTGGATAGTTTCTGTAGAGGTTGGATCAGATGAGAAATAAGTTAACTGGTCTATTGTAACGATCTTTCCTTGATGTGGAAACTTAATAAGCTGAAAGACCGAAGAAATAACAACAGTCATAGTATAAGACCAACTACGGCCCAGGAGAAGGTTGTAATCTAGAGGGGCATCAACCACTTCCACATCTAGATTTACGGTTTTTTCTTCGACCCCTATAGGTAAATCTTGCAAAATAAAAAAAGGATGGAACCCTAGGCCATCAAAAGCCTTTAGAATTGTCGGAGACTGATTGAGTGTAGGAGAACCAAGCGATTTCCAACATTGGATCGAAATAATACACGTAGAAGCCCCTTCATCAATCACAGTCTGAAAAATGGGTCTGTTTTTTACTAATACTGGAATCTGGAAAGCCATTTGATGAGGTAGGCGGGGTGTACTATTCTCTAAATCAAATATTATTAGGTTCGAATCCTGAATATTGATAGCTCCTATAACAGAAAAAAGTAATTTACCATGTGTTGGACACGATTGCAGCACTTCCAAAGCCGATATTGTTGAAGGGGAAATAGCTAAGTCTTCAACAATGTTGTAATTATGAGCAGCTCTCACATGTGGATTGAAAGCTGATTTATGAAGTACACCTTTAGCAGGCAGTTTGATTACTAGGTCTGGATTGGGTTTCTCGATCTGTAGTGGATCAGAAATAGGAGGAGGTGTAGTTGATGTGTTCGAATTAGAAGATTCTTCTTCTTTACCATCAACAGGATTTTTACTACCATAATCTTGCGATCGTGTCGCAATCCTGACATGAGACATCATCAAAATGGGCTCTTTTGAGGCATTCGAGGAAGAACCAATCATCTTACTATCTTGAGTAGGAAAAGGATCCTTCAAGCCAGCAGGCATTTGAGAACACTTAACGAATTTCGAAACCTCTGCTTGATGCGGGCATTCTTTGGTAAAATGATCCTCGTCGCAAATGAAACAAGGATAGCGAGGTTTTCATTTTTCGTCATTAGATTCATTTTTATCAGTTTTATCTTTTGAATTACGTTTGTTTTTATTCTATCCCTTCTTTTTACCGCCGTATTTATATTTGGTCGTAGATGACTCTACGACAAGAATGTTGGCAGAAACTTCAGCAGAAGAATCTCCTTTCAGGGAATCAGGTAAAGTTATTATAGGAGAAGAATTCTTTGAAGATTTATTCTTACTTTTAGTATTAACTGAACCAATCATACCATCAGCGGCATGAGACCCTGAAGGAGCTGCAGTTATTTGACCTTGTTTTGGAAGATCGGGGATTATCTCATATAAAGTACCTGACTGCGTATAGACGAGGTCAAGGTACTGGGCTTGAGTAATGACTTGCTCCTCAGTAACAACTCCTGCCTTAGCTACATCTTCAGTGATTTTGGGTAATAATGATTTAACAAACCATTCCGCCAAAATTTGATCTAGAATGTAAACTTTCACTAAACTCCTTCTACATCGCCATTCATGAATATGATCAGAAATATATGTGGATGTGGATTGTTTTAGTGAAGTCAATAGTTCCATGCCATTTTCGTATCTAACAGGCAACTGAAAATGAGTTAAGAAAGCAGTTGCTAACTAACTGAAATTGTTAAAAGAGCCTCGTGGTAACTCAATGTACCATTTGGCAGCAAGACCAATAAGAGTTCGTTGAAAAAGACGTAAGCGAATTGAATCATCAATTATCAAATTAGACGCACACCAAAGGTGATAAGTCATAATGTGATTTGACGGATCCTTTCCTGACTTACCCTTGAATTTCGGTATAAAACTGGGCAACTTATGCGGCATTGGCAGCCAATACGCATGATAGAAAATTGGATCATTCGTAAAGCGTGTCAAATCAGGTAAATTCAAAGTTGCAATAAATGGTAACTAACGGTTAGGGTCACGAAAACCTTGCGTAACAAGAGAAGTTTCGGGAGGAGGATACCCAGGTTAACTAGGAATCGGATTTGCAATAGGAATGGTATAACCCCATGGGAAACCAAGATTAACTGGACCAAAGGGTGGTTGTTGAGGCTGTTGATAAGTATAGCCAGGGTATGGTTGATACTGATAAAATGGGTTTTGTGAAACGAGACCAATTTGATATTGTCCCTGGTACGATTGATACATGAATTGTGGTTGACTTGTGACAATCGTACTTGTACTAGCTTGTCCTGTAGGTATATGAATCGAAGTTTGAACTGTAGGTCCTGACTGGGGTACAGAGACTTGAGGGATTCGCATAGATGCAGGGATAGAAGAAACTAGAGCTACAGATACTTCAGAAACAGGTGTTATAGGTTGAACAGATGTTGCAGTAGTTGCAGCAGTTTGAGGCAGAGTCTAAGGTGTATTAGGCCCAGACTTCTGAACAGGACCAGGTGCAGGGATTTGAACAGTAGGCTGGACAGGTTGCTGGGTTGGACCAGAAACCAAAGGCTGTCTAGGTCTAGGTTGAGTAGAAAACTACACATTAGGTTGCATAGTCTGTTGAATTTGGGATGGATCCCACACCATGTTCATTACGGGGTATTATCCTGTAGAAGGTTGAATGTAAGGACCATAGCCTGGTTGAACATAGGGTTGATAATTAAGAAGTAAATTTCCAACTCCTTGTACAAATGATTGACCAGAAGGTGGTTGGAAACCTTGAGTTGGGTACTGACCTTGAGGTTGATAACCCTGAGGTGCGTACTGAATCTAGGGTTGATAAGGACCCTGAGGGATATATTGAGTCTGGGGTTGACCTTGGGGTATGTACTGTCTGTGAGGTTGATAACCTTGAGGTATGTACTGTCCTTGAGGTTGTTATCCAAAATAATATTGTGCCACAGTTTGTCCTGGGAAAAAATTACCTTGAGGTTGCACCCCAGGCGATAACTGACTGCCTTGAGGTTGTCCCCCAGGCGGTAATTGACTACCTTGAGGTTGCCCCCAAGGCAGTCACTTATTTCCCTGAAGTTGTCCCCCAGGTGGTAATTGACTACCTTGAGGTTGAGGATTTGGAATATTACCAGTCATTATAAAGATTTGCTCTACGTTTGACGTTTCAGTTTTAATTCCATTAAGACCAGATGATAATACTTGTTCCATCGGTCGAGGAGATGCTCCTGAGAAAGTACTAGAGAGAGCCTGATACCCTGAAGGAACAAAAGGACCACCTTGTAAAAATGCTTCTGGTGTTTGGGAAAACATAGATGACTCTCTTGACATGATCGATGAAGGATAATAACCTCCGAGTGTAGGATGAAAAGGAATTCGAGGTGGTGAAAAAGCAAGACCCGGGTTTTCTAAAAAGTTTGTCAAAGATAAATACCAAGCGTCACTCCTAATAGGACTGTAGAATATGGATTCATGCTCCCTAAGATTTAAAGACTGAGGGGATTCGGGAAGAGATGTCTCTTCATCTAGACTGGCAAGTTCTTCAATAGAAATGAGGCCAGATGGAGGATCTTCAGTAACAATATTTCTTACCCTAGGTGATCCAGGATCGCTAGAAGTTGAAGTAATAAATCTGGAAGATGTTTCCAAAGCAGAAGGTTCAGTGTCAGGCTCGGAAATTTCAGGTTCATCAGCTAGTTCACTGGAAGGAGAAATACTACCAGTAACTTCGGGAACTGAAATCAGTTCTTGAATATGTTTTGTCGTGGGTATTTGATGATCAGGATCAACAACTATAGATGAACTTTCGACTTCTATTGATCTAATTCTACCACTACTAGATGATACTAGGGCACACAACCCTTCAAGTTGACCTGGTGTATACTCAGGGGGCTTCCCCTGAAGTCTCTGGGACTGCCTTGGTAATTCTGCCACGATTAAATATTAATCAATCACACAAAAACAAAGAAAATTTCAATAAAAACACCTAAAGTCTCTAAAGAAACAAATAGCTGAATCACACGCCTAAAAAATCTAAGAGTTCAAACCACGTACAAACAGTAACTTCCCGTACTAAAAACACTAGTTGGTGATGAAATCCAACTTAGTAGAAATTTAATACAGAAAGGGCGGTTGGAACAGTTACCCCGACAACCTGCTTAATGAAACAGACTGGTACAAGTTTCTTCACAAAACCATCTCGAGTGAAGAGAACCCCCCAGAGAGTCCAAGTGAGTCTAGTCGACGTCTGCTCCAGGTACAGTGAGATATTTCCTTCACCGTCACCTTAGGAAAAAATCTTAAGCTTATGGACACTAAGGTTACCAAAAATAACAAATACAACTCGGGGAACAGTCTATGATCCGATCCCACGCGCAAGGGAAGAGTAACAAAGCTCAATCCCCTTGAAGGCTCCTCGACATGGTCAATCCGAGGTTTACCGACAGGTGACCCCAGGCTCCTCAACAATGGTTAATCCGAGGTTTACTGTTTGTAATGTGCGCAAATCTTCTATCTTTCCCAATGAAATAGAATTGATTGTCTCAAAGGTTCGGACATGATCTCGTGATTAACTCCTTTAAGAGAAGCTTCCCAGATTGTACCAATTACAATAGGATTTATTTCCTACCACAAGATTTATCTACTTGTTTGTTTTTACTATCTTGGAGAGTTAATTACTCCCTACTCCAAGATACTAGCCTAAGCTATGTTGGTGATAAGAGCCCTAGAAATAGAAAAGATTACTAGATCAATTTTAATTAAGCGATGTTTTTATGGGCTGTTATTTAAGTCAATAGGTATGGAAATGAAACTTTGATGGTGTGAAGACTCAACTTCCAAACACACTAAAAAATACACCTAAAATGATAAACAAATCCTTTTTCTTTCAATGAAATTCCAGCTAAAGAAAGAGTTCGAGAATGCAATTCTTTTAAGAGACAATCCTTTCTTTGAACATGAAGAATGAATGAAAGAAAATATTTTTTTCTTTTCAATAAGAACTCAAAACGAGACAAATAATCAATGCTCACAACAAATCCCTTTTTCTTTCAAAACTCGAAACTACAAAAACAACTTTTCTTCAAAAGAGATCTACAAATTCTAAAAAGCACTCAAAACTATGAAAACTAATTTTGAGATCTACAAACTTTGAAAATCTAATTGAATAAAATCTTTAATTTTTTTTTTAGATTGTTTTGCTTAGTTATTCAGTAAACTAAGGATTCATTTGCCCAGAATAACAAATAAATCAAAAAACATCCAGATATGTTTTCTTTTGTAAAAACGAAATTCAGAACTTAAAACAAAGTTTGTTCAAAGAACTGCAAAGAGAAAACTAGATCTATTTCTCAAAAAGAATGAATTTCACAATCAAGTTAGACTCATCAAGAAGATAAAAGCTACCAAGGTGATCTAAGGCACTTTTAAGCTTCTAATCTTTGGGTCACTACAAAGAGAAAGCGAAAACCACTCTAAAAATGCAAAACTTCTAGAAAATCATTCAAAACAAAAGTGCTATGAGACTCATTCACAAGAGATTTTCAACAGAAAACATACAGATTTGGGTAGACACTAAGAATCCTAAATCAAATCGAAGCTAAAATTGAAAGAAGAAATCTAAGTTTTTCAATACTTTTAACAGGGTCTGCAACAATGTGCGGTCCTCAGAAAAACTCAAGAAAAACAAAAAGAACTTCATAACTTTTCAAATCAAAGTAAATCTAAGTTACCCAAGCCCGTACAAATCAATCAAAAATCAGAAAAATGCATTTTATGAAATCAAAATAAAGGATAATCAAAACAAGTTCTTTCCCTAGCGGAGTCGCCAATTTTTTGGCCGAATAAATCGATCTTGCGGACAAGATCGATCCCCCTAGTGTCAGAAGACAATCTAGCAACAAACGAACAACTAAGTTTATCTTTCTCTAAATATATTCGTTTTACAAATAAATGCTATGAAGGTGTCGATCCTACCTTAGATCCAAATGCTTATTTGCAGTTGTAGTGCTTCCGTCGCATCAATAATCCTTCCGTCGCAACAAGAGTTCTTTCGTCGCAACAATAGTTCTTTCTGTCAAAACAATAGTTCCTCCATCGCAACAAAGTGTCGTCTTTTGTCGCAACAAAGTGTCGTCTTTCGTCGCAACAAAGTGTCATCTTTTGTTGCGACAAAGTGTCGTCTTTTGTTGACCTGCAATCACAAACAAGCAAATATTAAATAGCACATGTATAACAAATAATTATAAAACATATTTATCATAGTTATCAAGGAATCTATGAAATAAATGATCAAACGACAACTTATTGAAATAAACAATCGAACGACAATTTATTGAGAAAAACAAAACTTTATTGTATTAATCTTAAAATAACAGAAGAACCTTACAACCTTAGCCTTGATGTTGAACAAGCCTTCCCGGGGTTCGAAGCAGGCGTCTCCTCTACTTTGATAAGTCTTGCACTCTTCCTCCAGGAGCACATAGAGGTATGTGATCTTTCCTCTCAAAAGCTCAACAGAAAGAAGTCTAAATCTCAATAGCACTTCACCTCAATCACACACTAAAGCTTGAACTCCCTTTGAGGCTACCCAAT
Organism: Pinus albicaulis; assembly: GCA_034641835.2. NCBI lineage: Eukaryota > Viridiplantae > Streptophyta > Pinopsida > Pinales > Pinaceae > Pinus > Pinus albicaulis. The sequence goes on along the minus strand of CM076578.1, from coordinate 127,573,261 downwards.
GCCTCTTTTTATAAAGCATATGACGAGGTAGGGTTCCACCTATGAAGGGATAGAATCCTCCTTCAAAGGGATAGACTCCTCACATCAAGGGATTAGTTCCTTAAGGTGTGGGATGCATGCACCTTATAAGAGTGTACTCATCCCCAAAAAATCTCATCTAGAACCTTCTAGAATTGACCACAAATCAGCTTTTTCACTTTAATTTCTCGCTTTTTTGACTTTGGAGGGGTTACGCAGTCATTACACTGGAAAACTGCGTTCTATAACACAGTTTCTCTTCACATTACCTGCGTACCCTAGCCAGGAACGCAGGTAAGCCTCACATTACCTGCGTACCCTAGGGTTTTTGAGTTGTTAGGGTTTTTTATCCTGTTTTAAGGCTTGACATGAGGAGTAAAGGTTGTAAGACTTGCAGAGGAGGTCAATATGAGTGTAAATGAGCTCATATAGTCAGCGGAATGTCAAGGTGATAGTTTTTGGTGCAACAGATTTCCGCCTAAAGTGCAAAGTCTGGAATAGATGAAGATGAAGTCTTTCATATATGAAGAGTGAAGTACTTTATCATTTCAAGGATCATCCTGTGGAAACCCTAGTCGGAACCTGTAAAAACATTCAATGCAATATATATATATATATATATATATGTAATCATATCAGCGTTGAGGTAGGCATTCCCATACTCAAATCAAAACTAACTAGAAAACTGATTTAAACTGTTCTGATACAGGAATGATTTTCAATACATCAATAGTATAGACGTGTGTAGACACAGTATGGACGCAGCCATATGTTTATGAATAGTCCACTGTATAAATGAATAACAAAATTCCTCGCAGCCTGGATGGTAGAAACTAGATCCAGGGTCTTGATTTTCGTTTCTCGAACCAGTACAATTCTATCCATAAGAATAAATGCGTCGAAGTCGAAGATGGTAGAAACCACTTGATTACTAGTCAATAATGTAAATTGTTAACAAGTATGAGAGTAACCACCAATAATGTCAATGGCTCTCAAAGTACTCAATACAATCCATGAAATGTGAATGAATGAGCTGAAGTCGAACATGTCACAGAATCATTCGATCGAAGGTCAATGATGCAACCTGTCGTCGAAGGCGAGAAACCTGCCATTGAGGCATGCAGATTTCAAGGTACTGACGATTTTTAGATCACTTCCTAGATAATGAGCTGTCGTTGATAGAAAGCAACCCGTCGTAGGCAAGCCCACAACACGAAATCATAGATCAAATTTTGAAGAAATATATTGGCAAGGACTGACTCAGGGATGGTCAAAATGGATGACAGATATTTTGCAAATGAATGGTTTGTTTGAACTGTCCTCTTGAACACATAACGACACTGCGGATGGTTTGGTGACAATTGAACCAAAGCTAATACCCAAAAGCGGCTGAAGACTTTCAATATGGTTTGATTAACTGTTAGGCAAAGGATTTTCCCAACCCAGGTGAATAAAAGTGTCGTGTTCAAGAGTGGTTAACGGTTTTCTAAATAGTCAAAATGTAACAAACAGGTTCGTTTTTCTCTCTTTTCCCCCACCATTTCTGGCAAGTACCTCTTTATTTTTGACAAGCGTGAGGAAACATAATTAGGGAGTATGTTTATTTGATTGTAACCGGAAAAACAGAATCCGCTCCACGACGATAGATTGTATCACCAATAATATTGTATTGTTGGGATTAGAAACATATTTTCCGTCGCTGAGATCGTGAGATTTCAGGCCGAAAATATTAGGTTTCGAGATAAAAAATAATATCCCCATACCAAGGCTTAAGAGTACTAATAAGAAACAATGATTCATCCACAATGGGCTGCTCCGCCATAGTTTCAGTATCAGTAGACGAGAAATCACACATCAGTTCGGCAAAAACCAGAGATTTCTTTGCCTTGGATTTTTCAAATTCAAAGTCAAATTCCTATAGGATAACTATCCATTTGGAATACTTTTCCCCCTAGCAATTGTTTGGTCAAAATGTACATCATAGGATTATAGTCAGAAATTACTGTGGTTTTCCGTAATAAGATGTAGTGACGAAATCTTTGGACAGCTTGGATAGCTGCCAAGGTCAATTTCTTCACATGTGAGTATTTAATCTCGGTTGGATGCAGATTTCGACTAAGATAGTAAATCACATGTTCATTTTTGAATTCATCTTCCTGAACTAAGACCATCCCAATTGTGGAATAAGAAGTGACGAGGTACAAAAAATAATCCCGGTTGTAATTAGGAGGATGCAACAATGGTGCATGGGTCAACGCGTGTTTGAGTGAATCAAAATATCGATCAACGATCTCATCCCAAAAGAATGGAACGTTCTGCTTTAACAACCGGGTAAAACCCTCTGTTAACTTGGTGTAGTTAGGAATGAAACGACGTAAAAAGTTTTCTTTCCCTTGCAAACCTTGGAGTTGGCGTAGAGTCGAAGGAGGAGGTAGATTGACAATAGCTTCGACCTTTGATGGATAAATGCGAATGCCTGCTTTCGAAACAATAAATCCCAGTAAGCGACCCAATTCTACACAGAAAACACATTTGTGTGGATTCAGCCTAATTCGATAATGCCTACATCTCATAAAGATAGCTCATAAATGAGTGATATGGTCGGCCCTACGCGATAATGAGCAAGTAAATCATCGAGATAAGGCTGCACAATGTGCTTAATGTCATGAAGTGCGTAAGGCATAGCCCTTTGAAAAGTTTCCCCAGCATTCCTCAAGCCAAAAGTTATTTTGCAATAAGAAAATGTCCCCCATGGACAAATGAATGATGTTTTAGGTTGATCGGCAGGGAGTATGTTTATTTGATTGTAACCAAAAAAGCCATCCATAAAGGAGAACATTTCACTGCCGGCACAATCATCAATGATTTGATCGATATAGGGGGTTGGATAATTGTCTTCAAGAAAAGCTCGATTAATATCCCTATAGTCGATACATACTCTTATCATTCCTTTTTTTTTATTAACAGGAACAATATTCGATACCCAGTCGGTTAAAGGAATTGGATAAATGAAACCTGCATGAAGTAATTTTTCAACCTCGGCTTTGATAGCAGCAGCTTTTCACGGATGTATTTGAAGTAAGCGTTGTTGGACAGGTTTTTCATTCGAGTAAGTCTTAATTTCATGTACAACAATTGACGGATCGATTCATGGCATTTCTTCATATGACCAGGCAAACACGTCACGAAATTCTTGAAATAGGGCTTTATAAGTTTGGATTTCTTCATCCGTATAGCAAGCACCTATATGAATGTTTTCAATTATTCCTGGCTTAACTGAAATGTCAATAGGAATTGCTCGAGAGATATTTTCCAAATTTAACTCAGAATCAGGATTTTGCAATGGATTATGTGGTTCTTTGACATATTCAGTAGTGAAAATAGAATCGAAATCATTTTCAAAATGATCCAGTTGAGGTAAAAACGAAGATCGATGATGTAGATCTTCCCATGGTAAATCGTCAACGAACAAAATTTCACGAGTCTGTTCATCAGTATGAACAAGATTGGTAAATGTCGTTGTGGCTGAGCTAGATATAGAAAGTGATTCTGCATGGATCACATTCATCGAATCAATTTCGGTTGAAGAAGGATAAGAAAGCGACTGTACAACCTGATATGCAATTTCAAAGGGACTCAAAGGCACCGTGCCATCAAATGAATCCAACTCAGAATCGGAAGGTATGACCCAAGGATCATCAAACGTAATGGTAGTCGATGAAATCATATGAATATTTGCAATAGGAGGTGATACATTAGGAGGAGGAAAGGAAAAAGTTCCTAGTAAACCAGAATCTTTAATCAAACCTACCCCAACATCCTTGTAAGGGATAGTCATTTTACCGACATGCTAGATTGTTTATGTAGAGGCTGGATCGGATGAGAAATAAGTTAACTGGTCTATTTTAACGATATTTCCTTGATGTGGAAAATTAATAAGCCGAAAGACCGAAGAAACAATAGTAGTCATAGCATAAGACCAACTACGACCCAGGAGAAGGTTGTAATCTAGAGGGGCATCAACCACTTCCACATCTAGATTTACAGTTTTTCCTTCGACCCCTATAGGTAAATCTTGCAAAATACCAAAAGGATGGAACCCTCGGCCATTAAAATCCTTTATAATTGTCGGAGATTGGTTGAGTGTAGGAGGACCAAGCGATTTCCAACACTGGATCGACATAATACACGTAGAAGCCCCTTCATCAACACTGGATCGACATAATACACTGGATCGACATAATACACGTAGAAGCCCCTTTACTAATACTGGAATCTGGAAAGCCATTTGAGGAGGTAGGTGGGGTGTACTATTCTCTAAATCGAAGATTATTAGCTCCGAATCCTGAATATCGATAGCTCCTATAGCAGACAAAAGTAATTTACGATGTGCTGGACACGATTGCAGCACTTCCAAAGCTGACATTGTTGAAGGGGAAATAGCTAAGTCCTCAATAATGTTGTAATTCTGAGCAGCTCTTGCATGTGGATTGAAAGCTGATTTATGAAGTACACCTTTAGTAGGCAGTTTGATTACTAGGTATGGATTGGTTTTCTTGATCTGTAGTGGATCAGAAATAGGAGGAGGTGTAGTTGATGTGTTCGAATTAGAAGATTCTTCTTCTTTACCATCAACAGGATTTTTAGTACCATAATCTTGCGATCATGTCGCAATCCTGACATGAGACATCATCAGAATGGGCTCTTCTGAGGCATTCGAGGAAGAACCAATCATCTTAATATCTTGAGTAGGAAAAGGATCCTTCAAGACAGCAGGCGTTTTAGAACCTTTGACGAATTTCGAAACCACCGCTTGATGTGGGCATTCTTTGGTAAAATGATCCTCGTCGCCATGAAACAAGGATAGCGAGGTTTGCGTTTTTCGTCATTAGATTCATTTTTATTAGTTTTATCTTTTGAATTCTGTTTGTTTTTATTCTATCCCTTCTTTTTACCGCCGGATTTAAATTTGGTCATATATGACTCTACGACATGAATGTTAGTAGAAACTTCAGCGGAAGAATCTCCTTTCGGGGAATCAGGTAAAGTTATTATAGGAGAATAATTCTTTGAAGATTTCTTCATAATTTTCATATTAACTAAACCAATAATACCGTCAGCGGCATGAGACCCTAAAGGAGCTGCAATTATTTGACCTTGTTTTGGAAGATCGGGGATTTTTTCATATAAAGTACCTGAGTGCGTATAGACGAGTTCAAGGTACTGGGCTTGAGAAATGAATTGCTCCTCAGTAACAACGCCTGCCTTAGCTACATCTTCAGTGATTTTGGGTAATAATGATTTAACAAACCATTTTGCCAAAATTTGATCCGGAATGAAAACTTTCACTAAATGCCTTCTACGTCGCCATTCATGAATATGATCAGAAATATATGTGGACGTGGATTATTTTAGAGAAGTCAATATTTCCGTGCAATTTTCATATCTAACAGGCAACTGAAAATGAGTTAAGAAAGCAGTTGCTAACTGACTGAAATTGTTAAAAGAGCCTCGTGGTAACTCAATGTACCATTTGGCGGCAAGACCAATAAGAGTTTGTTGAAAAAGACGTAAGCGAATTGAATCATAAATTATCAAATTAGATGCACACAAAAGGTGATAATTCATAACGTGATTTGACGGATTCTTTCTTGACTTACTCTCGAATTTCGGTATATCACTGGGCAACTTATGCGGCATTGGCGGCCAATACAGATGATAGAAAATTGGATCATTTGTAAGGCGTGTCAAATCAGGTAAATCCAAAGTTGCAATAAATTGTAACTGACGGTTAGGGTTACGAAAATTGGATCATTCGTAAGGCGTGTCAAATCAGGTAAATCCAAAGTTGCAATAAATGGTAATTGATGGTTAGGGTCACAAAAACCTTGCGTAACAAGAGCAGTTCTGGGAGGAGGATACCCAAGATAACTGGGAATCGGATTTTCATTAGGAATGGTATAACCCCACGGGAAACCAGGATTAACCGGACCAAAGTGTGGTTGTTGAGGCTGTTGATAAGTATAGCCAGGGTACGGTTGATACTGATAAACTAGGTTTTGTGAAACGGGACCAAATTGATACTGTCCCTGGTACGGTTGATACGTGAATTGCAGTTGACTTGTGACAATCATACTTGTACCAGCTTGTCCTATAGGTATCTGAACCGAAGTCTGAACTGTAGGTCTTGACTAGGGTACAGAGACTTGAGGGATTTGCACGGATGCAGGGATAGAAGAAACCGGAGCTACAGATACTCTAGAAACAGGTGTTATAGGTTGAACAGATGTTGCAGTAGTTACAACAATTTGAGGCAGAGTCTAAGGTGTATTAGGCCCAGACTGCTGAACAGGACCAGGTGCAGGGATTTGAACAGTGGGATGGACAGGTTGTTGGGTTGGACTAGAAACCAAAGGCTGTCCAGGTTGAGTAGACAACTGCACATTAGGTTGCATAGTCTGTTGAATTTGGGATGGATCCCACACCATGTTTATTTCGGGGTATTGTCCCATAGAAGGTTGAATTTAAGGACCGTAGCTTGGTTGAACGTAGGGTTGATAAATAAGAGGTAAATTTCCAACTCCTTGTACAAATGATTGACTAGAAGGTGGTTGGAAACCTTGAGTTAGGTACTGACCTTGAGGTTGATAACCCTGAGGCGTGTAATAAATCTGGGGTTGATAAGGACCCTGAGGGATATATTGAATCTGGGGTTGACATTGGGGTATGTACTATTCGTGAGGTTGATAACCTTGAGGTATATACTGTCCTTGAGGTTGTTCTCCAAAATAATATTGTGCCACAGTTTTTCCTGGGAAACAATTACCTTGAGGTTGCCCCCCAGGCGATAACTGACTTCCTTGAGGTTGCCCCCCAGGCGATAACTAACTACCTTGAGGTTGCCCCCCAGGCGGTAACTGATTTCCCTAAAGTTGTCCCCCAGGCAAAAACTGACTACCTTGAGGTTGATGATTTGGAATATTACCAGACATCATAAAGATTTGCTCTACGTTTGATGTTTCAGTTTTAATTCCATTAAGACCAGATTATAATACTTGTTCAGTTGGTCAAGGAGATGCTCTTGAGAAAGTACTAGAGAGAGCCTGATACCCCGAAGGAACAAAAGAACCACCGTGCAAAATGCTTCTGGTGTTTGGGAAAACGTAGATGACTCTCCTGACATGATCGATGAAGGATAATAACCTCTAGGCGTAGGATGAAAAGGAATTCGAGGTGGTGAAAAAGCAAGACCCGAGTTTTCTAAAAAGTTTTTCAAAGATAAACACCAAGCGTCACTCCTAATAGGACTGTAGAATATGGATTCATGCTCCCTAAAATTCAAAGACTGAGGGGATTTGGGAAGAGATATCTCTTCGTCTGGACTGGCAAGTTCTTCAATAGAAATGAGGCCAGATGGAAGATCTTCAGTAAAAATATTTCTTACCCTAGGTGAACCAGGATCTCTAGAAGTTGGAGTAATAAATCCAGAAGATGTTTCCAAAACAGAAGGTTCAGTGTCAGGCTCGGAAATTTCAGGTTCGTCAGCTAGTTCATTGGAAGGAGAAATACTACCAGTAACTTCGCAAACTGAAATCGGTTCTTGAATATGTTCTATCGTGGGTATTTGATGATCAGGATGAATAAATATAGATGAACTTCCGACTTCTATTGATCTAATTCTACCGCTACTAGATGATACTAGAGCACGCAGCCCTTCAAGTTGACCTGATGTATACTCATGGGGCTTCCCCTAAAGTCTCCGGGACTGTCTTGGTAATTCTGCCACGATTAAATATTAATCAATCACACGCAAACAAAGAAAATTTCAATAAAAACACCTAAAGTCTCTAAAGAAACAAACAGCTGAATCACACGCCTAAAAAATCTAAGAGTTCAAACCACGTACAAACAATAACTTTTCGTACTAAAAACACTAGTTGGTGATGAAATCCAACTTAGTATAAATTTAATACAGAAAGGGCGGTTGGAACAGTTACCCCGACAACCTGCTTAATGAAACAGACTGCCACAAGTTTCTTCACAAAACCATCTCGAGTGAAGAGAACCCCCCAGAGAGTCCAAGTGAGTCTAGTCGACGTCTGCTCCAGGTACAGTGAGATCTTTCCTTCACCATCACCTTAGGAAATAATCTTAAGCTTATGGACACTAAGGTTACCAACAGTAACAAATACAACTGGAGGAACAGTCTACGATCCGATCCCACGCACAAGGGCAGAGTAACAAAGCTCAATCCCCTTGAAGGATCCTCGACATGGTCAATCCGAGGTTTACCGACAAGTGACCCCAGGCTCCTCGACAATGGTTAATCCGAGGTTTACCGTTTGTAATGCGCACAGATCTTCTATATTTCCCAATGAAACAGAATTGATTGTCTACAAGGTTCGGACATGATCTCGTGATTAACTCCTTTAAGAGAAGCTTCCTAGATTGTACCAATTACAATTGGATTTATTTCCTACCGCAATATTTATCTACTAGTTTGTTTTTACTATCTTGGAGAGTTAATTACTCCCTACTCCAAGATACTAGCCTAAGCTATGTTGGTGATCAGAGCCCTAGAAATAGAAAAGATTACTAGATCAATTTTAATTAAGCGTTGTTTTTATGGGCCGTTCTTTAAGTCAATAGGTATGGAAATGAAACTTTTATGGTGTGAAGACTCGACTTCCAAACACACTAAAAAATGCACCTAAAATGATAAACAATTCCTTTTTCTTTCAACGAAATTCCAGCTAAAGAAAGAGTTCGAGAATGCAATTCTTTTAAGAGACAATCCTTTCTTTGAACATGAAGAATGAATGAAAGAAAATCTTTTTGTCTTTTCAATAAGAACTCAAAACGAGACAAATAATTAATGCTCACAACAAATCCCTTTTTCTTTCAAAACTTGAAACTACAAAAACAACTTTTCCTCAAAAGAGATCCACAAATTCTAAAAAGCACTCAAAACTATGAAAACTAATTTTGAGATCTACAAAATTTGAAAATCTAATTGAATAAAAGCTTTAATTTTTTTTTGAGAATGTTTTGCTTAGTTATTCAGTAAACTAAGGATTCATTTGCCCAGAATAACAAATAAATCAAAAAACATCCAGAAATGTTTTCTTTTGTAAAAACGAAATTCAGAACTTAAAACAAAGTTTTTTCAAAGAATTTCAAAGAGAAAACTAGATCTATTTCTCAAAAAGAATGAATTTCGCAATCAAGTCGGACTCATCAAGAAGGTAAAAGCTACCAAGGTGATCTAAGGCACTTTTAAGCTTCTAATATTTGGGTCACTACAGAGAGAAAGTGAAAACCACTCTAAAAATGAAAAACTTCTAGAAAATCATTCAAAACAAAAGTGCTATGAGACTCATTCACAAGATATTTTCGACAGAAAACATACAGATTTGGGCAGACACTAAGAATCCTAAATCAAATCTAAGCTAAAATTGAAAGAAGAAATCTAAGTTTTTCAAGACTTTTAACAGGGTCTGCAAAAATGTGCAGTCCTCAGAAAAACTCAAGGAAAACAAAAAGAACTTCAAAAATTTTCAAATCAAAGTAAATCTAAGTTACCTAAGCTCGTAAAAATCAATCAAAAATCAGAAAAAAGCATTTTCTCAAATCAAAATAAAGGAAAATCAAAACAATTTCTTTCCCCAGGGGAGTCGCCAATTTGTTGGCTAGATAAATCGATCTTGCGGAAAAGATCGATCTCCCTAGTGTCAGAAGACAATCTAGCAACAAACGAACAACTAAGTTTATCTTTCTCTATATATATTCGTTTTACAAATAAATGCTATGAAGGTGTCAATCCTACCTTAGATCCAAATGGTTATTTGCGGTTGTAGTGCTTCCATCGCATCAATAATCCTTCCGTCGCAACAAGAGTTCTTTCGTCGCAACAATAGTTCTTTCCGTCGCAACAATAGTTCCTCCGTCACAACAATAATTCCTCCGTCGCAACAAAGTGTCATCTTTTGTCGCAACAAAGTGTCGTCTTTTGTCGACCTGCAATCACAAATAAGCAAATATTAAATAGCACCTGTATAACAAATAATTATAAAACATATTTATCATAGTGATCAAGGAATCTATGAAATAAATGATCAAACGACAGCTTATTGAAATAAACAATCGAATGAAAATTTATTGAGAAAAACAAAACTTGATTGTATTAATCTTAAAATAACAAAAGAACCTTACAACCTTAGCCTTGATGTTGAACAGGCCTTCCCGGGGTTCGAAGCAGGACTCTCCTCTACTTTGATAAGTCTTGCACTCTTCCTTCAAGAGCACATAGAGGTATGTGATCTTTCCTCTCAAAAGCTCAGCAGAAAGAAGTCTAAATCTCAACAGCACTTCCCGTCAATCACACACTAAAGCTTGAACTCCCTTTGAGGCTACCCAATGCCTCTTTTTATAAAGTAGATGAGGAGGTTAGGGTTCCACCTATGAAGGGATAGAATCCTCCTTCAAAGGGATAGGCTCCTCACATCAAGGGATTAGTTCCTTAAGGTGTGGGATGCATGCACCTTATAAGAGCGTACTCATCCCCAAAAAATCTCATCTAGAACCTTCTAGAATTGACCACAAATCAGGTTTTTCACTTTACTTTCTCGTTTTTTACACTTTGGAGGGGGTACGCAGGCATTACACTGGAAAACTGCGTTCTAGATAGAATCCTCCTTCAAAGGGATAGTCACCTCACATCAAGGGATTTGTTCCTTAAGGTGTGGGATGCATGCACCTTATAAGAGCGTACTCATCCCCAAAAAATCTCATCTAGAACCTTCTATAATTGACCACAAATCAGGTTTTTCACTTTACTTTCTCGTTTTTTTGACTTTGGAGGGGGTATGCAGGCATTACACTGGAAAAATGCATTCTAGAACGCAGTTTCTCTTCACATTACCTGTGTACCCTAGCCAGGAACGCAGGTAAGCCTCACATTACCTGCGTAGCCTAGGGTTTTTGAGTTTTTAGGGGTTTTTCTCCTGTTTTAAGGCTTGACATGAGGAGTAAAGGTTGTAAGACTTGTAGAGGAGGTTAGTATGAGTGTCAATGAGCTCATATAGTTAGCAGAATGTCAATGTGACATTTTTTAGTGCAACAGATTGCCCCCTAAAGTGAAAATATGGAATAGATGAAGATGAAGTCTGTCATATATGAGGAGTGAAGTACTTTATCATTTCAAGGATCATCCTGTGGACACCCCAGTCGGAACCTGTAAAAACATTGAATGCAATATATATATATATATGTAATCATATCATCGCTGAGGTAGGCATTCCCATACTCATATCAAAACTAACTAGAAAACTGATTTAAACTGTTCTGATACAGGAATGATTTTCAATACATCAATAGTATAGACATGTGTAGACACAATATGGATGCAACAATCTGTTTATGAATAGTCCACTGTATAAATGAATAACAAAATTCCTTGCAGCCTGGATGATAGAAACTAGATCCAGGGTCTTGATTTCTGTTTCTCGAAGCAGTACGATTCTATCCATGTGAATAAATGCGTCAAAGTCGAACATGGTAGAAACCACTTGATTACTAGTCAATAATGTAAACTGTTAACAAGTGTGAGATTAACCACCAGTAATGTCAATGGCTCTCAAAGTACTCAGTACAATCCATGAAATGTGAATGAATGAGCTGAAGTCGACCATGTCATAGAATCATTCAATCAAAGGTCAATGATGCAACCTGTCGTCGAAGGCGAGAAACCCGCCATTAAGGCATGCAGATTTCAAGGTACTGACGATTTCTAGATCACTTCCTAGATAATGAGCTGTCGTCGATAGAAAGCGACCCGTCGTAGGCAAGCCCACAACACGAAATCATAGATCAAGTTTTGAAGAAATATATTGGAAAGGACTAACTCAGGGATGGTCAAAATGGATGACAGATATTTTGCAGATGAATGGTTTGTTTGAACTGTCCTCTTGAACACATAACGACACTGCAGATGGTTTGGTGACAATTGACCCAAAGCTAATACCCAAAAACCGGATGAAGACTTTCAATATGGTTTGATTAACTATTAGGCAAAGTATTTTCCCAAACCAGGTGAATAAAAGTGTCGTGTTCAAGAGTGGTTAACGGTTTTCCGAATAATCAAAATGTAACAAATAGGTTCGTTTTTCTCTCTTTTCCCCCACCATTTCTGGCAAGTACCTCTTTATTTTTGACAAGCTTGAGGAGGATAACATTTGCTTGTTTATAAGCTCATCCTTCGGATGAGTCTAACTTAGTTTAAGATTCGAACCCTAAGAAGGAGTGGTTCGTTCCTGTTTAAAAATTGAACAAGTCCTTTACTGTTAAATTTTAACGAGTCCAGTATAGGAGAAACTCAGTGTTTTTCAATTTAGGGAGTCAGAAGAAAAACTTAAGAAAACTCCGTGGGTGTACTTTTTCGTAAATTTAGTCTCTTGAGCCCGAAAAAGGATAAAATAATGCGGGAGAGAACTCTGTTGACCGTAATTAGTCAACATATACCTTTTTCGTAAATAGTCCATTTTAGTCCGTAAAAGGGGTAAACTTATACTAAAAGGACGATCATTCATTTAGTTTAATGAGTTCAAATAATCAAGTGCTCGACAATCTCTTCATGTTTAGAAAGTCTGAAAAGGACTTAAAAGAAGACTCCAATGTTTCGCTTTTTCGTGAAGTTTTGAAAGAGTTCGAAAAAGTGATAAAAGTATGCTCTTTGTTTAAAAATGATTAGTTTTACTGAAAAATCCAATATTCTGCACAAAAACTCGAAACAATTACACATACCTGTTTAAGATAAGTAAATTTTTTTTCCAAATTACCCTTTTAATGTGAAAAATAAACAAATTAAAAATTCATTTATTCGAAAAAACTTATAAAAAGGACTTTTCTAACTTCATTTTTTCTATTTGAATCAGAGTGAAAAAGTAAGAGCTTTTGGATAAAAAAATTTCTGTGAAGATTCTGGAAAATCTGTCTGTTGGAATCAGAAACCGTCAGCTTCAAGTAATCTGCATAAATTCTGGACCATATGAGGGCCCAAGTTGATCTCCTGATATGAATAGTGAACAGTAGGGACACACAGGACCAGTGTTTCTTGATTGGCGGCCACCGGTTCGAAATCGAGCTAGAGGACATATATTTTTTGACTGGTTTGTCCAAGAGGGGTGGACAATTATCTCTATTCGGGACTAGACCAGGTGGCCAGTTTGTTGCTATCTCAAAGAAGAGTTTTGCAATGGTTGAGTAGACCCCAAGGATAAACGGATAGATATCATCCGTCCTGAGTTCAAAGTTATTGTCTTCACTATTACTAGACCGTATAGGAGTGCAGCATTACGTGTTGCCAATATCATGCTGAGGGCATTGAGATTGTTAGATTTCTGTCGGCATATTTTTATTGGTTAAAAAACCAACTCTTTATTATTAAGGATTTTCCATACACCAGGATGAACTATCGCGACAGCAAAGATATGGCTTTTCCTCCAGGAGAGCAATGGAATGATTCAAGTAAAAATCATTTTCAACACCTTCTAAGTCATAATTTTTTTTGTATTTTAAATTTTAAATTGTCGAACACAGGACGATGTATAATTCGAATCACACTTCTATGCTATGATATATCACTATTACCGGATATCTGTGTACATGTTATCGAATGTTGTTTAATTTACTGTTTTGATTATTGCAAATGTCTATTTATCATACTAGAAGAAACTGCATCTGCTAATGTATTTAAATATCTTGGAATATGTTGATATTCAATGTAATCAAATTCACGTTCCAAGAGACGAACTCTCAAAAATAACCTTAATAACATTGGATTCCTAATGGCATACACCCTCTTAAGTTGTAATACAACGAGTTCAGAATCCAACCTAACAATCAAACACTGAATCCCAAATGAGATGGATTCAGATAATAACTCAATCACTGCACTATACTCTGCAATGTTATTCGTTGTTTAACCGAGGCTTACCCCATGAATAGACACTAACTCGTCAAAGGGTGAATAGATAACCCAAGCTGCGGAAGAAATGTTTCGTGTACTATGACAAGCACCATCGGCAAAACCAATGTATGTCTAAAGAGACGTCGACATCTGAAATATCAAGAGTAAAACTCAGATAAGCAGGAATAGTGATAAGAGCACACTCTAAACTAGGCACGCTTTTCTAATCTTAAACACACCAACAGTAAAGAAACTAATCTAATCAAGAATCTCCACACCGATTTTAAGCATAATATCTCTTCAGATAAAGCCCATTTCTGGGTTTATCTAAAGGGACATCGTCGAAATTTATCAGCTCATAGGCCCCTTTTGCTAGCTTTTGCTTAAAAATGAAAGGACCATGCCACAAAGGCACAAATTTCCTAGCCCCTAGCTTATCGTTGGCTTGATCATACACTAAAACTAGGTCTCCTTCTGAAAAATTATGAGGTGTAACATTTCTATCGTACTGAGCTTTTATTCGTTTGACATGAGCTTCGTTTGCTAATGCAGTGTTTCATCGATTCTCATTTAGCTTAGCTAAGTACAAGAAACTTTTCTCTTCTTCAGAAGTAGCTGGGAGTAATTCTATGGCTAATTTCAATGATAGAATTTTGCATTCAATAGGCAACACAGCTTCCAAACCGTAAACCAGTTGAAAGGGAGTGAAAGAAGTTGATGTTTTTACTGAGTTCCGATATGCCCAAAGTGCTGAAAATAACATGGAATGCAAATTCGACTTATGAATACCAATGATTCGTTTAATCATAGTGACTAAAAATTTATTGATAGCTTCAACCAGACCATTAGCCTGCGGGTAATATGGAGTAGAACTATCGTGGCGCAGGCCAAGTTGATCTGTCAGTTCAGTCATCATGATATTTCGAAAATGACTTCCATGATCTGAAATAATGGCTTGAGGAACACCGAACCTAGCAATTATATGATTGAACACGAAAGTTGCAACAGTCTTGCCGTCTGCCGAAAATGTAGGCATCGCCTCGGGCCACTTAGTAAAATAATCTACCGCTAGGATAATATACGCATGCCCCCCGGCCGAGTGAGGGTTACATGTAATAAAATCGATACCCCACTTTGCGAAAGGACTGACAGCAATTATAGGGTGAAGAGGAGCGTGTGGTGCACGCATTTTACGATCAAAGACCTGACAATTGTGGCATTTTCATACTGCATAGATACAATCTTTGAATAAGGACGACCAGAAATAACCAGCGCGCAATATCTTTTGGGCTGTGGCATACCCAGACATATGACCGCCACATGCTCCAGAATGGCAGTCATTTAAAACCTTTTCAGCTTCTTCATGAGTAAGACAACATCGAAAAACAGAATCCGCTCCACGATGATAGAGTGTATCACCAATAATATTGTATTGTTGGGATTGGAAACATATTTTCCGTCGCTGAGATCATGAGATTTCAGGCCGAAAATATTGGGTTTGGAGATAAACAATAATATCCCCATACCAAGGATTAAGAGTACTGATAAGAAACAAGGATTCATCATCAATGGGCTGCTCCGCCACAGTTTCAGTATCAGTAGATGGGAAATCACACATCAGTTCGGCAAAAACCAAAGATTTCTTTGCCTTGGATTTTTCAAATTCCAAGTCAAATTCCTGTAGGATAACTATCCATTTGGAATAATTGCCCCCTAGCAATTTTTTGGTCAAAATGTACGTCATAGGGTTACAGTCAGAAATTACTGTGGTTTTCCATAATAAGATGTAGTGACGAAATCTTTGGACAGCTTGGACAGCTGCCAAGGTCAATTTCTCCACATGTGAGTATTTAATCTCGGTTGGATGCAGATTTAGACTAAGATAGTAAATCACATGTTTATTTTCGAATTCATCTTCCTGAACTAAGACCATCCCAATGGTGGAATGAGAAGCGGCGAGGTACAAAAAATAATCCCGGTTGTAATTGAGAGGATGCAACAATGGTGCATGGGTCAACGCGTGTTTGAGTGCATCAAAAGATCGATTAGCGATCTCATCCCAAAAGAATGGAACGTTCTGCTTTAATAACCGGGTAAAACCATTTGTTAACTCGGCGTAGTTAGGAATGAAACGACGTAAAAAGTTTGCTTTCCCTTGCAAACTTTGGAGTTTGCGCAGAGTCGAAGGAGGAGGTAGATTGACAATAGCTTCGACCTTCGACGGATCAACGCGAATGCCTGCTTTCGAAATAATAAATGCTAGTAAGCGACCCAATTCTACACAGAAAACACATTTGTGAGGATTCAGCCTAATTCTATAATGCCTACATCTCATAAAGATAGCTCGTAAATGAGTGAGATGGTCGGTCCTACGTGATGAATGAGCAGGTAAATCATCGAGATAAGGCTGCACAATGTGCTTAATGTCATGAAATACGTAAAACATAGCCCTTTGAAAAGTTGCCCCAGCATTCTTCAAGCCAAAAGGTAATTTGCAATAAGCAAATGTCCCCCATGGACAAATGAATGTTGTTTTAGGTTGATCGGTAGGGAGTATGTTTATTTGATTGTAACCGGAAAAACCATCCATAAAGGAGAACATTGCACTGCCGGCACAATCATCAATGATTTGATCGATATAGGGGGTTGGATAATTGCCTTTAGGAAAAGCTTTATTAATATCCCTATAGTCGATACATACTCTTATCGTTCCTTGTTTTTTATTAACAGGAACAATATTCGATACCCAATCGATTACAGGAATTGGATAAATGAAACCTGCATGAAGTAATTTTTCAACCTTTGCTTTGATAGCAACATCTTTTCGCGAATTTATTTGACGTAAGCGTTGTCGGACACGTTTTGCATCCACGTAAGTCTTAATTTCATGTACAACAATTGACGGATCGATTCCTGGCATTTCTTCATATGACCAGGCAAACACGTCACGAAATTCTTGAAATAGGGCTTTATAAGCTTGGATTTCTTCGTCTGTATAGCAAGCACCTATATGAATGTTTTCAATTATTCCTGGCTTAACTGAAATGTCAATAGGAATTGTTCGAGAGATATTTTCCAAATTTAACTCAGAATCAGGATTTTTCAATGGATTCTGCGGTTCTTTGACATATTCAGCAGTGAAAATAGAAGCGAAATCATTTTCAAAATGATCCAGTTGAGGTAAAAACGAAGATCGATGATGTAGATCTTCCCATGGTAAATCGTCAACGCACAAAAGTTCACGAATCTGTTCATCAGTATGAACAAGATCGGGAAATTTCGTTGTGGCTGAGCTAGATATAGAAAGTGATTCCGCATGGATCACATTCATCAGATCAGTTTCGGTTGAAGAAGGATCCAAAAGCGACTGTACAACCTGATATGCAATTTCAAAGGGACTCAAAGGCATCGTGCCATCAAATGAATCCAAGTCGGAATCGGAAGGTATGACCCAAGGATCATCAAACGTAATGGTATTCGATGAAATCATATGAATATTTGCAATAAGAGGCGATACGTTAGGAGGAGGAAAGGAAAACGTTCCTAGTAAACCAGAATCTTTAATCAAACCTACCCCAACATCCTTGTAAGGGATAACCGTTTTACCGACATGCTGGATAGTTTCTGTAGAGGTTGGATCGGATGAGAAATAATTTAACTGGTCTACTGTAACGATCTTTCCTTGATGTGGAAACTTAATAAGCCGAAAGACCGAAGAAACAACAACAGTCATAGCATAAGACCAACTACGACCCAGGAGAAGGTTGTAATCTAGAGGGGCATCAACCACTTCCACATCTAGATTTACGGTTTTGCCTTCGATTTTCGAAGACTGATTAAGTGTAGGAGAACCAAGAAATTTCCAACACTAGATCGACACAATACATGTAGAAGCCCCTTCATCAATCACAGCCCGAAAAATGTGTTTGTTTTTTACTAATACTGGAATCTAGAAAGCCATTTGATGAGGTAGGCAGGGTGTACTATTATCTAAATCGAAGATTATTAGGTTCGAATCCTGAATATCGACAGCTCCTATATCAGACAAAAGTAATTTACGCTATGCTGGACACGATTGCAGCACTTCCAAAGCCGACATTGCTGAAGGGGAAATAGCTAAGTCCTCAACAATGTTGTAATTCTGAGCAGCTCTCGCATGTGGATTGAAAGATGATTTACGAAGTACACCTTTAGCAGGCGGTTTGATTACTAGGTCTGGATTGGGTTTCTCGATCTGTAGTGGATTAGAAACAGGAGGAGGTGTAGTTAATGTGTTCGAATTAGAAGATTCTACTTCTTTACCATCAACAATATTTTTACTACCATAATCTTGCGATCGTGTTGCAATCCTCACATGAGACATCATCATAATGGGATCTTCTGAGGCATTCGAGGAAGAACCAATAATCTTACTATCTTGAGTAGGAAAAGGATCCTTCAAGACAGCAGGCGTTTGAGAACCTTTAACGAATTTCGAAACCTCTGCTCGATGCGGGCATTCTTTGGTAAAATGATCCTCGTTGCAAATGAAACAAGGATAGCGAAGTTTGATTTTTTCGTCATTAGACTCATTTTTATCAGTTTTATCTTTTGAATTATGTTTGTTTTTATTCTTTCTCTTCTTTTTACCGCTGGATTTAGATTTGGTTGTAGATGACTCTACGACATGGATGTCGGCAGAAACTTCAGCAGAAGAATCTCCTTTCGGGGAATCAGGTAAAGTTATTATAGGAGAAGAATTATTTAAAGATTTATTCTTACTTGTAGTATTAACTAAACCAATCATACCATCAGCGGCATGAGACCCTGAAGGAGCTGTAGTTATTTGACCTTGTTTTGGAAGATTAGGGATTTTTTCATATAAAGTACCTAACTTCGTATAGACGAGGTCAAGGTACTGGGCTTGAGCAATGAATTTCTCCTCACTAACAACTCCTGCCTTAGCTACATCTTCAGTGATTTTGGGTAATAATGATTTAACAAACCATTCCACCAAAATTTTATCTAGAATGTAAACTTTCACTAAACACCTTCTCCATCGCCATTCATGAATATGATCAGAAATATATGTGGACATGGATTGTCTTAGCGAAGTCAATAGTTCCGTGCCATTGTCGTATCTGACAGGAAACTGAAAATGAGTTAAGAAAGCAGTTGCTAACTAATTGAAATTGTTAAAAGAGCCTCGTGGTAACTTAATGTACCATTTGGCGGCAAGACCAATAAGAGTTTGTTGAAAAAGATGTAAGTGAATTGAATCATCAATTATTGAATTAGACGCACACCAGAGGTGATAAGTCATAACGTGATTTGACGGATCCTCTCCTGACTTACCCTTGAATTTTGGTATATCACTGGGCAACTTATGCAGCATTGGCGGCCAATACGAATGATAGAAATTGGATCATTCGTAAGGCGTGTCAAATCAGGTAAATCCAAAGTTGCAATAAATGGTAACTAACGGTTAGGGTCACGAAAACCTTGGGTAACAAGAGCAGTTTCGAGAGGAGGATACCCAAGATAATTGGGAATCGGATTTGCATTAGGAATGGTATAACCCCCTGGGAAACCAGGATTAACCAGACCAAAGTGTGGTTGTTGAGGCTGTTGATAAGTATAGCCAGGGTACGGTTGATACTGATAAAATGGGTTTTGTGAAACGGGACCAAATTGATACTATCCCTGGTACGGTTGATACGTGAATTGCGGTTGACTTGTGACAATCATACTTGTACCAGCTTGTCCTGTAGGTATCTGAACCGAAGTCTGAATTGTAGGTCCTGACTGGGGTACAGAGACTTGAGGGATTTTCATGGATGCAGGGATAGAAGAAACCAGAGCTACAGATACTCCAGAAACAGGTGTTATAGGTTGAACAGATGTTGCAGTAGTTGCAGCAGTTTGAGGCGGATTCTGAGGTGTATTAGGCCCAGACTGTTGAACAGGACCAGGTGCAGGGATTTGAATAGTAAGCTGGACAGGTTGCTGGGTTGGACCAGAAACCAAAGGTTGTCCCGGTTGAGTAGACAACTGCACATTAGGTTGCATAGTTTGTTGAATTTGTGATGGATCCCACACCATGTTCATTCCGGGGTATTCTCCCGTAGAAGGTTGAATGTAAGGACCATAGCCTGGTTGAATGTAGGGTTGATAATTAAGAGGTAAATTTCCAACTCCTTGTACAAATGATTGACCAGAAGGTGGTTGGAAACCTTGAGTTGGGTACTGACCTTAAGGTTGATAACCTTGAGGCACGTACTAAATCTAGGGTTGATAAGGACCCTGATGGATAATTGAGTCTCGGGTTGACCTTGGGGTATGTATTGTCCGTGAGGTTGATAACCTTGAGGTATGTACTATCCTTAAGGTTGTTCTCCAAAATAATATTGTGCCATAGTTTGTCCTGGGAAAAAATTACCTTGAGGTTGTCCCCCAGGTGGTAACTGACTGCCTTGAGGTTGCCCCCGAGGCGGTAATTGACTACCTTGAGGTTGCCCCCCAAGTGGTAACTGATTTCCCTGAAGTTGTCCCCCAGGCGGTAACTGACTACCTTGAGGTTGAGGATTTGGAATATTACGAGACATCATGAATATTTTCTCTATGTTTGATGTTTCAGTTTTAATTCCATTAAGACCAGATGATAATACTTGTTCAGTCGGTCGAGGAGCTGCTCCTGAGAAAGTACCAGAGAGAGCCTGATACCCCGAAGGAACAGAAGGACCACCGTGTAAAAATGCTTCCGGTGTTTGGGAAAACATAGATGACTCTCCTGACATGATCGATGAATCGATGAAGGATAATAACCTCTGGGCTTAGGATGAAAAGGAATTCGAGGTCGTGAAAAAGAAAGACCCGGGTTTTCTAAAAATTTTGTCAAAGATAAATACCAAGCGTCACTCCCAATAGGACTGTAGAATATGGATTCATGCTCCCTAAAATTCAAATACTGAGGAGATTTGGGAAGAGATATCTCTTCATATGGACTGGCAAGTTCTTCAATAGAAATGAGGCCAGATGGAATATCTTCAGTAACAATATTTCTTACCCTAGGTGAACCAGGATCACTAGAAGTTGGAGTAATAAATCCGGAAGATGTTTCCAAAACAGAAGGTTCAGTGTCAAGCTCAGAAATTTCAGGTTCGTCAGCTAGTTCACTGGAAGGAGAAATACTACCAGTAACTTCAGAAACTAAAATCGATTCTTGAATATGTTCTGTCGTGGGTATTTGATGATCAGGATTAACAAATATAGATGAAATTCTGACTTCTGTTGATCTAATTCTACCACTACTAGATGATACTAGAGCACGCAGCCCTTCAAGTTGACCTAGTGTATACTCAGGGGCTTCCCTTGAAGTCTCCGGGGCTGTCTTGGTAATTCTGCCACGATTAAATATTAATCAATCACACACAAACAAAGAAAATTTCAATAAAAACACCTAAAGTCTCTAAAGAAACAAACAGCTGAATCACACGCCTAAAAAATCCAAGAGTTCAAACCACATACAAACAGTAACTTCCCGTACTAAAAACACTAATTGGTGATGAAATCCAACTTAGTAGAAATTTAATACAGAAAGGGCGGTTGGAACAGTTACCCTGACAACCTGCTTAATGAAAAATACTGGCACAAGTTTCTTCACAAAACCATCTCGAGTGAAGAGAACCCCCCAGAGAGTTCAAGTGAGTCTAGTCGACGTCTGCTCCATGTACAGTGAGATCTTTCCTTCACCGTCACCTTAGGAAATAATCTTAAGCTTATGGAAACTAAGGTTACCAACAGTAACAAATACAACTGGGGGAACAATCTACGATCCGATCCCATGCGCAAGGGCAGAGTAAAAAAGCTCAATCCCCTTGAAGGCTCCTTGACATGGTCAATCCGAGGTTTACTGACAAGTGACCCCAGGCTCCTCGACAATGGTTAATCTGAGGTTTATCGTTTGTAATGCGTGCAGATCTTCTATCTTTCCCAATGAAACAAAATTGATTGTCTCAAAGGTTCGGACATGATCTCGTGATTAACTCCTTTAAGAGAAGCTTCCTAGATTGTACCAATTACAATTGGATTTATTTCCTACTGCAAGATTTATCTACTTGTTTGTTTTTACTATCTTGGAGAGTTAATTACTCCCTACTCCAAGATACTAGCCTAAGCTATATTGGTGATAAGAGCCCTAGAAATAGAAAAGATTACTAGATCAATTTTAATTAAGCGTTGTTTTTATGGGTTGTTCTTTAAGTCAATAGGTATGGAAATGAAACTTTGATGGTGTGAAGACTCGACTTCCAAACACACTAAAAAATGCACCTAAAATGATAAACAATTCCTTTTTCTTTCAATGAAATTCTAGCTAAAGAAAAAGTTCGAGAATGCAATTCTTTTAAGAGACAATCCTTTCTTTGAACATGAAGAATGAATGAAATAAAATATTTTTGTCTTTTCAATAAGAACTCAAAACGATACAAATAATCAATGCTCACAACAAATCCCTTTTTCTTTCAAAACTCGAAACTACAAAAAAAAAAAATTTCTTCAAAAGAGATCTACAAATTCTAAAAAACACTCAAAACTATGAAAACTAATTTTGAGATCTACAAACTTTGAAAATCTAATTGAATAAAAGCTTTAATTTTTTTTTGAGAATGTTTTTCTTAGTTATTCAGTAAACTAAGGATTCATTTGCCCAAAATAAAAAATAAATAAAAAACATCCAGATATGTTTTCTTTTGTAAAAACGAAATTCAGAACTTAAAACAAAGTTTGTTCAAAGAATTGCAAAGAGAAAACTAGATCTATTTCTCAAAAAGAATGAATTTCACAATCAAGTCAGACTCATTAAGAAGATAAAAGCTACCAAGGTGATCTAAGGCACTTTTAAGCTTCTAATCTTTGGGTCACTACAGAGAGAAAGCGAAAACCACTCTAAAAATGCAAAACTTCTAGAAAATCATTCAAAACAAAAGTGCTATGAGACTCATTCACAAGAGATTTTCGACAGAAAACATACAAATTTGGGTAGAGACTAAGAATCCTAAATCAAATCTAAGCTAAAATTGAAAGAATAAATCTAATTTTTTCAAGACTTTTAATAGGGTCTACAACAATGTGCGGTCCTCAGAAAAACTCAAGAAGAACAAAAAGAACTTCAAAACTTTTCAAATCAAAGTAAATCTAAGTTACCCAAGCCCGTACAAATCAATCAAAAATCAGAAAAAAAGAATTTTCTCAAATCAAAATAAAGGAAAAACAAAACAAGTTCTTTCCCCAGCGGAGTCGCCAATTTGTTGGCCGGATAAATCGATCTTGCGGACAAGATCGATCTCCCTAGTGTCAGAAGACAATCTAGCAACAAACGAACAACTAAGTTTATCTTTCTGTAAATATATTCGTTTTACAAATAAATGCTATGAAGGTGTCGATCCTACCTTAGATCCAAATGCTTATTTGCGGTCGTAGTGCTTCCGTCGCATCAATAATCCTTCCGTCGCAACAAGAGTTCTTTCGTCACAACAATAGTTCTTTCCGTCGCAACAATAGTTCCTCCGTCGCAACAAAGTGTCGTCTTTCGTCGCAACAAAGTGTCGTCTTTTGTTGACCTGCAATCACAAACAAGAAAATATTAAATAGCACCTGTATAACAAATAATTATAAAACATATTTATCATAGTGATCAAGGAATCTATGAAATAAATGATCAAACGATAGCTTATTGAAATAAACAATCGAACGACAATTTATTGAGAAAAACAAAACTTGATTGTATTAATCTTAAAATAACAGAAGAACCTTACAACCTTAGCCTTGATGTTGAACAGGCCTTCCCGGGGTCCGAAGCAGGAGTCTCCTCTACTTTGATAAGTCTTTCACTCTTCCTCCAGGAGCACATAGAGGTATGTCATATTTCCTCTCAAAAGCTCAGCAGAAAGAAGTCTAAATTTCAACAGGACTTCACCTCAATCACACACTAAAGCTTGAACTCCCTTTGAGGCTACCCAATGCCTCTTTTTATAGAGTAGATGAGGAGGTTAGGGTTCCACCTATGAAGGGATAGAATCCCCCTTCAAAGGGATAGGCTCCTCACATCAAGGGATTAGTTCCTTAAGGTGTGGGATGCATGCACCTTATAAGAGCGTACTCATCCCCAAAAAATATCATCTAGAACCTTCTAGAATTGACCACAAATAAGCTTTTTCACTTTACTTTCTCACCTTTTTTACTTTGGAGGGGGTACGCAGGCATTACACTGGAAAACTGCATTCTAGAACACAGTTTCTCTTCACATTACCTGCGTACCCTAGCCAGGAATGCGTGTAAGCCTCACATTACCTGCGTACCCTAGGGTTTTTTCTCTTGTTTTAAGGCTTGACATGAGGAGAAAAGGTTGTAAGACTTGCAGAGGAGGTCAGTATGAGTGTCAATGAGCTCATATAGTCAGCAGAATGTCAAGGTGACAGTTTTTAGTGCAACAAATATTTACACGGACAATAGCCAAAAACCTCAAAGAGGCTCCATAACCCATTCATTTATTCCTGTCGTTGACATAAAGCATGTAAGCAACAAAAATATGAATGTGGGACAAAACCTACGTATAGATCATATTTATATTAAATATAAAAATGACAAATATACAACAACTCTATATGCATGACTACAATATCTCAGGCTATGATTATTCATATAGTACTAATCTGGCTAATGCCATTACAATACACATAGTAGCAAATAACAACATATTGACATGATATCAAAGCCTCAATACAATTATCTCCATAACCAAATTGTAAACGAAAACAATATCAGTTAACAAAGCAAGACCAAAATAGTATTGAACATAACTGAATGAAATAAAATCAAGCAAAATAGAACAAAATATGAGTGGAAAAGAGAATTAACGAGTTGAACCCTCAATCATCAACATAAACTTCTTTTATAGTCTTGGTCTTCAATATTCGGCTTCTAGGAATCTGCAGCTAGCTCACCTTGTTTAGTTATCCTCATACGTTCAAATCCTCAAGCATTTGTCAATGCATACATAGTTGAATCACAACCTTTACCAATATATAACCACCTTGCATAGTTGGCAAACACACTATTGGTTGAGGAGTGTTTCAATTATCACATAGTTATCTTCAGCCTCCATCACACATCTATGCGGTTTATCGAGCATTTACACAACGTGTTGTGCGTGGTGTCAACCACCCTTTGTGCAGTGTCCCGATACTTAGGCAAAATTTCAAAAAAAATCCCCCCATTTGCGGCTTGTCCTCAAGCCACTTTTTCATTGTTGTGCTCGAAGGGAAGGGAAGACTTTAGCGATCTTTGTCACAAATTTCTCAAACAAGTCTTAGGCGTTGTGCGTGGTAATCTGTACCAAAGAAAAATATGTGTGGTAGTTTGTACCAAAGAAAAATCATCTGTAAGTTAGATAACTTCATTTATAACTCCATCCTCCTCCAGCTACATAACCTTCTATATCAATTGTTTAAAACTTTTAAATTACTTTAAAATTACAATTTACACTTTATTACCATCACAATTTTATATAAAATAAAAAAACTCAATAATATTTTAATAAAAATATTAAAAAAAACTATCAAAATAATAAAACCAAATGACACTAGCATACCCCACTCTATTTCTATACCTTACCATTTGAAAATGATACTTCTCAACATGCATTAAAAAAAAAAAAATTGAATAACGGTTAATATTTCTTCAACCCATCAACTAAACAAAAATTTATTCCCTCCCGCCGAAAAAAGCCAACTTTTTAAAATAATCGTTAGTATTTCTCAAACCTATCAACCATAACAAACTTTAAGGATATCTACTATACAATCATGAAATTTAATTGTGTGTTTGCTGACTCGCACTGAACTTGAGTGTAGTAATTTAATTGTGTGTTATTGATTTGGGATGAGCAATAAAATGAAGTGGAGCCCTTCGATACACAAACTTGTAGTAATTTAATTGTGTTATTGATTTGGGATGAGCAATAAAATGAAGTGGAGTCCTTCGATAACACAAATTTATAATTGAGTCAAGGGAGATTTACTGTTATAGTTCCGGATTGTATTAAAATGCTTTTCTATGTCCAATTATATGTCATTCTAGTTCCTGATTTTATTTCCTGATTGTCTCGATAAATCTCCCACTTGAAAATTAAAGCAAAAGGAATTTCTTACATTACATCCTGGGTGATAAGTTACAATTATTTAGAGTATATCCATTGTGTAGAGTCACTAATCAAGCTTAAATTTTTGTTGAATTTTAAATAAATTTAATAGAAAAAATCCAATTTTTTTTAAAATAATCTCATTAAAAATAACTCCATTTTAAACTAAAATAATTACAACTTAGAAAATAAAAAACAAAGTAACCGCATCTTAAAAGAAAAAAACATCGATAGAACAAGTTTTCTAATTGATCACGCTAATTTAATTTAAACAAATGAAAAGAAGTCACAACCGAAAGACACGAAACCTAAGTGGAACAAGGTAATTAGGAAATCACAACTAAAAAACGTAACTAAAACCACCGAAAGACACGAAACCTAAGTGGAACAATGAAATTAGGAAATCACAACCTAAAGACATGAAACCTAAGTAGAACAAGCAAGAAATTACATCTGAGAAACAAGAAACCTATTTGAAACAACCTTATCAGCCCTTCCAACTTTCTGTTTCCATTATTTCATACAGAGGAGAGGTCCATTCAGGGAATTGACTTTGCTTGTATTTTTTCCATTCTTTCCACCATCCCATGAAGCTGCTTCCTTCCAAGAACACATCTGCAGAAATGTTGCGATCATTTATCAATCTTGTCACATAACCTTCAAACATTTCAAGGCTTTCCAGTTTTTGGTGTTGGCCCTGTTCCAGATTTTTCAGTTCTTTCAAAGCCTCTTCTACATGTGCCCAAAAGCAGGAGTCCTGAGTGAGAGATGCAAGCTTGGTGCGCCCGCTCCGACCTCTTGAACTCCGAGTTTTTTCCTTCTCTTCCATCCATTTCTGTAGAACTTGATGACGATTGGGTCTTCCATCTGAAAGATAGTTGCTTTTACCATCAGACATGCGATAATAATGTGCAATATCCAGAGGCTCCACAAGTCTTCTATACGCAGTGCCAGCATTTATCCACTTATTTTGGGATTGAAAATCGCCTGGCAACTCATGCTTCTGCCACATCTCAATAATCTCATCCCAAAACTCCGCGAGCTTTAACCTCCGCCCATTTGCTGCGATATCCTCGTGTTTCTTGAACGAATCATAATATGTGACACCATTTTCCTTCTCACAACGCTCTTTATACCATTCAAGCTCTGCCATGTTACATTGTTTCTCGCTTAATTCAATTGCTAGCTTAGCAACGTTTCTGCTATACTTGTTTTCCATAATTGCTGCTATTTGTAAAGCAATATGTGCATCATCGTCCTGCAAAACGTTGACATCACCAATTCAAGAATACGTTTGAGTCTCAGTTAGTGAGATAGAAGAAGAAAATAAAATTCAGAAATGCAGATAAAACTCAATGTCACATTACAATTTAATGTCAGACTCCGACACCATAAAAGACAAGCAAAACGCTTTCAGACAATCTTAAAGGATAGGAATTTAGTTTTTACCTCAGCACCGACACCAATGGCTTCCAGCTGCAATGATATTCCCATCTTGTAAAAAGATTCTGAATCAGGTTTTGCAATTCTTTCTCCACTGATGGACTTCTCTATGACATGTTTCAAAACATAATCATACCTTATATGCTCTGACAAACAGTCCTGTACAATCTCATCGGAAGGTTTTTCATTGCTTAGCATTGTCAAATGAAACATCTTCAAAACGATCTCAGAATTCTCAATGCAAGCGGCGCCTTCACTTGAACAAAACATGTAAGTGCCAAAAGGTCTGTAGGGGCTTCTCTTCATAACTCCATCTGAGTCCCTGACAGAGTCAGTCCCATAGTTGGTTACTGTAGAAGTATACTGCAGGACATTATTAAGAAGGGTTCCACAGGCATCTTGAATAAGAGAATCAGGTTTATATTTACTTTCATGAGCTATTATGCCTTGCCAATAAGGCAAAATAGCAATCAAGGGCTCAGCAATTGACTCAAATGGTGCAAGGAGCATCCTAGGAACAATATCATGCTTGGAAACCACATGCAAAAAATTGACTGCCCAATTCTCGCGATCAACTGCTTCAACAAGACTTGCATCTCCCACTAAAGGGCAACCAAATGTGATACAAAAGGGAGAGCTTTGCCTGAGCCTCTTTTCCAGTACCCATAGTGTGGCCAAAGTTGCAACTGCCCCTCCTAAGGAATGACCCACAAATATAATGGGCTTGAGTTTCCTTTGTTTGGAGTCCGTATAAATCTGCATCTGTTTGATCATGAAATACATCAACACAATGTCACTTTTTTCCTTCTCCTTTTCAAATTTTTTATCTCTAATAAGGGAAGAAGCAATAACTCTTTATGGAACTCGAAAGATAAATTAATTTACCTTTGCTTGGAAATCTGTTTTCTCCATAATATCC
Organism: Pinus albicaulis; assembly: GCA_034641835.2. Taxonomy (NCBI): domain Eukaryota; kingdom Viridiplantae; phylum Streptophyta; class Pinopsida; order Pinales; family Pinaceae; genus Pinus; species Pinus albicaulis. Next base: position 127,544,737 of record CM076578.1, on the reverse strand, counting down.
AGGAACAACTGAAGAGCTCCCTGATGGACGAGAGCTGGTTGATCATCATTACCCTTGAGGCAACCAGAGAAGACCTTGTTGCCAGTTTGTATAATGCCCTCTCCATATTTGCTCTCTTTGACAAGGAAACCTTCTATTTTAAGAAATGAAGGAAAGGCAACAAATGCAACGCCTTCATATTCATGTAGACTGTAAGTCTCTAAGTTGTTTGCCAGACGTGACTCTTCCAAAGCCTTGGAAAGTATTCCGCATGAAGCGAGAAAAGTTGCAATCTCCTGACCATCAGTGAATCTGCACCCAAAATTTCCGTAAGTTAGCAATTACAAACCATACCATATTTATTACAATCCCATTCAAAATTACAAAGTAAAGACATCATTTTAGCACTTCAGAAACAAACAACAAATGCAAAAAGGTTCCTGAGAATTTTCAGTATGTAAAGTATTACATGCTAAATAGGCGCAGATGTTATGCACCAGCAGCTTGAATCAAACTCATTGACCTAAAATAAACATAAATTCACCCTAAAATCGGACCCAATTTGAAATAACTAAGCTCTAAAATCGGACCCCAAAACCAAATTTCGAAATTTCCCCAAAAACCAAATCAAACAACAGTGAAATACAATCTTTTACCTTGTTAAAAAATATTCTCATCTTCAACTGAAAATATACACGCAATACTATCAAATTCGACAAAGTACAAAAACGAATATGATTTTACAAGTTCATCCTTCCCCCGAAACCACATTAAAAAAACAATAAAATGCATACTTCACCTTACAAAAAATATTCTAATCTTCACCTGCCATTACCAATCCATTTAAAAATAATAATTTGAAAGTTGACACGGAAGCAATTACCAAAATGTAAAAAAAAAAAAAAACAATATTTTACAAAAACGAAATTTCCAAGCTCATTCTTACTGCGGTGTGAACGACTCTGCTTCCATTTTGATATGCTGTTGTTTCAGAATTCTTTTGGAGATTCCTTATAATGTTTTGGAGATTCCTTATAATGCACCCGATGCAGTGTTTATTTATAAGTAGGAAAGAGAACAAACGAAGCAACATCCCGGAAAATCAATGGAATGAGGTCTGAAATGAGATATGCAGTGAAGAAATTGCGGTGTTAACGGCCGGAAAGTTAATGGAAATTGCGGTTGTTAATGCCCGGAAAGTTAATGGAAATTGCGCTGTTAAGGGCCGGAAAGTCAACTGTGCTTTCGTTGCAACTATAATTTACTGACAGTTTCACGTCGCTTTCCCGAAACGGATAGCCATAAATGGGACCCATCGCCAACGTAACGTGAAAGTCACTTCGATGATCCATCCCGTATTTATTTTTGAAAAAAATTTCCAAATTCCTTCCCACCTCTACAGGGAAAGGAAGATTTCTTTTGAAAATATTTTTTTTTATTGTTTAAAGAAATTTCCAAATTCCTCCCCCCCTCTCCAGGGAAGGAAGATTTCTTTTGAAAATATTTCGTGGTAAATGGAAAGAGGGCGGGGTCATGAAATTTGAACATAAATTTATGAATTGAAATTTTAAAATAAATAAATAAATTAAAATTTATTTATTATTTATAATAGTAATTAATTTATTATTAATTGGGTAGTTGTATGTTGTTAGGTTAAGGATTTCATTTTAAATTTTAATTAATATAATAAATTTAATTTAATTGGATTCGTGAATTTTTTTAAATAGTTATATTAATTATTTTAAATTTATATATAATAATTATCAAATAAAAAATATGTATTAATTAATTAAAAAATTTCAATTGATATAGTATTTTTTAAATCAAATTAATAAAAATTAATTGAAAAATTTGCCTATATTAAATTCTAATTAAATGAATATTTTTGGTGAGTTTTTATAAGACTTTCAATTGAGTGATTAGTTGATGCAGGAGCATCAACCGACATCAACCAGCATCGCATCTAGAAGCCACATCATTTTCTAGATTTAAGGAGAGCGAGCCTGTGGAAGGAAAAACTGGAGCACAACTATACAAAGACGTGATCGTTGCATTGAGATAAGCATGAATTGAGATCCTTACGAGGTCTTAGGGATTCATTGAATCAATTCTAGGGAGTCTTTGATTACGTGTAGGAGGAGATTTCGGATCTGTCGTGATCCACGCTATTTCAATTTTTATATATTGTAATCTGCAATTTGAAGTGGGCGGCCATTTGGAAATGTGCAGGCCCAATAGGATGTCATGGGCGTCATAGTTTGTAGTCAATATGAAATGATCGTGTATTGATTTGATTGTAGATCTCTGTGTATTTGAACATTCACCTATGTGCCATCTACGAAGGAACTATTTTCTGTTGTTGTTCGTTGTTTTTAGTTGTGCATCACTATTGAAAATCGATGCTATTTTCTGCTCATTTAAAAAGTGTTAGAGCAAGTTGTGTGTGAGTCCAATGAAATCATTTAGAAGTTTGAGTGAGTTTTGATCTGCAATAAATCCGAGCAAGAGGAGCCCATGCGTTTAAAAACATAAAGGAAGACGCTCCTTAAGTCTGGAAAAATCGTGGTTGAGAATAATTACTGTTCAAGTGTGATCTGTGTTGCGCAGATCTCGTATTGATTGGTTGTGGAGTATATGGTTTGAACCTCTTAAAACGATCTTATTGCTGCGTAGTGAACTTTTTAGTTCAGATCGTGGGCCCATAACCCACAAATCCACAGATTGGTGAAAATATGCAGCTTTGCTTCGTCAAAGTGGTATCAGAGCAGGGAAAATATTTCTTGCGAGAAAGAGTTTGAATGCGAAGAAGAAGAGGTACAGTTTTGTTGAAGATTTGTAAAGCTTGTGGTTTTTATATTTTTATGAAGGTAGTGGCAGAGGAAGGTGAGAAGATTGCAGCAGCCTAGAGCAAGAGTGCTCAAATGGTTCGAGAGGAGAGAACCAGAGAGATGCCGAAAGACTGGGCTCAGAGGAGAGAAGCTTGGTGAGGTATCTGGTAGCAGCCTGAGGACTTGCTATTGCAAAGGTTTTGTTGCAGCTCACAAAGGGTAATTCCACAGAAGATGTGGGTAGAATTGCTCAAGAATGTTGTTACAGGAAAATCACAAAGGGCAATTCCACAGAGGATGTGGGTAGAATTGCTGACATATGTAGAAAACATATGACCAGGAGGTCATAAAATTTTTGTACCTTGGGAGTCTGATGCAGGAGAATCAACCGACATCAACCAACATCACATCTAGAAGCCACATCATTTCTAGATTTAAGGAGAGTGCGCCTTGTGGAAGGAAAAACTGGAGCACAACTATACAAAGACGTGATCATTGCATTGAGATAAGCATGAATCGAGATCCTTACGAGGTCTTAGGAATTCATTGAATCAATTCTAGGGAGTCGTTGATTATGTGTAGGAGGAGATTTCGGATCTATCGTGATCCACGCTATTTCAATTTTTATATATTGTAATCTGCAATTTGAAGTGGGCGGCCATTTGGAAATGTGCAGGCCCAATAGGACGTCATGGGCGTCATAATTTGTATTCAATATGAAAGGACCATGTATTGATTTGACTGTAGATCTCTCTGTATTTGAACATTCACCTATGTGCCATCTACGAAGGAACTGTTTTCTATTGTTGTTCGTTGTTTGTAGTTGTGCATCACTATTGAAAATCAATGCTATTTTCTGCTCATTTAAAAAGTGTTAGAGTAGGCTGTGTGTGAGTCCAATGAAATCATTTAGAAGTTTGAGTGAGTTTTGATCTGCAATAAATTTGAGCAAGAGGAGCCCATGCGCTTAAAAACATAAAGGAAGATGCTCCTTAAGTCTGGCAAAATCGTGGTTGAGAATAATTACTGTTCAAGTGTGATCTGTGTTGCGCAGACCTTGTATTGATCGGTTGTGGAGTATATGGGTTGAACCTCTTAAAACGATATTATTGCTGCGTAGTGAACTTTTTAGTTCAGATCATGGGCCCATAACCCATAGATCCATGGATTAGTGAAAATATGTAGCTTTTCTGCGTCATTAGTTGGAGGAACAATGGAGATATCATAGAGTGCTAGGGTTTTTCTTCGCAGAGCCTTGCCAAGCACCGCCACTACAAATCTCTACCTAGTCTTAAAGCAGAGTAGAAGAGATCTATTTTATCCATGGTGGTGGATGTAGGACCTTAATGAAAATGGAATCAAGGCCAAAAATTCAACAATCAACTTAAAGCTTTCAATTATAGAAAATTCACTCTCATGGAGAGGTCATGGCACGATCTTGATTCTCAGTTGCTGCCCATTTTTTGTTTTTTACAGACCTTGCCCCCTATGTGCACATTGCTATGATGGGAATTTGGCTTGTGGAGGAGCTACGACCTATGTATAAGGGTGTTTTGTTTTTACAAGGAAATCCGACTCACTCTCTTAGATATAAGCTGATCAGAAGAAAGGTAGAGTCAAATCAGGAATATCTCCAAATTTTTTAGGAGGGATTTCATATTTTCGTCAAGACCCTAAGTGAGAGTTCAGTCCTTTTATGGGTGCGTGGATCTGATCTCATGGGGGATGATAAACTCCACCATTGTTATGTTCGCGAGACTGTGTGGTAGCACTACAGGTAACAAAAAACCAAACATCCCATTTTCATATAAGGATGTTACTTTCTCTAGAAACCCCAATGGATTTACCTCTTTCAAGGAAGTAGTGCAAGGGAAGGTGGCACATTCCATCAGATCAGATCCAAAACAATCCAGGATCCTACATCGTCGAAAAATTGGAAAAAACACCAAATATGGAAGTTAATCACCCTGAGGTAAATTCCCTTTTATTGATCTCCAATCCAAGGCTATTATATGTCGGTTAAATGGTTTTTGGCCTAGATCTAATGCTTTACACTAGTGGGTTTTCCCTACTTGGACACCCAACTATGACCTCACATAATGATACGCCCACAGGCAAAGAAGATCCCAAAAAAGAAAAATAGGTTCGATAATAGGGCAAAGGGATAGCAAGTATATGACCTTCATCTGAAGAAGAAAAAGAAGGAACCATGGAGAACCATCAAAATATAGAAGCATGGGCTAACATGGAAACCAAATAGACAATGATTCTATGGATCAGTCTGTAATCACAACCCACATCTAAAACAAGGCCAAACATACAAAGATACAAGCATCAGAAAGAGTAAACACACCAAGAAAAGGAAATGAGACGTATAAAGAGAAATCATGTCTCTGAGAGCTCAGATTCAGACAAATAAGTTCCCATGTAGACAACTGGAAATGAATTAGCATTGGGAGTAACTAAGCCAAACTCTTGGGTTTGGAAAAAGGTTCAGAAAAAATGACAAAAAAGAGAAGTTAAGTTATTTCTATCACACTTAATTCAACATAATTTATGTAATTTTTACAGTTTTTACCTTTATATTGCTCATTAGCTCAAAAGGGCGATATGACTGAATGTTTTCAACATCTACAAAATGAAATTTTGTTCCTTGGTTAAAGCCAAATAAAATTATGAATTTTTGCTTGAAAAAGTAAAAAGGACTTTTGAATATCATCATCAAATTATCAAAAATTAGAAATCACATTTTTATGATTTTAATTAAATAATTATAATTTTGGATATTTTAATTAATTTTAACAGTTTTTTATATTTTAAAATTAGTATTTAAATAATTTATAAATTGTAATATAAAATTATAGGTTTTAAATTATTTTGGATTGATGTTTAAAACTACAATTTGAAAGTTTTATAAGATAAAATTTGTTATTATATATATTTTGAATTCACTTAAATGTTTAAAATTACATTTTAAATAATGTATAGATTAAAATTGGGAATTATGTCATTCAATAAATTTCAGTAAACGTAAGAAAATTAATTAATTTTAGTTTACATCTTTATTTGTGCACCCAATGCATCCATAAGATTAATAAACAACATGTGTATATAAACCTTTTTAAAGAAGCATTGCCCTTATTTTATTACTTAAAAGAGCTTGTTTATAAAATCAAATCTTCAACGTTAATGTAGACGTAATCCAACCAAGTTATTACCATTTTCTATCCATGTCATTACACATACTTTTCCAAGTTGACATACTTTGGCTTCTCCTCTAGGTTTTCCTTGGCATTGTGTAGTAAGTATTCCTAGTTTGATTGATTGCTTCTTTAGGGTTGCTTAGCCATTGCGTAGCAAGCATTCCTAGTTTGGATAATTGCTTATCTATGGTCTCATAGCCATTGTGTACTTAGCATTTTTAGTTTGGCGATGAGTTTTTGTAGAAAAATTCGTCTTCGAATAAACAAGCCTCTCAGTAGGCTTATTATAGTCAATGATAGATTGTAGTATAGACCACTATGGATTCCACCTAGATTTAATGCACAAAAAAAAAATTGGTAAGAGAAAGGAGGAGGAGGATAGCTTACATATTCCAAAAGGTTGTCCAATCGTGTCATTTGGAAGAGCTTTTGAGAACTAGCTACTATGCCACATTTTACACCCACTACCTATGCAAAAACCAATTGACAATATTTCTCAAATCTTATGGAATATAGAAATATAGTTACATGCAATAAATCTCATCTAATAAATCAAGGAATACTAGATCTACCCAACTTAAATCATAAACATCATACCAATGATTTACGAATTTTTGGAGGGGGGAAGAAACATAAATCTATATTAATAAAGTGAGTTACAGAAAGTATTGATTACCTTTAGTCACTTGATGCACTACTTGCTTGAGCTCCTCCTAACCCACCCACCCATTCTTAAAAGAAGTGAAGCTACTCATCATATAATAGAAGAAGGATGATAGAATATTTCACCAAGGCCTGCAATTGTTACCTGTGTTGATTCCCAACACCCAACTCTTAATAGAAAGTAATGACAAAGGAATTACTTGCTTTCCACCAACATGAGGACTCTTAGATCGTTGATTCTAGATTAGGTGACGATTCCTAAATTTGGCATTTATTTATAGGAATGTAAATAAGCTTATAGATTGCTTCAAGGCATGTGAACTGGGTGAATACTAGTAATGCATAATTTCTATACTCAATAATGCCTCATGGCTAGCTCATCTCTCATTGATTGGAATCGAAACTGTAGGAATTTACAGGGTAAGTTCCTTAGATCAAGAACCAAAGGTCACCGCTCACAAACAGATCAAAAATTAGTACACTAGTATAATCACGTTTTTAAAACCCTCAAATAGGGAAACGATTCACGACCTAAGCCAACGTGGCCACTTCAGGAAATTTATTAATATAAAAAGAAAAGTTACATATGTTTCTCTCATAAACGGTTACCAGACAAATGACCCTCCATGCTCTTTAAATAGAGACCATGGACCAATCAGGTGTTAAGACACGGATCAAGTGTCGTTAATACTGAGGTGAGAGATAACCGTCAGATCACTACAAATAGTGACCGTCGGATTATAAGTTACAAATGTACATGGTAAAGAAACACACTTTACCTAACTCTACACTAGACTAAGATATTCTTAACTATTTCCTATGTGTCGGAATATCTTGACATCCCCCCTTAAGAACAACTTGGGATAGGATTGAAGGATTTACAAAGGTGACACAAAAGGAGCCTATTTCCTATGTGTTGAAATATCCTAACATCCCCCCTTAAGAACAAATTGGGATAGGATTGAAGGATTTACAAAAGTGACACAATAGGAGAAGGAAGGAGGCATTAGAGCCTAATCCCCCTTAATGACAACTTTCCTAAACTCCAAGCATGGATCGAAGTTTGGTAAAGTTTGCTTCTATGAGAGCCTTCGTAAAGATATCGGCTACTTGATCATTGGTTGGATAGTATTGCAATTCAAGAACACGATCATGAATGAGCTTTCTGATGAAGTGTATGTGGAGTTCAATGTGTTTCATATGCTGATGCTGAACTGGATCTTTACATAGCTGAATGGAACTCTGATTATCACACCAGTGTGTAGTTGGATGCTACTGATGAAGACCAAATTCAGATAGAATCCGATGAAGCCACATGGCTTCCTTATTGGCTTCAACTACACCACGATACTTTGCTTCTGCTGAAGAAAGAGAGATGGCACTTTGTTTCTTACAAGACCAATTAATAGTTCCTGAACCAAGTGTGAATACATATCCTGTAGTAGACTTTCGATCATCAGGGTCACCAGCCCAATCAGAATCAATGAAACCAATCAACAATGGAGATGCTCCTGCACTGTAATGAATCCCCAACTGAATTGTACCTCGAATATATTGAAGTATACTTTTAGATGCTTTCTAGTGACTTTCATGAGGTTGGTGCATAAACTAAGCAAAAAGACCAATGACAAAGGAAAGTTCAAGACGTGTGTGGGTTAGATACAAAATTTTACCAACAAGTTGACGATATAGGGTAGCATAAACTTCAGGGGTAGTACAAGTGACTAAAAGCTTGACTCCAGACTGAAAGGGAGAAGGGGTTAGCTTACAGTCTTCCATGTGAAAGTGGTGTAGAAGATCACAGGCATACTTGGACTGAGAGAGGGTAATGCATTCCTTGGATTGCAAGACTTAAATACCAAGGAAATAATGCAAGTGTCCTAAGTTTGTCATTTCAAACTTCTTTTTGAGGCTAGAATTCACATGGTTTATATGGTTTGGAACAATACCAGTAAGGATAAGATCATCAACATAAAGAACAAGGATGGTGAAGGACTTACTCACTTTCTCGGTGTAGACAGTGTTGTCAGAATGACACCTAGAAAAGCCATTATCTAATAGAAATATATCCATTTTGGCATACCAAGCCAGATGAGCTTGTTTGAGACCATAAAGAGATTTCCTAAGGCGAAAAACAAGGCTAGAGTCATTTTGGATAAAGCCAGGGGGTTGTTCCATGTAGATTTCTTCATGTAAATCTCCATTTAAGAAGGTAGATTTAACATCCATCTGATGGACTTCCCATTTAAAGGAAGCAGCAAGGGAAAGAACAAGGTGGATAAAATTCATTTTGGCAACAAGGGAGAAGGTTTCAGTATGGTCAATGCCTTCAAATTGTGAAAATCTTTTAGCGACAAGACAAGCTTTATGTCTATCCACTTTTCCATCTGGTCCAAACTTTGTTTTGTAAACCCATCTGCATCTGACAAGTTTTCTTCCTTTTGGAAGAGGAACAAGATCCCAAGTATCATTCGCTAATAAGGAATGATATTCTTCATTCATAGCTTCATCCCAAGTTAGATGACCGGAGGCTTCTTCAAAGGTTTCTAGATCAAGATTTTTTGTAACTTGAGCCAATAAGGAAGAAGCTCTTTCGAATTGAAAGCGTGTACATCGTCGATCGGCAGGGTCACCTACAAGAGAACCTGCTACATCCCAAGTAGAGCGGACCCATCTTGGAAGCGGTGGAGTATAAGGAACAATTTCAAGAGGTGGAGGAGGATTGTCATCCTCGCTGTCATCATCTGAGCTAGAAGGAATGCTATTAAAAATAGAAGAGAGAGAGAGAGGTGGCACATATGCCGAATCAGGCTCGCAGGCCAAAGGTGGCACACTCGCCGAACTAAGCTCGCAGGCCGATATATTTTCATCAAACTTTACATCTCTTCTAATGATTATATTTTTGGATTTTTGTTGAAGAAGTCTAGATCCTTTGAAATCTTCAGAATATCCAACAAAAATACTTTTTTCACTCTTAGGTTCTAAGGCTTTATGTTTCGCATCGGGAATATGGGCCGAAGCATCACTTCCAAAAACACGAAAGTGACTTACATCTGGTTTGATTGAGCTCCAAGCTTCTTCTGGAGTTATATTCTTTAAAACCTTAGTAGGAGTGCGACTTACTATTTAATTTCAATAGTTAATGGTTTTTGCCCAAAAATTGAGACCAAGTCCTCTAGATTGAAGCATACAATTAGCCATTTCTTTTAAGGTGCGATTCCTCCTTTCAACTACACCATTTTGTTGTGGAGTATATGGAACGGTATGTTGCAATTGAATGCCATGCTCAGTGAAAAAGTTGATAAATTTGTTCTTAACATATTCTCTGCCATTATTTGATATTAAATTAAGAATTTGATGTCCAGATTGTTTCTCAACAAAGGCCTTAAAGGCCAAGAACATGTTAAAAACTTCACTCTTGAGTTTTAAGAAATATACCCAAGTGCGTCTGGAAAAATCATTAATGAAAGTTAAGAAGTACTTGCAACCAAAGAAAGAAACAACAAGAAGTGGACCACATAAATCATTGTGCACAAGTTGCAAAGGGGCTGAAGCATGGAAAGAGGCATGTTTGTCAAAACTATCCCGATGATGTTTTCCAAGTACACATCCGGAGCAAACACCATCTCGGCAAGATACCATAGGAAGGCCTGTCACCATATTGTCCTTACATAGAGTTTGAAGAGAGCGATAGTTTAAGTGACCAAATCGTTCATGCCAAAGTTTGCTCCAATCATCATTATGAGCAACAAAAACAGAGGGAAGACATGATGACCCAAAGTTGTCAAACTTATACAACCTTGTGGAATCATTAGCAATGCCAGTAGCTAAAATATGTTTAGGATCTTTGAGGTCCGTGATTACAACATCATGAGGTGAGAATTCTACTATTTTCCCTTCACCTGAATGAGTTATCTGATAAATAGATAGAAGGTTGCATGACAAGGTAGGAACAAATAGTACATCATTAAACTGACCATTATCTAGATGAATGGTTCTAGATCCTACAACACTAAGAGATCTATCATCACCAACATAAATATGTTTGGTGTTACAATCATTTAAAGAAGAAAACATGGATTTATTTTTAGCCATGTGGTAAGAAGCTCTAGAATCAATGAGCCACTCATGAGAAGGAGAAGAAGAAGATACATTTAATGCATAACCAAATCTTGATGCTTGACAACCACAAGCAAAAAGTGCCATGCCTGAAGATGAAGGTGAAGAGTGCTCCAAATCGATGTTGTGCTTCTTCATTGCTGCTTCTAAGGCTTCCATATTCTTAAAACATTTGGACTCTATATGGCCATCTCAATTGCAAAAGTTGCAATGTCTATCTGTCTTCTTCCCTTTGTTTGGATTTGCCTTATTATTTTGGTGATTTGATTTTTTAGTTTGCGGCTGAAATTGCTTAGGGCCATTGTTTGGTTTAGGACCATATTTTTTAGGATGCTGCTTCTTGGGATTCTTTTGATATGACTGTTGTTGGGCTGCTAAGACTTTCTTAGAAGCGTTTCCAGCAGTGATAAGACCAAGGTGTAAAATTTTTTCTTGTTCTCTTATCAAAGAATCACAAAAGGAATCAAAAGAGGGATTCTTGTAGGTGTTCCTGAAGAAATGATGGTTTCTCTAGTGGAATGGAAGGCGGAAACAAATACAGAGTATGCAGGGCCAATCTTAGCAAGAATGCAATAGATGAGGCTACCATCATCCTTTTTGATCTTATAACCTTCTAAAAGAATTCTGAGGGTCTTAAATTTGGACAAAAAATATTCAATGGAGGAGAAATTATTGGGGTCCAAAGTAAGCAACTCATTTTCAAGCTGGTGGGCCCTAATTTGATTTTGAATGCCAAAAACAATTTTTAGATTTTCCAGGGCTTCATCAGGGGCGTCAATGCCAAGGATATGAAATCGAAGATCTTGAGCAATGGACATTCCTATCAACCCTCATGCTTGATCTTGTTTATTTTTCCATTTAGTAGCTTTATCATCATCGGAAGGTTTATTTTCTTGTCCTATGGCCTATAAAGCCCTTTACTTCTTAGTATATCTACCATGTGTGGTAGCCATTGGAAATAATTGGTGCTGTTAAGAATAACCAGGCATGCACTTTCCATTTAAAAAAAAAACTGAAGCTAAGAAAAGCTGAAACTAACTACTCCAATGGAAAGATCTCAAAAAATTAGGCCATTTAAAAAAAAATGGCTCAAAAAACAGCTTTCGGATGAAGAAGTTATGCCTTTTGAAAAAATCTGAGTTGTAGATGCCGAATAGTTACGGGAACGGGATGAAGTGTGGCTTTTTAAAAAAAAATTCCACCCCTTTTAACAAATTTTTTTTACAAAAGAAGCTTGAGAAGAAGACTTGAACCCAAGACCTTTATTCTCGTAAACTAACCCCTCACCAAGTGAGATAGTAAAAGGATCACGTTTTTTTTTTTACTCTTTGGTGTGCGTGCCTTTTCCTGCACAAAAAACAAAAAAATCGAGAAAAAAAATGAAATGCAAAGCCTTACAATAGAATGCTATATTTTCGGTTAGCCTTACCGGCAAATATCACTTTTTTCACTATTTCTGATTTCCCGAGATCGCACAAAGACGCAGGGAAAGAGCATACGTAGCAAAAAAAATCCCTTTTTCCTATTTCTAATCTGCTGAGATCGCATGCAGCGCACAAAAAAGAGCATACACAGAGAAGAAGGTATAGATCCGGCAAATAAATAAAACCTAAAAATTGAAAATGAAAAGAGGGAACTAAAATAACCAGAACTATTAACAAATATAACTGTAAAACAGATGTTTTATACCTCCAGATCTAAACTGTCATAACTTGGGCAGCCGGAAACCTTTTCGCATGAAACGAAAGGCATTCCCCACTGTAATAGACGCTCTGGACAAAACCAAGTAGTTCTCCAAGCCCAAAAAAGTTCAGAAATATTAGATCTACAAAAAGGCATTCGCATGCAGTCAAACCGGCTTCGGATTTTGATCAACAATGGACGTAGCCCTCAAAATAGCTCTGATACCATGTAAGTTCCTTAGATCAAGAACCAAAGGTCACCGCTTACAAAAAGATCACAAATCAGTACACCAATATAATCACGTGGTTAAAACCCTCGAAGAGGGAAACAGTCCACGGCCTGAGCCAACGTGGCCACTTCAAGAAATTTATTAATATATAAAAAAAAGTTACATATCTTTCTGTCATAAACAGTTACCGGAAAAATGACCCTCCATGCTCTTTAAATAGATATCATGGACCAATTGGGTGTTAAGCCACAGATCAAGTGTCGTTAATACTGAGGTGAGAAATAACCGTTGGATCACTACAAATCCTGACCGTCAGATTATAAGTTACAAATGTACATGGTAAAGAAACACACTTTACCTAACTCTACACCAGACTAAGTTATTCTTAACTATTTCCTATGTGTCGGAATATCCTAACAAAAACTCTCAAAGTCTAGAAGATACAAGGAGTGGTTGTCGATTTTGTATTAGCAGTGTCTGACCAACCATGACTTGAACATGAAAAGGATGCTACCGTTCACTCTTCTTCTTCATCTTTAAGGGAAAGAGTGACAGGTACAAGTGTAATAGATGCCCCATAATATATGAGGTTACAAGAGGAACTAATGGCTAAAATACATAACTAAATCACATGGCAATAAGTAGCTTAAGAAAGGAGCCTATAGATCAAGGAATTAGGAAGTATCTACAAATAGAAGGTAATATATATATATATATATATATATATATATATATATATATATATATATATATATCACCCTGAAGTAAGAAAACCCATGCTTGTATGTAGGAAAAAGCATGGCTACCAACACAACACACTATGGATCTGTTGTGTAACCAGCTCCAAAAATAGAAGAAAAGAGATATGAACGCCTTAGAAATAAGCCACTTCGAGAGGGAAAGCTCCAATACATTACATAAATGAACAATTCTTGGATGATACAAATGAACAAAACCTCCTTCTATATATAGGAGTCCATGGGGCCATAATATAATCCTAGTGGGCCACAATGTAATCCTAGCCGACCTAACAATAATAATGTAAGGGCACAATAATAACAATAAGGGGGGCTACACTAACATAATAAGGGGCTACACTATTAATATAGGGACTTAACATGCCCCTCTCCTTCAAACAAGTGTTGTCCTCAACGCTTGATTATTTCTTGATGCTTCTGTATAAAATTCTCAACCTCCCACGTGAAATATTCTACAGGAAAGTTCTTCCACTTGCTGAGATACTCTGAAATTGATTGTACTTGTTGAGTTCTTGTTTCTATGACTACTTCATAACTTCTTTTGATGTGATGTTGATCTTCTTGTTGTTTCATTAGATTCTGCACCAAAGTTAGGTTATCCTTTGAGAGTTGGAGAACTTGTTGTTGATGCTCGATGTGATCTTCCACTAATTTATCATCCATATTTGCTATTATTTGATCCTTCAGACCATCCAACTTAGCCTCCATTTATGCTTTTAAACCATCTACTTCATCTTCAATTTCTCTTCGTAAGATCGAAACTTGTTGCACTTGGTACCGTAATTTTGATATCTCATATTGCAATTCTTCCTCCTCATGCGTCATAGTATAGATTTTTGAGGGCTTAATGGGTATGGAATTATTTTTTGGAGGCATTATAAAACCCAATACTGATAAAAATCCTAAAATATGCACTTGGAATCACTTCAATTTGATTCTTCAAACAAGACTTATGAAATTCGGAAAAAAAATTACACACCTTTTACTTGCTTTGAGGAGCTCGATATTGAAATTGAATTATCTCTGTAATTGAAAATCTTCGATATCTAAAATTCATCCCTGTAGTATCCCTCTGAATCTTCTTTCAAATGCCACAGGTCTGACCTGATTTGGATTTTCCAAGACAAATTTGTGTACAATCTCCCACAATGACCTAATTCTGGACTGGTTCAGTAGAGCGAACTTGTACGACTTGCCACGTGTCACTGTTTTGTCCTTTGTCTCTAAAATTGATAGCCAAGAAACTAAAGTCCATGTACTTGCAACCAATTTTTACTGAACTTCAATCCGATGCCCAGAGAGAGAGTTATTGAAATTTTCCCACGATCACCTCTTTGAGATGCAATTCAGGAGCCTGAAAAAGCACTACCTTCCACAAATCATATCTCCAAAAATATTGCGAACCAAGCTCTGAAATTTTGTGACAAATTTCCTCAGGATTTCAGCTTCGCACCATACGAATTTAAGATTCTGAACCTTCGTAGAAAAAAAATTATAGCGCAAATGCCACAATGACCTGTTTAGGATGTTGAAACAATACCTAACTTCCACAGTTCATATCTCCGAAAATATTGCAAACCAAGCTCTAAAATTTTTAGACAATCTTCCTCAGGATTTCGGCTTCGCACCCTAAAAATTTCAGATTCTGAAACTTCGTATAAAAAAATTTATAGCGCAAATACCACGATGACCTGTTTGGAGCAGCGAAACCCTAGAATCCAAAGCTCTGATACCAAATGTTGTGTAACCAGCTCCAAAAATAGAAGAAAAGAGATATGAACGCCTTATAAATAAGCCAATTCGAGGGGGCAACCTCCAATACATTACATAAATGAACAATTCTTGGATGATACAAATGAACAAAACCTCCTTCTATATATAGGAGTCCATGGGGCCACAATATAATCCTAGTGGGGCCATAATGTAATCCTAGCCGACCTAACAATAATAATGTGAGGGCACAATAATAACAATATGGGGGTTATAGGGGTACAATAATAACAATAAGGGGGGCTACACTAACATAATAAGGGGCTACACTATTAATATAGGGACTTAACAGGATCCATGTAATACATGCAAGATAATTACCATGAAAAGGTACATGGTGGATTTGTGACATATAATAGATCATATACATGAGTAAATAAAATGTGGATTTATGTCATAGTATACATAAAAAATAAATCTAACACAAATGCAAGTGCAATTATAATCTTTAAAGTACTCATATAGTAGTGATATAATCCACAATAACTTAGAAAGGGTGGCATTAATGTTGGGCATGTGTTTTATTCTTTTCATGACTATCGCCACATGTTATATGTTATGTAGAGCACTGTAGGGTGGAGGAAGCCCCCCTACATGGGGGTTTGGGGTAGTACCCTAAAAAAACATGGGTTTTGCATTCATTTTTGGTTGTTTTCAACACATGTGTTTTTCCAAAAGAATTTTTGTGGGACGTTGTCGTTTTGTCTATGGTTTTTTAGTTTCAATTGATGAACTACAATCGTATTCTAATCTTGGGTAAATGAATTGGTAGTCATTGGTTGTCGAGGAATATATATTGTATTGAAATATTGTACAAAAGAAGATATATTGAAAAATCTTGTTGGTTTTCTTAGTTTTGTGTTTCCAAGACAGAATATTTGTGTTAATGTGTGTGTTTTCCATTTCATCTTTTATGTTGTAATTAAGAATATATTTGTAGAAACTAATTGTACAAGGTTGAAACCTATAATTAAGTCCTATTTCCTCAACAAGGAGGTATAACCTTGCCAGCCTTGGACAATAACCTCCGCCAAGGTGAAAATGACAAACTAGAAGGAACATAGTCACTTATCCGCATCGGGCAAGGGCCAAGGCATCAAACCTCCACCAAGGTAGAGAAGGTTCCTTATGAGGGAAAGGAGATTCAAAGCTCTGCGAATAACAACCCTCTATAGGCACTTGCGTAAGGAAACTCCAAAAGCTTCATTTCATGATTGACAAACCAACTTGCCCCATCAATAGTACAAATGTACATCGGTGCAAATATTTGAGTTGGTATTTTACATGGTATATATCTTTTGATTACCAATCATTGATTAAAATTATTAATAGACATGAGGGGGACCCACTAATAATGAAAATGGACCCCATGGTATCTAGTACAATATAGCGAGTTTGAATAGAGGATTTGATGTCAAACTCTCATAGAATCAATTAATCATGAGGCAATGAGGTAAACCCATTGTCAATAATAAGGAAACCTATCATCAAAGACTACAAGTTTCAAGGAATTGGTTGATTTCTTAATCCACTTCCTAGATATTGAATTAGTGTCAATAGGACACAATCCATCAAAGGAACGCCTTAATGTATCACTCGTTAATCAACGTGAAACAATAGCTAAGGGATTATGTGAATATATAAATCACAAAGTATAATTTACATAGGGATGACCAACATGAAAGGCCAATAAGACTTTAGAATGGTTGACTCATACTCCACTTTCCTTTAACATATATCACCACACATTAATGACTTAGATAACACTAACTTAGAAGGACGGATGATATAGTGCAATAATGCATGAGGTATTGAAGCACCCTCCATAGTGACTAGAATAGTAACCATCTAGAGGAGTGAAGGACACATAATTATGATATAAATCCTAGGAAAGTTATATCTTGAATTGTAAAATAATGATGTAGATAGGTATCATCTTCCATGGAAACAACAACTAGTATCTACCACTTAACATAATACAAATTGAGGCTCTTCATGAGCCCTGTCATGGTGTAAGGTTGGAAAGTTAATTATCCAAGGAAACATAACCAAACTAGGAATTAATTGTTGAATTTCCACGATCTTGGGTCTAGGTTAGAATCTTAGAATCACTGATTCTACCAAACCAAGAATCTCAACAAGAACTGCTTTGCACAACGGAAAGTATAAAGTAGTAAATCATGCATGCGCAAGTGTAGATAATTTTTAACAAATATTGTACAATAATGTACAACCCAATCTTCGTTATATAAATAAAACTGAATAATACAACATCCTATGGAATACAAGATACAATGACAATCACGTTGCACAAACTCTATCTTGTATATTGTCCTGTCGGTCCTTCACTTTTGTACTTCTATCTAATTTCCCCTCAGTCCTTCACAGTACAAGACATTGAGACTCCAGCAGGGATGACACCTAACACTGCTACAAGTCACTTCTGCTACATGTACATGGGGTGATCCAAATTTTTTCTTTAGGATGGCCAATACCTGAGCTTGAATCTGCCTTCTAGTAGCCTCTTTTGTCTATCAAGGAGCTACTCATAAGGCACCAAAATTCACCCAACCTTCAGCTCCTCTTTGTCACTTCAAGATAGTGTGTCTAGGGCTACTTTGGGTAGCCAACACACAACCCTCCACTAGATCAATGGCATCCAATTATTCACTACAAGCTCTACTCCTAGTTGAGGTCTCGAACTCGCCAAGTTGACCTCAACACATGGAACTTGTAGGCTACAATAACTTTTGTCCACATATGGACACCATCCCTAACATCAAATCAATCATTTACTATCCATACATACCTTAGTTTTCTGGTCTGTTCACTGTTGCATGTTCTTCTCCTGGTTAGGTTTGATTACCTACTACTACAACCCTCCATTCACCCTTCATAATTACTCCAACAACTGCAGCTTGGATCCAATCTTCTCCTGTGATCAAGCGTTGAGTTCTAAGGAGAGGCTAGTCCTTGAATGAGCCTTCCAACTCACTCCATACATTTCTTCTCTCCTCTATATCATTTTTTAGGCTAGTGGAGTCCTACAACATCCCTAAATAGTCCTCTCAACAATCTCAATATACCATACTACCTCGATGTAATAAAAAAAGCCCTCTTCCACCAATATGGACCTCAAAAACAACCCTAAAATCCTCTCTGTTATAAGGCCTCCTCCCTGCAACAAAATCAGACCTGTACCAATCCAAAAACACTTTGAAAATCACAAAAAATGACCACGTTGTCCTTGTATTATGTCTATAGCTGCCTCAGAGAAGTATGGAGATAATTAAATGCACTTGGATGGGTGAAATGTTACCTCCAACATCACTTATATTTATACAAGTTCATGTGGTGTCAAAACACAACTTGTGGCCTTCCAAATTGGTAAGCCAACCTCCATTTGATGCCACATTAACCCACAATATCATTAAAAAATTCATAACTCAATTTCTACAATTTAGAATCAGATGATTCTCGATGTGTTGAATTATTCTCGCTAAGAGATATCATCCTCATCCATCAAATGTCGAAATGTGCACATGGTTTTGGCCCAAATCATGATGGGTGAAAAACCCTACCTTGGGGTCCAAGCCCACAAGTGACTCTTGTGGCACTTTTCCCTTCAAACTCCGAAGCCTAGGGCTTGGAGTACCTCCCAAGCTACTATAAAATCAACACTCCCTCTTAGATAGGGAGGTACTTACAAGACTGGGAAGAAACTCATCATCATCATCACTACTTGCAACATTCACCCAACTCTTGGCGCTCACCATTGGAGCCATCCCTGAAGCATGAACTATACCTCTCTCAAAAGTGTCATTATCACTGGAAGCATCCTTATTATTCTTCTTCTCCTATATCTCTTCCCAATATCTCCACGATTCCTTATTGGTAGTTTCATTAACACCCTTTCTCCCCACTAACCACATGCTCTTATTGGGCTGAAAATTCTCCCTTTGAACCTACAAGCTCCTGCTAGAACTTGAATCTCTCTGAGCCTCTAGAAAATGAACCTTCTTTGCCAGAACTTGTACTCGCCCCTCTAAAGCCTACACCTGCACTTGCTTCTATGGAACCTGCACCTGCTCCACCTGCTTCTTCTTATTTCCATGATCCTTAGGCTTTCCTATAAACCTATAGAGACCATGCTCTTCAACTCCAAGTGCAATCCCATCGGAGCTAGAGCCTTTAGGTCTGAGTCTTTCCTTCCCAGCCTGGAACAAGGCATCAAACACCTTATTCTTGGTCATTGAAACATATATCACGCTATATCTGAGTCCTGTTACAAACGATACCTCTTGGACCCACATCACTCATCTTGTGTCCTTCTTGAATGGCACAACACCCGATCCTTGGATATCCAACAAACTCTTGTTGCCCAACACCATGTGCAACTTTGAGTCCCATTCATCTAGAGTCTTAAAAACCTCTTGTGACCCTATCATATGTTTCATCGCACCACTGTCCATGTACCATCCATCCTCATTGACAATACCTTGCAAGAAATGAGAGATCGTAGCACAATCCTCCTCCTCCAATCTCTTGGTGAGAACATCTATCTCAACTAAAGTGGAAACACCAATGACTTTCTTCCCTTTCCTCTTCTCCTCATCTCCCTTCTTCTTCATCAGACATCTCGACGAAAAAGGACCCATCTCGCCATAGTTGAAACACTTGAATTTACTCAAGTCCTTCTTCTGCTTACCCTTCATTTGTGTTGCAAGTGCCACATCCTCATCTTCCCTCTTCGTTGGATGAATATATTCATCTTGCAACTCTTCTTTAATGAAGTCATCCCACAACCTATTCCAGTTTGGAAACTTTTATCTGTAAATGATCCCTTTTATGAAGGGATTCCACTCCTCGGTGAACCCTTTCAAGGAAATCCTCACCATATCACTATTTGAAATAGCCACACCGACAGAAACAATCTCATCTCTGACCTGGGATAATCTCGTCAGATACAAAGTCATTACTTCCCCCTTTATCATCTTGTTGGAATTCAATTTATCCTCCAATACCAATACCCGGTTCTTGTTCTTATTATATAAAAAATTACGAAGAGCCATCCACATGTCATGTGCAATGTTATTCCCAGAAAAATGAGGTATTAATGGATCCTTCACACCATCTAGGATGATTAATCTCTCCCTCGTATCCAAATCCTTGTACACTTCCTGCTCAGTTGGGTGGATTGACTTCTTGATGAATTTCTCTGCAATTTCCCAGATCCTGTTGACCTACAAGAACAACTTAATCCTTTCCTTCCATGGAATATAGTTGGACAACCCCTCCAAATTTTCCTCATACTAGAGACCAACTCCCTCTTAATTTGTACTTCATTGTGCACAACTCTAATTCACTTAATTCCAAAGTAGCTCAGACACGCTATGATACCATGTTGAATTTCCATGATTTTGGGTCTAGGTTAGAATCTTAGAATCACTGACATTACCAAACCAAGAATCTCAACAAGAAATACTTTGCACAATGGAAAATATAAAGCAGTAAATCACACATGCACAAGCGTAGACAATTTTTAACAAATATTGTACAATATTGTACAACTCAATATTCGTTATATTAAATCAAACTGTGTTAGGTCCCTATATTACTAGTATAGTCCCTTGTTGTTATTAGTGTAACCCCCTTATTGTTATTGTTGTACCCTTGTAACCCCCATTTTGTTATTATGGTGCCCTTAAATTATTATTGTTAGGTTGGCTAGGATTACATTGTGGCCCACTAGGATTACATTATGGCCACATGGACTCCTATATATAGAAAGGAGGTTTTGTAAATTGTATCATCCAAGAATTGTTCATTTATGTAATGTACTGGAGGTTGTCCCCTTGAAGCGGTTTATTTCTAAGGCGTTGATATCTCTTTTCTTCTATTTTTTGGAGCTGGTTACACAACATTTGGTATTAGAGCTTTGGATTCTAGGGTTTCGCTGCTCCAAACAGGTCATCGTGGAATTTTCACTATAACTTTTTTTCTACGAAGTTTTAGAAGCTGAAATGTTTAGGGTGCGAAGCCAAAATCCTGAGGAAGATCATCTAAAAATGTTAGAGCTTGGTTCTCAATATTTCGGAGATATGATCTGTGGAAGTTAGGTCTTTTTTCAGGCTCCTAAACAGGGCATCGTGGCATTTGTGCTATAAATTTTTTTCTACGAAGGTTAAGAATCTGAAATTTTTAGGGTGCAAAGGTGAAATCCTGAGGAAACTCGTCACAAAATTTCAAAGCTTTTTTCGCAATATTTTTGGAGATATGATCTGTGGAAGGTAGTGCTTTTTCAGGCTCCCGAATTTCATCTCAAAGAGGTGATCGTGGGAAAATTTCAATAACTCTCTCTTTGAGCATCGGATTGGAGTGTCGTAAAAATTGGTCGCAAGTATACAGACTTTAGTTTCTTGGCTATCAATTTCAAAGGCTAGGGATGAAACAGTGACACATGGAAAGTCATACAAGTTCTCTCTACTGAACTAGTCCATAATTAGGTCATTGTGGGAGATTGGAGATAACTTGGTCTTGGAGAATCCAAATCAGGTCAAACTTGTGACATTCAAAAGAGAATTCAGAGGGATAATTCATTGTTGAATTTCAGATATTGAAGAGCCGCAATCACAGAGATAATCCAATTTCAATATCGAGCTCCTAAAAAGCAAGAAAAGGGCGTGTATTTTTTTTCCCGAATTGCATAAGTCTTGTTTGAAAAATAAATTTGAATTGATTCCAAGGGCATATTGTAGAACAGATATCAGTATTGGGTTCTAAAAAATTCGCCGTAAAAATAATTCAACACCCATTAAGCCTTCAGAAGGCTCTACTATGACTAATGAAGATGAATAATTGCAACATGATCTATCAAAATTACAAGAGCAAGTGCACGAAATTTCACTCTCGCAAAGAGCAGCAAAAAATGAAATGGAAGTTTTGAAGAAAGGCATGGAAGCAAAGATGGATGGTGTGAAGAATAATATGGATGGTTTGAAGAAAGGCGTGGAATCTAAGATAGATGGCGTGGAAGCTGGCATGGAATCTAAGATGAATGACAGGGAAGCTAAAATGGAAAACATGAAGAATGATCTAAAAGCAGACATAGAAGGTTTGAAAAAGTTGATACAAGAAATGTTTCCTAATGGTGAAAATATAGTAGAGGAAACTCATGAAGAGAACAAAATAAATGTTAATCGTGATTTCATAAACTCTAATGCTGGCAGGAAGAACCACCATATTCCAAAAATGGATATGAGGAAGTTTGATGGAAAGGATCCTATAACATGGATACTACAGATGGAGCAATATTTTGATCTCCATAATGTGAAAAACACACAAAAGGTACGCTTTGCAACTTTACATTTAGAACAAAATACATTTGTATGGTATCGATGGCTTTGCTCCCGTAAAAAAATTGTCACTTGGTCAATTTTTACGGAGGAAATGATAGCACATTATGAGGATACAAAGAGCAACACCTTCTTTAGCCAATTGATAAATCTCAAACAAAAGGGTTTAGTGGGGGAGCACATTGAGGACTTCCAAAAAGTGAATATAAGGGTAACTGATATTCCAGAGGAACACAGGATTGATCTCTTCATAGGCACTTTAAATGATAACATCCAACATGAAGTTCGCATTTTGGAACCTGATTCATTGGAGAAGGCTTTCAGGTTGGAAAGAAAAATTGAATGTAAAATTATGGCGACAAGGAAGCCTACCACTCACTTCTCTAAAGAAGGAAGTGTTTCTACGCCTACATTTCCACAACCTACAAGGTTGACACCACAACAATTGGAAGAAAAAAGAGCAAAAGGACTTTGCTACAGTTGTGATAGCAAATACACTAAAGGTCATAAGTGTGCTGAGAAGAAATTATTTTACATAGATTGTGAAGAGGAAGAAGAAAATGAACAAGAAGAGGATATACACCAGGAACCAGCCCTAGAAGAGGAAGAAATGAATCCGACCATATCGTGTAATGCCCTGGCAGGAATTACCACTCCTCAAACTCTCAAGATAGCAGGACAAATCAAGAAGAAAAATGTAATAGTGTTGATTGATTCGGGTAGCACCCATAATTTTATTCATTGTAAGGTAGCCAAGGAATTAAATTGTTTCCTATACCCAGCACCAGAATGTCAAGTGATGGTTACAAATGGAGGAACTATAAATTTCTCTGGAAAATGCCATAATATCGAGCTAACCATGGGGGAATATGTATTGACTAGTCCAATGCTTTCCATTCCTATGGGAGGTGCTGATGTTGTACTAGGAGTACAATGGTTACAATCTTTGGGGACGGTAGCTTTAAATTTTCAAGAACTTTTCTTGAAATTTTTTTCAGAAGGAAAGGAAGTCGAATTACGGGGTATTGCGGGGAAGCCAGGAAGGATAATAAGCTCTAATGTCATGAAAAAGCTTCTAAAGAAAGAACAACGAGGCGTAATTGCACAATTATGCTCACTAGAAGTTCCGACATCAAAATCATCTATTTCTGTAGATCTCCAACAAGTTTTGGACAATCATTCCAAGGTGTTTGAAACTCCCAAAGGACTCCCACCTATTCGTGATCATGATCATGCTATTCATTTGATTCTAGGAAGTGTTCCTCCAAACATCAGGCCTTATAGATATCCTTACTTCCAAAAGAGCGAAATTGAACGTACGATTGCAGAAATGTTAGAGGCGGGTATAATTCAACCTAGTCAAAGTTCTTTCTCTGCTCCTGTAGTATTGGTACACAAGAAGGATGGATCATGGCGAATGTGTCCGGATTATAGGGAGCTCAATAAGCCCACCATTAAAGATAAATTTCCCATTCCTGTGATTGATGAATTATTGGATGAATTACATGGAGCAATTTATTTTACCAAGTTGGATCTTCGTTCAGGATATCATCAAATTAGAATGAAGACTGAAGATATTCCAAAAACAGCATTTCGAACTATGAGGGTCATTATGAATTTTTGGTCATGCCTTTTGGCCTTACCAATGCACCTTCTACATTTCAAGGGTTGATGAATTCCATTTTCAAACCCTTCCTTAGAAAATTTGTGCTAGAATGTTTTGATGATATACTAATCTACAGCAGGTCTTGGAAGGATCATGTTGAACATGTTGACGGGGTGCTCAAACTATTGCAAGAGAAACAATTATACGCAAAAACATCCAAATGTTTCTTTGGAGTACAAGAGGTGGAATATCTGGGTCATATTGTATCTCACGAGGGTGTTAAAGTAGACCCTAACAAAATTAAATCCATTAAGGAATGGAAAGTCCCCACTACCATAAAGAAGTTGCGAGGATTTCTCGGGTTAACGAGGTATTATCGCAAGTTTGTTAAGAATTATGGGAGAATAGCAGCACCTCTAACAACATTATTGAAGAAAGATGCATTTTCATGGACTCCTGAAGCAACTAGGGCCTTTGAACGTCTTAAAGAGGCAATGTGCCTAGCACCGGTCTTAGCTACACCGGACTTCACAAAAACCTTTATTGTGGAATGTGATGCCTCAGGAAATGGAATTGGTGCAGTTTTAATGCAGGAAGGAAGACCCATTGCTTTTGAAAGTCATCCAATCAAAGGAGAGTATTTACAGAAACCTATTTATGAGAAGGAAATGTTAGCAATACTGCATGCACTAAAGAAATGGCGAACTTACCTAATGGGAAGACACTTCAAGGTAAAAACTGATCATGATAGTCTTAAACACTTTTTGGAACAAAGACTATCTTCAGAAGAGCAGAAAAAATGGGTCACAAAGATGTTGGGTTATGACTTTGAAATAATCTATAAAAAATGAAAGCTTAATGTTGTTGCAGATGCACTCTCAAGAAAGAATGAAGAGGTGGAAGCATTGCTTTGTGCCATTTCTATTATCCAACCAGATTGGATAACTGAAGCAAGAGATGAATGGAAGAAGGACAAAGATGTATGGATACTCATTCAAAATTTGCGGCAAGATCCTAGTACATCTGATACATTTAGTTGGAAAAATGATTCCTTATGGTACAAAGATCGCTTATATCTTTGTAAGAATTCCCAACTAAAACAAAAGATTCTTCTGGAATTGCACACTTCTCCTTTAGGAGGACACTCAGGATTTTTAAAAACTTACCACAGGGTGAAGAAAGAATTTTCTTGGGATGGCCTTAAATCTGATATTCGAAAGTTTGTGGCGGAATGTTTGGTTTGCCAGCAGAATAAAGTGGAAACAATTAAGACCCCAGGACTTCTACAACCTTTATCCATTCCAAGTCAACGTTGGGAGGAGATTTCAATGGATTTTATCACGGGTTTACCTAAGTCCGAAGGAAAGAGTGTCATCATGGTGGTAGTTGATAGACTTACCAAGTATGCACACTTTTGTGCATTATCTCATCCATTTAAAGCAAGTACAGTTGCTACTACATTTATGGATAGAATTCAAAAGCTACATGGAAGCCCAAGGGTTATTGTGAGCGATAGAGATCCCATTTTTACTGGAAATTTTTGGACGGAGTTATTTTCTTATTTGGGTACTCAATTAGCTCATAGCTCATCTTATCATCCTCAATCTAATGGTCAAATTGAGATAGTAATTAAATGTTTGGAAGGATATCTTCGTTGTTTTGTATATGATAAACAAACAAAATGGGTCAAGTGGTTACCTCTCGCTGAATGGTGGTATAACACTTCCTTCCATACTGCAGCAAAAATGACCCCATTTGTGGCACTTTATGGATATCATCCACCATCCATCAGATCATATTTAAGGGAAAATTCGAAGGTTCAAGCAGTGGAATATCACATCGAGCATCGGCAAGAAGTTCTCCAAATCTTAAAGGATAACCTGAATTTGGCACAAAATCGAATGAAACAACAGGCAGATCAACATCACAGCGAGAGAAGTTTTGATGTAGGATATTGGGTTTTTTTACGGCTACAACCATACAAACAAATGTCCCTCAAGCAAGCTAAGAAGGATAATAAATTATCGCCAAAGTACTATGATTCTTACAAGGTGTTGCAAAAGATTGGTACTATGGCATACAAATTGGAGCTTCCTGCTTCTTTGCGAGTGCATCCAGTTTTCCATGTTTCATGCTTAAAGAAGGTTATAGGTGAAAATCTTCCAGTTCAAACAATATTTCCAGAACTTGATGAGGAAGAAAAAATCATATTGGAACCTGAAGCGGTCAGGGAAACAAGAACTCGACAGCTACGGAATCGATCAATTTCAGAGTATCTCATCAAGTGGAAGAACTTACCCACTGAAGATTCTACATGGGAGGATGAGAATTTTATACAGAAGCACCCAGAGCTACTCAAGCATTGAGGACAACACTTTTTTTTAAGGAGAGGGGCATGTTAGGTCCCTATATTACTAGTATAGTCCCTTATTTTTGTTTGTGTAACCCCCTTATTGTTATTATTGTACCCTTGTAACCCCCATTTTGTTATTATTGTGCCCTTAAATTATTATTGTTAGGTTGGCTAGGATTACATTGTGGCCCACTAGGATTACATTATGGCCACATGGACTCCTATATATAGAAAGGATGTTTTGTAAATTGTATCATCCAAGAATTGTTCATTTATGTAATGTATTAGAGGTTGTCCCCTCGAAGTGGCTTATTTCTAAGGCATTGATATCTCTTTTCTTCTATTTTTTGGAGCTGGTTACACAACAAACTGAATAATACAACAATTTATGGAATACAAGATACAATGAAAATCATGTTGCACAAACTCTATGGCGTATCTTATCTTGTCAGTCCTTCGCTTTTGTACTACTCTCTAGTCGCCCCTTAGTCCTTCAAAGGACAACACATAGAGACTCCAGGAGGTTTTTCACCTAACAATGCTGCAAGTCACTTCTACTGCATGTACATGGGGTGATATAATATTCTCTATAAGTTGGCCAATACCTAAGCTCCAATATACCTTCTAGTAGACTCTTTCTTCCACCAAAGAGATACTCATAAGGCATCAAACCTCACCCAACCTTCAGCTCCTCTTAGTCACTTTAAGATATACTTTCTAAGGCTACTTTGGGTAGCCAAAAAACTGCCCTCCACCAGATCAATGACACCCAATTCTTCACTACAATTTATGCTCCTAATTGATGTATCCAACTCCCCAAGTTTACCTCAACACATGGCACTTATTGGATACAATAACTTATTTCCACACATGGACACCATCCCTAACATTAAATCAACCATCAACCATACATAAATACCTTAGTTTGTTGGTTTCTTCACTATTGCATGTTCTGCTCCCAGTTAGGGTTGATTACCTACTGCTACATCACTCAATTCACCCTTAAAAAATAATCCAACAACTACGTCTTGGCTCCAACTTTCTCTTGTGGTCAAGCGTTGAGTTCTAGGGAGAGGTTAGTCCTTGAATGAGCCTTCCATTGCTCTCCAAACATTTATTTTCTCCTCTATACTACTTTGTAGGATAGTGACATACTACATTAGCCCTAAACATTCTTCTCAACACTCCAAATAGACCATAATATATCTATGTAATTAACAAATTCCTCTTACACCAATCCACACCTTAAAATCAACCCTAAAATATTATCTGTTATGCGTCCTCCTCCATGTAACAAACTTGGACCTATACCTAGCCAAAAGCACTTCCAAAATCACATAAAGTGTCCATGATGTCCTTGTATTATGTTTATGGCTTCCTCAAAGAAGTATGGAGGTAATTCAATGCACTTGGATGGGTGAAATGGGACCTCTAACGTCACTTAAATTTATAAAAGTTCACATGGTGTCAAAAAACAACTCATGGGCTTCCAAATTTTCAAGCTGACCTCCATGTGGTATTTTAGATTAACCCACAATATCACTAAAATATTCATAACTCCATTTATAAAACTCGAAATCATATTATTCTCAATGCTTTGAATCCGTCTCGCTGAGGGATATCATCCTCATCCATCACATGTCAAAATGTGCACATGGTTTTTTCCTAGATCACGATGGGTGAAAAACCCCTACCTTGGGTTCCAAGCCCACAACTGACTCTTGTTGCTCTTTTCCCTCCAAAGCCTGAACCCTAGGGCTTGGAGTAGCTCCCAAGCTATTCAAAAATCAACATTAATCAAGATGAACATATCAATCCATTAATAGTAAGGAGAAATCATCAAGAATAAACTCTAATAGATGTATTAAACACAAGATTGCACTAAAAGGAAGTGGAGTGATATCCCCTCTTTGATTGTTTTCAATGAATTTCTACCTGTACAAGAGTTTCTTGAAGTGTCAATTCATATGGGTGACATCACTTCTTGGAAGATTTAAGCTCTATTTAACTTACCATATGTATGATCTTGACCTACAATTGTTCAACTTGGTTTTTGATTGTGAAGTGGTAGCCATATGTTATGTGGAATTGTGTATTACAGATAAAAAATTCTTCCCTAGAGAAGTGCTTATCTAGAACAATAGGTTAAAAACTTTACAACTATCTTTCCTAACTATGAACAAACACACAAAATGAAATAAGAAGCTTACTTGGAGTCCAAGCACTTCCAAAATCTCCTTTTGTCACTTTTGCTGTAGGTTCAAATTCTAGCTAGTTGTGCAAAATATTTCCTGCAAGAATGAACACTAAACAACAAGAGATAGAAATAATACA
Organism: Pinus albicaulis; assembly: GCA_034641835.2. Lineage (NCBI taxonomy): Eukaryota > Viridiplantae > Streptophyta > Pinopsida > Pinales > Pinaceae > Pinus > Pinus albicaulis. The sequence continues at coordinate 127,515,857 of CM076578.1, read as the reverse complement.
GATGGCTATTCAAGTTATTTAGCTAAACGAATAAAGCATAAAACATATACATCAAATAAGAACTCATAATATGGAAAATGAAAGCTTATACAGATGCATATAGGGAAAGATAAGCAGTAATATTTATTAATGATAGAAGGGGAGGTTACAACCCAGTGATTGATTTAGTGTCACCATCTCCAACAATATCCCAGCCTCATCACAAAGCAGATATCTCTAGAAATATATCACTCCAAATCACTACCTCAATTGAAATTCCACCAAAATTTCTCTACTCAAATTCTTCCTTCTCAAACACTAAGATATGTGCTCAATTGTTGAAGGTAGTTTTACAATCAATGAATTTCCAATAATAGGCAAGACATGTTCCCAATCTTGTAGATGTCAAATGGACACATGGATTCAAATTTTGACACATGTGAACTCTTCTAGAAGGCACTGGCCAAGTGGAGATTTCAGAACAATGAGAATTTCTCTCCCAATGTGACCAACGCACCTATGAGTGTTGGGAAGTGCTTTGCCGAGAATCCTTGCATGGGGCTACCTGCATATGCAACACACTTAGTCCCTTTAGAGGCAGCGTTGATGAGCTCTCATATGATATATTATAAAATTCAAATCTTGGAAACCTTTGCAGATGAAAGTCTTGAATGCTTTGTCTTGTTATTTGTCTTATGGCATGTAGCAACTGAAATGATAGGGGATGATAGACCCTATTCATTGGTCCTAGAGATGATGTCTAGTTAACCAGGTCATTAGGAATGATGCCCAAATTGACCTATAACAAATTTACCCCTAAAGCATGAGGTCAGAATAATAATAATAGTATTTTGATTGAGATTCTTTACACTGTGATGGGCTAGAGATGAAGCAGAGTGGCAACTTGCATCAATCTTATAATAAATTACATGATGATATATCCTCTTGATCATAATTACCGAGGGTAGGAATTCCCATGTTCAACACATAAACAATCTAATAACATGTACATAATTCAGAAAGTCGTCTACATTGGAATGTTGCCCAATACATACATGCTTACAGATATAGGCCCATGTCCGGTTGACGATTTGTATGTAAGGTCACCGTATAGATGATGTGTACAACAATCCTGAAATCGCAGCTCGGATGGTTGAAACTAGATCCGAGATCTTCTTTTCTCATTCACTTGATCATTCGGGTAAAAGTATAGCCATGTGAATATACGATTTGTAGTCGAACATGGTAAGACATTGTTGATTACCAACCAATGATGTGAGTTGTTAACAAATGTGAGAGAACCACTATTGATGTCAATGTCCCTCAAGATACTGCAATACATCTCGTAAGGCGTGAATAGATGATTTGACATCAAACAAAAAACAAAATATTTTGGTCAAAGATCTGGAAGTGAGGATCTTGTCGATGTTGTAACAAGACTCATGGTACTGGAATAAAATGTTTCAGATGTTTCTAACTGAACTTCCTGGAAAATTATTTTTCGTCGACAGGAAGCCACCTTATTGTGAAATGGGAGTTACTGATTTCGGAGACAAAGGTATGACTTGATATAGCAATGTTCAGGGATGATGGTCATGAGAATGAAGGTTTATGAGTATTGCAGAAGGATGAGTATTCACTGGATGACTTCTCTTGAACATATCGATGGCACTGAGATGAGTTGGAAGCATTGACCCAAAACCGAAGTGAAGGTATGATGAACCATAGGTATGAATGAACCGTCAAGAATATTACCCAACCCAAACAACCATGGTGATGGAGTGAAGTGTCATGTTCAAGAGTGACTTGCTACCGTAAAAAGTTTTGTTCACTTTCCCAAATTTTCCCCGGTCATTTGTTGACCAGTACCTCTTTATTTTTTAACAAGCTTGAGGAAGATAACATTTGCTTGATCTATAATTCAACCCTTCGGGTGAATAAAGTATCGCTATTTAATAATTTAACGAGTCTAGCGATGAATTAAACTCGATTCTTGCCATGATCAACAAACCCATCGCTATTTTATGTTTTAATGAGCTTAACGACAGTGATAGCCCGATCCTTTTTCATATTTAGAGAGTTTGAAAAAGAGGACGAAAGAAAACTCCATAAGTATTTTTTCGTAAAGTTGTCACTCAGATCTAAAAAAGTGTAAAATAATATCTGAGAGAACCTCTTTATTCATGTTCGACCAAGGTATTCCTTTTTCGTAAATAATCTATCTCAGTCTGGAAAATGGTTAAACTTATACTAAGTAGATATCAATTCATTTACTTTTACGAGCTCAAAAAGAGAAGTGCTCAACAATATTTTCACATTATCAGAGTCTGAAAAGAGCTAAAAGAAGACTCCAGGGGTTCCTTTTTCGTTGTTATCGAAGCTTGAAAAAGAGATAAAAGTGTGCTTCAAATCCTTTTTCGTTTTTAACAAAGCTCAAAAAATAAGGAGAAAAAGTATGCTTTGTGGTCAAATCATTCTTGAAATAAATATGCACGACTAATCTGTTCATCATTTGTAAGACCTATTTCAGAGCAACATCAAATGGATTAAAAATACCTGTTTCATGATAAAAACTTAATAAAACTATAGTCATAGCAATAAATATGATTTACAAGTAATTAAACGACTATTTAAAAGTAGTTTTACTATTCATTTTTACCATTCCATAGTTACCATTTGCATTTTGGAGCTCTGAACCTAATTTTTCCCTCGAACTTCAGCTGCTGATTACGATCGTTTTTGTGGACGGATTTCGTTGCCATTTGATCCAGGTTAGTGCCATGAACCTCCTCTTTCCTTTAGTATTCATTTCATTTCCAACTTCTACACATTTTTATGGTTTTAAGGTCGCTAGGTTAAATTATGCCCAAAAAGAGGGCAACGCACCACTGAATGTCGAAACCTGCGTTGCATAGCAAGTAAATTGAGGCTACTTGCATACACAATGCACTGTCTCTTGTTAGGGACTGCGTTGGACGTAATTTAGATTTTTGTTTTTTGTATTATGGCCAAAATTTACCCAGTTTTTTGCATTGAATGGAATCTAATGGTTCTTATGGTTATATTTAGGTTTCCATCAGATTAAAATGAAGATTACATCAAGGGAAAGAGAACATGAAGAACATGATATGATTTCCCTAAATGATCTGGGTACAGTAAGAGCCCTAAGAGATTGTGGACTGCTTAAGTACTTTAATTTGTCAGGGATGAGGCAACAAATAGAACTCTTGGAGTTCTTAGTTCAAGCATGGGATCTAGCTATCGAGGCATTTCATATTAAGAACCAAGTGGTTCCCATAAAAATCGAGGATGTATACTTTCTCATAGGTCTGTCGAGGAGAGGCTTGCCTATTTCGCTCTCAGGGTCTATTCTTGGAGGAGAGACAGTGAGAGATTACGTTTTGCAACATTGCTATCCAGGGGCAGAGCCAAGAAAAGATGGAAAGATAAACATCCAGGATGTTAGAGGTTTGCCTTTGTGAACTATCCTTTTCACAATCACAAAACTTGCCGGCACCGTTACACTACATGTAGAGAATAGATCATATATGCAGTATGCGCTAGAGTGTATGGAGCTAACAGTCTTCAACTGGTCTGAAGCTATACTTTCTCAGATAGAGGATCAACTGAATAAATAAAAGGGAGGAAGGAAGAAGAACTTCAGTTATGGTTCAATCCTCATATTATTTTCCTTGGAACAGATTCCATTGATGAAACCACAACATGTGACACTAGATTTGTCTAATCCTAGAGATCCGCGGATACAGAGATGGGTAGAACTCATGGGTCAGCATGCAGGCGAATCAACTATTGTGTTTTCTAATGCATTCTTCGCCTGGTTCAAGTGACATATTGTCGCCATCGATGAGTATGCATACGTAGGTGTTGATTTCCGAGGAGATCCAGATTTAGCATTACCAGAAGGCACTCAGTGGGGTGCAATAGGTAAGAATGTTTTGACCATGTTTTCTGATTTTTATAAGGTTTATACAATGTTTTTTTATTTTGATTTTTTCCCAAGACTAAACTAAATGTTTTATGTAATGCAGATGTTGGTCATGTTCAACCAGTAGAGGAACCAGAGCGTGAAGTAGATGTGCCAGTAGAGAGGGCTGTCGGGAGAGCAGTCCTTCAGGATATTGATATGGCTGAGACTCTGTCTAAGCTTCGACAACACATAGAGGGGTTGACCTTCGGGATTCTGGATTGCCAGATCAAAGTGTTACCCATGTGACTGCAATGACACACTATTGGGCTTCCTAACCATTGGATGCGGTTACTATGTAGGATAGCTAGATCTATAGCATGTTACCATGAGCACCACTAGTTTACTTTTGACATTTTGCATACATTTTGAGGTCAGATGACCAATGTGTCTTGGGCACAAATTTTTGTAAAAACCCATAACTATCTATCTATATGATTTCAGTGTTTTCCTATGCTTATTGTGCAATCCTATTCAATGATTTGAATGTTTTCTTTACATATGTTGCAAATGTCTGTCTAAAAATTGATTAGCTAATGAATCAGTTAATGTGTTTAAATTTCTGGAGATGTGTTGATATTGAATAAAATCAAAGTGTCTTTCCAAAAGTCAAACTCTTAGGAAAATCTATGAAGTGTTGGATTTCTAATAGTATAAAAACTAGTAAGTTGTAATACCACAAGTTGTGAGTCTAACCTTATGATTATTCGGTTAATACCAAATGAAATGGCATCAGAGAGAAGTTAAATCAACGCGCTATACTCAACGATATTATTCATCGATCTACCAATACAAATCCCTTGAAAACTCACTAACTCGCCATTCGGAGCGAAAATGGCCCACGCTGCAGAGGATAGATTCTACGTACTATGACTAGCACCATCGACATATCCAGCAAATGGTTCCGAAGATTCAAACATTTGCGATGAAATGTAAAGCGGATTACTAACGTCAAGAAAACTCTAAAAACAAAATAAGATAGTGAATGCAAATTAACAACATATATATACAATATAATACAAAATATTACTACACTCATGATTAAGCATAGTAACGTTTTAGATACAATCCATTTCTGGGTTACGCCAACGGAATTCCATCGTAATCAACCAACTCATAGGCACCCTTAGCAAGAACTCTTCTGACAATATAGGGGCCATGCCATAATGTCTCAAACTTTCCTGTAACTATTACATCATCTTCTTGATCGTAAAGAAGGACCAAGTCACCCTATGAGGAAATGCGCTAGACATTTTTGTGGTATTGCGCCTTTATACATCTCTTATGTGCTTCATTGGAAAATTGGGATCCATGACGCGTTTCATCAAGATGAATGAGGTTAAGGAGACATGCTTCTTCTTCTGAGGTGTCAGGTAACAAGTTGATTACGAGTTTTAACGACGGTATTTCACATTGGATTGGTAAGATATATTCCAAACCATATACCAATTGAAAAGGAGTAAATACAATTTTGTTTCTCACCAAGGTTTGATATGCCCACAAGGCATAATAAATGATGCAAATTTCTTTTATTAACTCCTATCATTCGTTGAAGCATACGTTTAAGAATCTTGTTGATAGCCTCAACTTGTCCATTTGATTGTGGATAATAAGGAGTAGAATTATCATGTGACAATTTTAACTTGGAAGTTAATTCAATCATCATATGGTTCGAAAATTATTCCCATGATCTGTAACTATAGCCTGTGGGACCCCAAACCGTGCAATAACATGATTAAAGAAAAAAAATGCAGCTGTCTGTCCTATGTTGTTGAATGTAGGCATCACTTCGACCCATTTGGTAAAATAATCGACTGCGAAAATAATATAACCATGCCCCTGGACAAACGAGGGTTACAGGTCATGAAGTCAATACCCAATTTTGAAAATGATCCCATAGAGACAACAGGATGCATTGACACTGGCAGTTTGCGGATTTTACGATAAAAAAATTTGGCACGCATGACCACTTATGACTGCGAGGATGCAGTCTCAAAAAATTGTAGGTCAAAAGTAACCAGCACAGAGTATCTTCTACGCAGCAACATATCCAGATAAATGCCCACGACAAGCCCCAGCATGAAAATAAATTAAAACCTTTTCAGCCTCCTCATGAGTGAGGCACCTTCTTAAAATGGTATCGACACCATGACGATAAAGTGTATTGCCGACGATCAAATAATATTTGGTTTGGTATCGAATACATCGCTGCTCAGAGCGAGAGGTATCAGGTCAAAAGGTTTGATTTTGGAGATAAATGATGAAATATCCAAACCAAGGATCAGATGATCCGATTAGAAACAGAGACTCATCAGGAATTGATGGTTCCGACGTAGTTGCAGTACTATCAGAGGGAAGGTCACAGAGAAGCTCAGCCAAAACTAAAGACTTCTTTGACTTGGATTTGATCAATTCCAAATCAAATTCCTGCAAAATGACAATCCATTTTGAATATTTCCCCCCCAGTAATTGACGTGATAAGATATAAGTCATGGGGTTGCAATCCGAAATGATAGTGGTCTTTCGGAGCAGTATATAATGGCAAAATATTTGGACAACTTGAAAAGCTACCAAGGCAAGCATTTCTACATATGAACACTTAAATTCTGTATAATTGAGATTACGACTCGAATAATATATCATATGTTCAATTCCATCTTCTACTTGGACCAAAACCATGTAAATGGTCATTTTAGTCACGGTGATATATAGGAAATAATCATTTTGATAATTAGGGGGATACATTAATGACACTCGGACAAGAGTATCCTTGATAGCATCAAAATAAGCTTGCGCAACTTGGTCCCAATAAAAGGGAGCCCCCTTTTTCAAGAGTCGAGTAAATCCTTTAGCCATTTCAGTGTAGTTTGGAATGAAACTTCTTAGGAAGTTAGCCTTTCCTTGAAGTTTCTATATCTGATGTAAATTTGATGGTGCAGGAAAATCAAGAATGGCCTGAACCTTCAACGGGTCAATTCGAATTCCTTCTTTTGAGACTAAAAATCCAAGAAAACGACCAGAACCAACAAAAAACACACATTTATGTGGATTGAGGCATATTTTGTAGTGTGGGCAGCGTAAGAATATGGCTCTCAAATGCATCGGGTGATCAGTCTAATTTCATGAACGCGCTGGTAAATCATCTAGATACGGTTGAACAATGTGCTTGATGTCATTGAAAGCATAGTCCATTACTCTCTGAAAAGTTGCCCCAACATTCTTTAGACCAAACGAAAGTTTCCTATAAGTGAATGTGCCCTAGGGACAGATGAATGTTGTCTTATGTTGGTCCCCTGGGTGGATATTGATTTTATTGTAACTGGAAAATCCATCGATGAACAAAAATATTTCGCATCCAACGTAATCGTCAATAATCTGGTCGATAAAGGGAGTAGGATAGTTGTCTTTTGGACAAGCAAGATTAATGTCCCGGTAATTGATGCACACTCTAATGGTTCCTTGTTTTTTCATTACAGGAACGATATTGGAAACCCACTCAGTCAGCAGAACAGGGTAAATGAAACCAGAACATAAAATTTTTTCAACTTCTGCTTTGATGGCAGCAACTTTCTTTGGATGAATAGGATGAAGCCGTTGACGCACCTGTTTGACATAAGGATACATATTAATAGTGTGTTAAACAATACTAGTATCTATGCCTAGCATTTCCTCGTAAGACCAAGAAAATACATCACAGAATTCACAAAATAGAGAGTGATATGATTCAAGTTTTGATGGAGAACAAGATACACCGACATGAATATTTTCTACAATACCAGGTTTAGTCGAAATATCAATAGAAATAGTTTCTTCAATATTTGAGAGATTTCGCTCGGAATCAATTGCATTAATAGGTAAAGAATTTGAAAAGAAATTTTTGATTGATGGATCATATAGTTCACTAAGATAGTTTTCTTCATAATCAGGAAGATGGGAATGATGATGATAATCTTCCCATGGTTCTCCTTCTGACATCATGGCTTCCAAAATATTTCTTGAACATTGAGGAAAATGGATCAGATGGAGTACCAAAATCTAAGGAAAGATCAACCCAAACAACCAGCGACGCTGATTTCGGATTCGCTGCCCAAGCCAGATAGATTGATTTCTATGCCAACTCAATAGTGCTGGGTGGCAGAAACTCATCCATCATAACAATTTCAGAATCATTCATACTCTTCCGTAAAATAGATAGAGTAAAAGAGATCATGTAGTAGGTCTCTATACTTGCAATTTCTGCCGACGTTGCGGGCGGTGGTAATGCAAAGGTTCCCATGAGAGTGGAATCCTTTAAGAGTCCTACATCAATGTTTTGAAGTTCTAGTTGGGGTATATGAACAAACAGAACGCTTCCAGTAACCTACGAAGCAGAGGAAAAGAAGGATAGTAGATTAATGACTGTGATAGTACCTTTATGTGGAAAGGAAATCATTCTAAAATATGTAGAAACAATGGCAATCATAGCATATACCCATGGCCTTCCAAGTAGAATATTGTAGTCAAGTGGTCCGTCAAAAAATTCGACATCAACATTCACTGTTTTTCCCCCTGGTTCAACATGCAGGTTATTAATAATACCACAAGGTTTATATGTACGTCCATTAAAAGCCTTCAATGTCGTTGATGATTGTGATAAGTGCGGCGAGCCAAGTGACTTCCAATAATTTAGAGACATAATGCATGTAGATGCTCCGTCATCAATATAGTATGATGAACAAGGTGATTGAGAACATTTACTTGTATGAAGAATGCCAATTCTGCTGGTAATTGCAGCACATAGCCCATATGATTAAAGATGACGAGATAAGAATCAGTCAGATCAACTCCACCAATAGTCGACAATAAAGCCTGTTTTTGGGAGGGACAATTTTGTAATACTTTAAGAGAAGACATAGCTAAAGGGGATTGAGCCAAATATTCAACTATATTATAATTTTTTTCATCTCTTGCTTGAGGATTATATGTTGATTTGTGAATTACTCCCTTTGGTGGCTTTATTGTCAATTTAGGAATAGCAGTAGGTGGTACTGATTCCATAGACGGATTCGTAGTCAAGGTAGTAGGTTGATCAGTGGCATGACTACTATAATCTTTATTGCGTGTTGACACCAAAATATCTGTTGAAGGTTTTGTGATAGATAACATTAAGACTTGGGAAATAGGAGCCGGATCTGTAGCAACCAAATTTGTGTCCGGATTTGGAAATGGGTCTATCAACACAGCTGACGCATGGGAATTCTTGATGATTTTTGAGACTTTAGCGCGGTGAGGACAATCCCTAAAAAATTGTTCCTCATTACATATTATTCATGGACAACGAGGTTTCCTAGGTCCAGATGATTGATCAGATGATCTTTCTTGTGGGTTAGAAGTTTGATTTTTCTTATTTTTCCCTTTTTCTTACTTCTGGGTTGCTTGTCACTTTTGCCTTTGTCAAATGACACAACATTAATTTCAGAAGCAGGAGAGTGATCAGATGTAGAAGTATGATGTGTGCTTGTAGTGCCAATCAAGGTGTCTTTGGCATGAGAGTCCTTTAATTAAGGAGGAACATTAAAATTAGATCTCAGTGTGTTAGGAATTTTTTCATAGAGCGTGCCAAAATAAGTATAAATCAAGTCTAAGTATTGGGCACGAATGATAACTTGCTCTTCAGTGACGACACCACCCTTAGCCACATCTTCAGTTATAGATGGTAATAGGGACTTAATGAACCATTAAACAAGGAGATGATTCGTATTAAATGTCTTAACCATTCGACGACGATGACACCACTCATGAATATGATATGATATGTGAGTAGCATTAGTCTGTTTGAAATTAGTCAAGAGTTCTGTTCCAGTTTCATATTTGATGGGTAACTGGAAATGAGTTAAAAATACAGTAGCTAGGGTAGTGAAATTATCAAAAGAAGCTCTAGGTAACTCAATGTACCATTTTGCAACCAGCCTGTGAGCATACGGTGGAAAAGATATAGTCGAACAAAATCATCATTCAGGGAGTTTGATGAACACCATAAATGATAAGTCATGACACGAGTCGACGGATCTTATCCAGGGTTTCCATTCAACTTAGGAATATCCGAGGGTAATTTGTGAGGTATCATTAGCTACCAAGGAGCATAGTTGATTGGATCATTGGTTAACTGATTTAAATCTGGTAACTCTAAAGTTGCAACAAAGGGAAACTTTCTATTAAGGTTAGGTTGAGCATATCCAGGGTAAGATGGAATTGCTTGAGCAACATGCCTTCAAGCACCATCATAAGGAATCTGCTTGTGGTAACCCAGATAGGGGTTGTTTTGAAAAGAAAACACTTGAGGATTCTGGTGACCAAAACCTGGATATGATACTTGTTGAAATGAAGTTTGTGGCATTTGCGCCTGAGGCTACCAGGGGGTCTGTCCACCAATGTTATAACCTAAATTAGAATAAATTGGATTCGATTGAGGATATGTATAACCTGGTTGTGGCTGTGAAATCCCATAAAATGGTAAACCAGCTTGTGAATATATGATTTCGAATACAAGTTGTTGTAAATTAACTGAAGGATTTGGAGTCTGTGGACCCAACATTTGAGGGTATTGAGTTGAAGGACCCACTTGATAAGGTTTTTGTACAAAATTTTGATTCTGTAACAGGGGAAAATATGTATTAACAAGTGGTAGTGACGTGGGTGTAACAGGTTGAACTGGTTGATACGAGTGTACAACCATTTGTGGTTAGATAGGCAGAGTGGGCTGCCATTGACAAACATTCATTTCAACATTAGGTTGACCAAAAAATGATGGAGTAATTTCATGTTGGGTGACCAAAGGTTGCTCCCTAGCATGAGGAGGATAATAAGACAGAAAATATTCCTCTCCAAATGCTGGGAGTCCAGTTGATATGGTACTTGAAGGAATAGACCCAGAAGGACCAGCTTGATATTGCCCGGATGATGTATATAATGAATCAAGTCGTTCGGTACTCACTATATGATTACCAGTTAGAATACCGGATGATGACATTGGTAAATTCCATGGTTTTGAAGATGCACTAGAGTAAATTCTAGATAATGATTTGTAACCTGATGGGACCATAGGGCCACCATGAAAATATGACTCTGGTGAATTTATAAACATCGATGGGGTAGCAAGGGAAGGTACTGATGTAATTGGAATAGATGACCCAACCGAAGATGTTGGTTCAGGCATGGTTACTTGACCAAATGTATACCCTTTTAGATCAATGAGAGTTTGAATGGGAGCAGGATCAACAAAAGCAGATGGTAACGATTGAGGAAAAGAATCATACAAGTAAAGGTCCTCCCCAAAATGGGTTGGAGTTAAAGGTGTCTCATCTTGTGGGATTTATTCAATCGCAATTAAACCAAGTGGAAGTATTTCACCGGCAGGCCCAAAGTAACATTCAGGTTGTTAACTGTGTGATATGGGAGACTCAATGGCTACAGAAGTTTGTGGGATGACCAAGGCAGAAAAAACTTCCAGTTGTTCGACTTTAGGATTCAGATTTTCTTGCAAATAAGAGACAGGATCTGGATCAATTTGTGGTTGAACAACGTCGGGTCCAGGAGGTATGGTTTCACTGATTGGATGGATTGTGACCACAGGTAGTTGTGAGGACTCCGTTTCGACAACATTAGACGAACCAAAATGTGTAGAAATAACTTGAGCTAACTTTGGTTTATTAGAAGATTATGTTTCACCAGAGGTACGAATTGTACTTGATTTGGCAGATTGTGATCATCTTCGCCTACCAAAAGTAACTTCTGGTGGTAAAGGTGGTTTTAATGCTAATCTACGTGAATGATGGGGGAAAGGATTTTTTTTTTCCATTATTATTGATTTATTTTAACCAAAAACAAATAAACAAAGTAAAAGGGTAATGCTAGGCAAAAGGTTTACCAAGAAACTGTGAAATGTAGAATACTTCCTGGTGAACCAAGAAGTAGGGCAGGTAATCTCCCCGAATGATGTGTTTGGTGTATCATAATTTAAAAGGTGTCCGACTCGGTTCACTATGGATGGATAGCACCTAAAATTTGTCCTCGCAAATATACTCGAAGTTACGTGGAGGCTGAACTCCATATTAGTGTTGTCTGATGCGAAACCGCACAGTGAGAGCACCCCTTTATACTTATTGTACTGTAACACCACCCAGTATACTCGAGAGTACGTGGACAAGCTACGATATACTTATGCACGTAGAGTGAGGTATCACACTTGAAATGTATCACAGAAAAGTTAACGACAGCTGTTATGTTTTACGACGCCGAAACACGTCTCTAGCCTAGACCTTCTAAATGTTATCGTTATGGTTCCAATGCTTTGTTAGGTAAATTGAGATAAATTTTAGGTTGATCTTGTTTATCAATTTTCCTTTCAAAGGTTCACCGTGATGATGTATTGGAAATTCCTAAAATGCAAACTAATAATGATAAGAAATCTTCCACTTTTAGTTTTTTCAATGAAAATCCTGGCTACTAGAAGGAAAGAGAAATCAGTTTGAGAGAAAAAAAATCAAATAGCACAAACTAAATGATCCAGGTGGAAAAAACAGGTACAGGTACAAAGTAAAAGGTTCAAAAATCAAAGTGTTCGTATTTCTCTCGAACCAAGTTGAAGTTGTAGATCTCGTAATTCTGAATCCAACGGCGCAGATGACACTCAATTCCGAGTCCGTATGAAGAAGTTATAAGCGGTCAAAGTTCCAGGTTGACTTGGTGACTGGGCAGCCTTAAAGAGGACACAAATTGGACTTTTTCCAGCCATCGGATTCCGGCAAGCTCAGGCCAGATTCCGGGCGAAATTGTGGCATGGTTAATTGCACTCCTCCGGTCCAAAACCGAATTTTTGAAAATGGCTAGTTTGTTTTAATAACAACAATTTTATTAAAAAAAAAGGGGGGTGGGGGCCGTGACCCCCGGCACCCCCGTCGGCATATATAGCACCATATGCATAAATGGGCCGGCGGGAATCGAACCCGCCCGGCCACATGGGCCGGCCCGATCCACGGGCGGCCCAACCAACACATAACAATTTAAAACACGGCCCAACATACAAACCAACAAATCAACCACAACACTATTTTAAAAGGTTGAACCGCGGGTTGGTTGGGTGGGCCGCCCAATGCGGGCCCGACCCACACCATAAAAATAAATAAAATCAAAACGCCTTTTTTTAAAAAGAACTATCGTGCTATGTTGGGAGGGGTGGGATTTGACGCCCCGACCTCTCCTCAACGATTGCCAATTCTTAACCAATGCACCAACGAATTTCGTTGGTAATTCCGCCCACGAAATTTATATAAACCCAACATTTTACAGTGCGCCCAGGCCATGGAGGAGCGGGAGAGCGCGCACGGATTTCAGAGTTATGATTTTTTAATTGCAGGTGCAGTGGAACCATGAGCCCAGAAAGAGGCAGGCGGAACCCTGATTGAGGCCAACTTTGAGGAGGGTGAAATTTTGATTTTGTCCGAATGGGACAAATTTTATGTCGTTTTAGCACTACTCAGTGCCACAAGTCTGATGGCGTGCTCAGTTTCTGCATCTGAGTTTTCGATTTTTCAGCCACTTTTGGAAGTGGGTTATGCCGGTGTCAGATTTTTGCATGTGAGCAGTCGTTTTCACCTTTTTCGATGCTGCAAGATTGATGGTGTTTTCAGATTCAGCTGCAGAGTTGCTCAGCCTTCAGAAAATGGCAGCATGAGGTATATGATGTGGATTCCATGTACTTCTTCATTTATTTCTCTTTGAGATGCATTATGTCTTGCAGATCCTGGTTAATACATGAGTCGTGGGATTTTTCTTTGTGTTGTTTTTGATGTACTTTCAGCTATGGATTTGTGTCATGTATGAGTCCCTTTTATGCCACATTGGCGGGATGCTCTTATTTGCTATGTGTATTATTGAGATCCCTTGTTTGCGAATATTGGCGGGATAATCTTTGTTAGCCACCTATAATATTTTGTTATACCAAAAGGTGGCTAAGACTTTTGGAGCCTCCAAGGAACAAATTTTATCACTAAAAATTTGTTGGCTCTTGAAGACTCCTTGTAGGCCTCATGCCTCTGTCCAA